>CAXAMN010022317.1:859053-891619 GCA_963970005.1 Durusdinium trenchii | reverse complement strand
CCAACCGCGATGGCCTCCAACCTAATGGCGATGGCCTCCAACCCAACAGCGATGGCCTCCAACCTAATGGCGATGGCCTCCAACCTAATAGGCGATGGCCTCCAACCCAACAGCGATGGCCTCCAACCTAATGGCGATGGCCTCCAACCTAATAGGCGATGGCCTCCAACCTAATAGCGATCAACCTAAGAGCGATGGCCTCCAGCCTAATAATTTAATAGCATTGGCCTCCAACCCAATAGCGTTGGGATGGCCTCCAACCTAATCAATAGTGATGGCCTGAGGAACAAGGGCCCTAAGACAAGAAACCATCTAAATTTATATGGTAGATCTAAATAGTTCTCAAGCAGCTTTGCCAGGGGCCATCCAGTATTCTGTTTCGGCCAGGTTGTTGCAAGGGTGCTCAGCACGGGCATCTTTTGGATGATTTTCTGCGCCAAAATGTGTATCCTCAACTTGTGCAACTTGACAGACTGGGACAGAGGCTGACAGGGCGGAAAGCCTGGGTTGGTCACGGTTTGAACTTGAACAACATATTAATGGTTTTCCAAGGCCTCAGAACAACAGCAGGCCTAACTGACATGGCGATGGCCAAGGCCTGTAAGGGCTAAATGCATTGAGAACATCTTCACTCTTAAGAACCCCAAGCACGCCAGCTGTGACCTTTGGCCCTCTAGTTTCCCGAGGGCTCCAAAGCATACCCCTTTGGATGCCTAAACCTCGCTTACCGACTCACCATTTGTCACTTTGAGTCATGAGATTCCTCACCAAAGCTGATCACTCGCATCCCCCCACTCACGCCACTCCAACAGAGGTAGCCAGTGACCTGAACTAGGACCTGGGTTTCTAAAGGATAGTCGAACCTTCGGGTTCTTCAACCTCTGCTGGAGCTCACTGCTCACCGTTTTGAGGCCACCGCTTCGCCGCACGATGGCCATGCTGCGACCTGCTGCCTAGCCTCTTGATCAGCCTCGCCCTCCTCGTCGCCACCCAACTTGGGGTCGTGCTGGGGCGCCGTTTGGCACGAAATGCATGTGAGTCCATGGATGGGCCTCCAACCTTAGCGATGGCCTCCAACCTTCATGTGTGTCCAGAACTTTCATACAAAACTTACAAAACCTTTTTTGTTTCCAAGCTCCTGGTTTCCAGTTCTTATTGCTTTGCTTGGCCCAAGTCCGATTCGGATGTTTGTGCTGGACCCAGGAATGGCCGCGCAAAACCTCCTCACGGCTTTGCATCTCTGGCCAAATTTTGGGGAGGTGGAGGTGCGACTTGACTTGACCTGAACATGTGCTGAGAATAGGATCCATAGTAGTGATGAGCTCCTAGTAGCTTCTTGTTCCTAGTAGCGATGCCCTTTGTTGCTAGTAGCGATGCCCTTGCTCCTAGTAGCTTCTTGCTACTACATCAGTTCTTTGCACAAGGCAAGATGTAGACATGATGTAGATGAATGAAGTACGCGGCAAGCATGTGCAAGCCTGTGTCAGCCCTGGTAGATCCTGGTAGAAAATCCTTCCTCTCTTGGTCCGACCCACTTCTTAGGATTTGGTTGGCACTTTCCTTGTCTTTGACCATTGGCACACTTCGCTGGTGATCGTGTTCGACGTGGTGATTGGTATCTCACCTGACTGGACAATCCGGTTCAGCCGATTTTCGCACCTTTCAACATTCAAGCTTTTTGAAGGACGCTAGTTGTCGCCAGTTGCCGCAGCAGACAAGGCTTTGCACGATTCACATGGACACTGGGTTAGTGGTAATTGACGTGTGAAGCCTTGGGATGCTCGCCAACAGCAACGATCGACGTGAAGCCCTGGGGCCTACAAGGGCCCTTTGGGCAGCAGAGCTAATTATCGGGAATCTTTTTGAAATCTTTGGGAACCTTTGGCAGTTTGGCCAGGTCAGGCCTACCCAAAGACAACCCCCCAAGCCGCAGCTGGCTTTACGGATACACTTCCCAAGGAAGTTCTTGGCAGAAAAAGCGCGGTGCGTCTGCAGCACGTATTTGTTTTCTTCGGGCTAGTCCTTGGGATGGCCTGAGGCCTGTAAGCAAATGCATAGCGATGGCCTCCAACGTGGTGCAACCCAATGAAGGACTTCAGGCCCCAAGTCGAGACTCGTTTTGGAATCGGGACCGCGGATGAAGAAGGCATTTGGAGCCTTTTTCTAGTCATGTTCTATCATGATGCATGGTCCTCAAGCCATTAATGGCTTCATTGCGCTTTTTTTTGCGTCCTCAATCTCATGGACAGGTTCAAATCTCTTTATGGTCGCACTCTTTCGTGAGGGGAGCACATGGTATGACCGGATTTCCGCTGCACCCTGGGAGTCGCGTGAGGCTTCGCACACACCGCAGCGCAGTAGCAGGATGCACCCGATGCCCGCGAAGCCATGGGCGTGGGTCAAAGCAGCGGCTCAACGGCTGCCAGGAAGAACAGGCATGGGGCCGACATGTCCTGGGTGGGTTTGCTTCACCTGTTAGGGTGGCGATGCTGTGTTGGGAGGAATGAGATGGGGACTGCTTGATGCCAGTTGGCTTGCAGGATACTGTAGGGTGTAGGTTCTTGGAGTGACCGAAAAAACCCATCCGAACTGACCTCGGTGGAGCGCTGTGTGTTTTCTCGAAGATGCCAAGAGTCTTTTTCCGGGGACGATGGGGCTGGAATACCATGCAGGCCATGGAATGCATACCTTCCACTCAAGACACATCCCACCCATGTGGAACCCTGGAACGGATGTCCACCCACAGTGGGAGAGGCATGGCATCGGCATCGGAGAGCCTCCTTGGCGCTGTGCTGCTTGGCAAAGTTGAGGAATCGCTTTGCGATCGCGTGTGCAGGGCATTGGAGCTGGTTATAGCTGGTTTCTGTTCTTGTGAGGCCTATTTATATCAATTTTGCTGTGGTAGGGCGAGCTGGATTCGGCTCACAATGGTGAATCAGAAGAGGAACAGCCTCACTGCAAGCCGAATCTTCGGACAAACCATACTGACAATATTGTGACAATACACTGACAATACCGTACCCGTCTTCCTGTAGTGACGACTGGATTTCAATCTTCCACGATGCACCTCAACCATTCCTCCAATCATCTCCAATCTTCCAATCCATTCCAACACCAAACAAAAAGGTGCACCGAAAAGAAAATGGACGGCTTTGTAAAAACCACAAGCTAAAAGCGATGGCCTCGACCTCCAGCCCAATAGCAATGGCCTCCAACCTAAGAGCGATGGCCTTGAACCTAATCGCGATGGCCTAATAGCCATGGCCTCCAACCTGATAATAGCGATGGCCTCCACCGAAAAAGTGCACCAAGGACCTGGCTGGTGATTTTAGCTGTGCTGACCTTTGCCGCACTTCATTGTTAAAGTGGGCGCCAAAGCTTTTTAGCGCCAGGGAGGTTGAGAATGAACACAATTGATTACTTATATATATATATATATACATATAGTATATTGTGGAATCGGAGTGATACCACACTGGTAGCAATGTCAGGGATTCCCGGATCCCAACCTCACACAACAAGCAACGGGCGCCCCTGGCGCGGAAACTGTTTTCCCTCTCTTCCAAGCTCTGTGGCGTCCTCGCCAGTCGTCTCCACGGATGGCCTCCCTGAGACCAAATGCCCTACGCAAGGGCCATGCCGCCTAAGCCCCCTGACTCTCGGGCCGAATGGAAGCATGCGGATCGATGGTGTTCGAACAGACGGATATGTCATGGAGAACCTGGCAGACAGGATTCACAAAATTCACACTCCTAAAAATCTCTATTCTATTGTTTTGTGCAGTGAGAGCATTGATGAGCACACTCTTGGTTGTTGTTCAGCCATTGGTTTCGAAGTTTCTTGTCGGCCCGCTGTTGAAGTATAGTATCGATGTCATGGACTCGACAGGTGCCTACAGCTAGAAAAATCCGCAGTGGCGTGGTATCCATATCCTTGGTGAGAGCATCGGCAAGTTGTGCTGCCGAATGGACCCACTTGACACCGACTCCTTCGGACAGACGATCTTTGATGATCAGGGCCTCTAACATTGTACGATACTCGGAACACTGAGGTATCGATGTCTTCTGCAATAAGTCGTACAGGGATTTGCAATCTACAATGGCATAGGCTTTCGGAAGTCTCAAAAGAGTCTTTTCGGGATGCCGCCATTCGAGAGAGGGGCAAATCAACCAGGCCCAATGCAGGCGAGTCCAGCTGAGGAGATCTAAAGCTCCCGAAAGGGCATATGTTTCTGATGCCAAAGTACTTCCTACCACCCTTGAAATCTTCTTCGAATACCAGGTCAGTGGGCTGGCAGGAGATGCAACATCCTTATCAATCTGTTCATTGGTTGCCATGATCAAGCATCCCTTTTGGGAATGTGCTTTTTCACGTGTGGCGAATGCTGCATCAGAGAACGAAACAAACCGGAGTTGGGAAATTGGTATGGGTTTATATTTTATGCTCACTTCTGCATGGCGTTTTGCATCAAACAACAATTTGTTCCCATTCATAAGATCCTGTACAGTGGCAATGGGAATCCGTGCCTGAAGTAAGCTCAGTCTACAGGAGATATCAGGACGGGTATTTGTGGCCGCATATTGAAGGCTTCCGATCAATCCCCGCAGGGCCTGCAATTCCGGTGGTGTGACGAGAGCCTTTAGATCGTTCCGACGATCTCGAGACACGGCGATGGACGGAATGTCCTGAAGATATTCTTTTTGATCGACAACAATTTCATGATTCTGTTCTTGTTTGATATGAAGACCTGTGAAAGTTACCTCCCTTTTGCGATGGCTTCCAAAAGGATACTTCTTCTCCAACAACTTGATCTTTTGATGAAAGACTTCATCACCCCCACCTATACCGTCGTCAACGTGGATACCCAAAATGCCATGTATATTGAGATCTGCTTCTCGAGACTGTCCTTTGGGCAATACGAAAACACATGGATCGAGGGGAGACATTTGGAATCCTAGAGACAGGAGGGTTCCCTTCAACTCATGGTACCAAAGCAAAGGAGCGTTGACCAAACCATATGCTGATTTCAGGAGTTCGCAAACTTCTGTGGACTCAAGCTGCATTCTTGAGCGCATCTCTGACGGAGGCTCAATGCCTAGGATGCGATTGTCTTGTCGACTACCTCTCAAAAAGGCGGTTCGGATGTCAAATGAGTGAAGCTCCCATTGTGTGCTGGCCAAAGTCTGCAATATTAAGGATCGGCTGTCTCTCCCTAAAGTGGGAGCATCACGCTCCAGTGTTTCTATGGCTGGGTCCTCGAACCCTAGGATGACAAGGCGAGCCTTTGCTTTCCTTGTTTTGCCAGTTTCGGCTTGTTCTTGTGGATCAAGTGGTTTCCAAGTGAGAACCCAACGAGTTCGAAGAATTTGCTCATTGGGGATGCGATTCCGAGCAATGCGACGGACAGTTTCGGTGGCCAACCATTGATCTATCTCTTTATTCTTGGCACCTAACATTTCTTGAAGTTCGCTCCCCTTGAGATCCGACATTTTGATTTCTACTTTCTGTCGTTTGGCTTGGGATGCCAAATAGATGACCTGATCAGAGTACCTTTTGTTACAACATTGTTGGATCTCTTCGGCACTGAGGACGATTTCGAGTTCGATGCATGCATGATTTTCTAGTGGTTCCGTGTTGTAGACTGTTTCTGGAATGCTCATGGGATCTGGTGTCCTATTGTCTTTCAAGAAGATCGTCTTACCTGTCCAAATCTCGGGCAACCATCTGGGAGCAGTGGGATTCTGAAACCATTGTTCACGAAAGGACAGGGTATTCCCATCACGGTAAACTCCCTGAGTGATTCTGGTGCCTAACTGATCAAGAGGCCAAGGACACTTAAGACTTGTTGTCGGCATGAACAGTTGCAACCGGGGCTTCACATGATGTCGAATCAAACAGTGTTCTTTTTCTTCCCAAAAGTCCTCTACAACCTCTTGCGAGATGAGCTCATCGTCATCTACCTCGGGAACAGGTACTGAGCTGGGGTCCAATGCTGTGTCAGTGCCATCCACACTCATTGGTGCCGATGGGACATTCGGCAGGTTCTCAGGCTCGGCGTCTGGCTGTGCTTCGGAATGAACACTCAGAGGGGCATTGGATCCAAGGTTATTCTCATCTTCCGGGGATGCTTCTACTGTGGGGTCCAAAGCTTCAGGACGATGCGATGATGGGGACCTGTGAATGGCAGTCTGGGACGAGGAACTGTTACTGAAATACCCGGCTCCTGCTGGTGGACTTTCGGTCAGCTGGTGATATTGGAAAACACCGGTCCCAGGCTTTGGGGGTGCACCATCTGCTGGTAGTGCCTTTAGGTCTCCTAATTCCCGGGTGGACAACTGACGAAGATGTTCTGGAGCACACCGGATCAATCGAGTGAGGTGACTCAGCCAAATCAGGTTTTGCCCATCGAGCATGAGAACTTTAGCCGGACCTTGCCATTTCTGGTTCTTCCAATACATGGCCCAGTCGCCAACCGAGTATAAATTACGTCCTGGTCGTGAGCGACTGTGCAGGGACCTTCGCAATTCATGACAGTTGTCAGCACGGACAAATGCCGCCCGAGCACTCTCGCGAAGGGCGAGTTGGTGGTGGAACTGTGACTGCTCGGTTTCTGACTGCAAGGCCGCAATGTTCGAACTGATTTCTGAATCATCGCTCAAACTACCTGGAATTCGGCGACTCTTTCCAAGGATTAACAACTCGGGCGTATATCCCTTGATTCGTGACAGTGCATTCTTGGCATTGCAGGCTGCTATGAGTCGTTCTCCGAATTCCTGATGACTTTCAAATGGTTGGTCCTTGAACATCTTTGTGAGCATGTTCTGGAGTATGGCTCCATGTCTCTCCACTCTCCCTAACTGCCAGTGTGCATCGGTCGGAATCACATGGCTCTTTATGCCTAGTTCAAGCAAATGCTGAGCAAATTGGTCGCTATTTGCTTCAGTCGCACTGTCAAACATGAGTCCCTGAGGGGGTCCAGCCCACAGCAACCATGCTCCTTGGAAACATGCAATTAAGGCTTCGGTGGTCTTTGAGACATATGGGACAGCGGTGTGAAAATTGGATGCTATGTCAATGAAGTGAAAGAACGTGTGTCTCTTTCCGTTTGGGTCAGTCCATTCACAGTTGTCAAACTGAACAAGTTCGTTGAACTCACGTGCGGCATGCAGATGTGCAGGTCTGGCCACTTTGGGTAGAGTCATCTCATGGCAGGTGTCACAGGCCATGTCACGGACTGCCTGTTGTACTGCAGGGGCCCAACCATGGTCATGTAAAGCACGGGCAAACTGTTCGGCATTTGGATGTCCTAAGTTTTTGTGCATGCGTTTCAACTGTGTCTGCAGTGCACCTGGCAGTGCCCGGAACATGGGTCCATGCTGGACGGCTCGCTCGCGAGATTGGTCGTCCTGGGGACCATCTGTTTGACTTTGCACCGGCGGATCTGTCGCTCGGTCCCTCTCATCCCCAGGTGGGGTCTCGCTTAGAATCCCCGGGTGGGCGCTCGGTTGGATGGAAGGTTCTACCGAACTTCTGGAAGGCTCTCTAGGATGGGCAAAGATTGTGATTCCAAGTCTCGCTGGGTGATCAGTTTTCCGAATGGCTTGTCTATGAGAAATCTCCCTCCATGGTTCCCACGTCGAATCAGAAAAGAACATGCCTTCTTTTCGGCTTTTCCCAAACATCAATCGATGAGTCCCGAGACCTTCTGGAAATGACATCGTACGGCGACGATCAACACCTTTACACAGGTCAATAGCCTGGATGTGCATGTAGGGAAACAGTGTCTGAACCTGAGAGAACAGGTGCCCTTCTAAGAGAATCCTTTTGCCTACCCGTGGTGCGAGTTCCTCAAAACGGTCGAGCAGGGGCTCAAGTTGCACAGTTGGGTCCACTGATCCCGGTGGCTCATACAACTCCGTGGCCGGAGACTTGGTATGCAGTCTTCGGCGTTTGGACGCCGGCGGTTCTGCAGGCTGTTCATCAGCAGTGTCGGTGTGGAGAGTATACTGTCCATGAGGCGAAGACAAACACTGTGGTTCTCGTGTCGCAAGACTGCATTTGATCACTCTGATCAATTGTTTGGCAAATGTCTGGGTGTATTGTTCAGTGTACTTGCTCAAGGACACTCGACCCTCCTTCCGAGTCCAGCAGCTGCCTGCGATCAGATCGTGACTGTGGGTGCCGGGACACTGCAGTTGTTCAAGGCGTCGGGTCATGATGGACGAAGTTGTCAAGACTTGAGTTCTCTTCCGCAACAAAGCTTGACTGTTGGGATGACGCAGTTCCCCTGCAATACACATGTCACATAAAACTCGGTCAGAGGAATCTAGTATGGCTTTCATTTCATGTTGGTATATGAGTTCCGACCCTTGGGGTTGTTCCAAGTGGAAGTGATATGTGTCCCCACGCCAAAGCTGTAGACAACACAGCGCTGAGCACAGCAACAGGTGAACATTCTCTTGCCGTCGGTCGGTCAATATGCGGTGTGCGAGTGCTTGGGATTTCATGAGATTCAAACGGCTCCAACTGCACCAAGGACCACAACGTGGTGAAACCCAGATGTGTGTGGGCCTTTTGATCCATATGATTTCATACAAAGCACACCGACCGGCGTATGTGGCAAGGTCACCCTGTCGGAGTCCGAAACGGGCCGCAATCAATCCACCCTGAGTCGCTTGGTGTGTCAATTGACTCTCTGAGGAACAGTATACTTCGAGAATATCTATCCCCTGTCGAGACAAATGGCGATGCTGTTGTTCCAATGAGTGAATGCCAAACCGGTGTTTCCAGAACCTGTGCATCTCTAGGAGGATTTGGTTGGGGATCAATTCCTGGGATAAACGAATGTCACAATGGTTCTCCCAATCAAGATCATCTCCCTTCGGGGTTTCCAAGGAATTCAGGGCATCACATGCTTGAGACCGCTGCATCGAATCCGTCAGCTGGAGATCCTCAGAGGTAGGATCTACTGCGCGTTGGCTGTCGACCCCAGATGAGTCGAAAGCAGTTGCAGCTGTCCCACGGTCTGTGTCAGGGCTCCTTCGATCGCCGTGATCCTCTGGTTCTGTTGGACTGTCTCCTCTCGAATGAGCTCCCATGCATCGCTGCGAGGCGTCGAGGCATTCGAGGATGGTGGACTGGCTCTCGTGATTCCGGGAGAGGTGCTCGGACGATGCATCGCCTTGGCTTTCGATACAGCTCCGGGGGTTGCAGTGTTTCCCCCCTGACGGAGGGTTGTCTCTGCTTGATCCTGCTGTGTCTCGTTCTTGAGCTCCAAGTCTTCTGTGAAGAGCTTGACATAATGGATGAATTTCTGGTGACAAGTCTTGTCTGAGTCCTTGTATGTGCTCACGAACCATGCGACATAGCGTGGATCCTTCTGTACGACTTCCTGGAACTGCTGCCCCTTCTTCTCCTTTCCGAAAGTGATCGGATGGAGTCCGAGCTCTTCCAGTGTCAGATTCAGATACTCTTCCTTGGCGGTCCGGTCCGTGGAGGACTGGATGGCTTTCTGGAAGCGCTGCGCGATGGTCTCTGCCGGAGTCTTCGACATGATCACACGAGATCGAACAAACGGTCGGGTCCTGGGAGTTTGAACCTGCAAGCTGATCGGCATCCGGTTCCTGAGTGTGATCAAGAGACACATTCTGCAGCTGTTCGAGTTTCGGAGTTTCAAAATCGTTTGTGTTGGTCTTATGGATCGTATTGGTTTCAATGACCTTGGCGGATGACCCGCCCGGAAAACCCTCGAGAGGCTCATGAGAGCCGGCCTCATGACCGAGCGTGAGAATGTCTTGTGGTGTCAGGCTTGACGGAGTCTGCGATTCCCCAGGCTCACTTTTGCTGGCGAGTGTGATGATGTCAATCACAGCTCCAAGCTTCCGAAAGACATTATTCGATAGCAAAAATGGCGTGTCGGATGGAACAACACACACTTTCACATACCAATGAGCGAGTGGGATCAGATATGCAAATGAGCAAGTGACCGTACTGCTGTTACCGAAACGGAACGTCGTATGACATGAAACCTTTTGGACTCGTGACTTCACATTGGTGGGAAGTTCATGCATCAGTTCAGTGACCTGAGACAATCCTACGACGGTCTGACTTGCTCCGAGATCAACAATGCCACAAGGGCCGTGGTGAACAAACATGGCATCATGCCCTTCGTGGAGGCCTCTCTGGCCAGAAGGTTGCACGACTCTTGTGCTCTCACTCTCACATGTCAGGGGGCTAGGCTGGGCGGTCGACAAAGCTGGCAGCATGGTCTTCAGGCTGCTGATGAGCCTGTGAGCGTGCGCATTGAACAAGTTCCGATTACCTCCCCGGACACTACCCCGGTCCCCTAAGTCCCACTTAGCGGAACATGTAGTGTCGACACAAAAAACTGTCTGGTATACGGAACGAGGTGCGATCGATGCTGAGGCAGAAAAATCTGAAATCAAAATCATGTCCTCATCTCCCGTGGAATCTGGCATCGTCAACACTGTACCAGCAAATGCCGAGGCTGTCGTTCCTGAGGTCTTGGCTTCCTGGTCAAAACGTCGAGGACACTCTGCTTTCCAGTGTCCCTTCTGGCCGCATCTGCGGCACTCTGACTCCAAGATGCGTTGTGACAGGGGCTTGCGCCCCTTCCCAAAGCCCTTGAAACTGAACTTCGCCTTGCTCTTGCCTTTTCCGGAGGAGCCTTTGGTTGGCCAGAATCCTCTGTTCTTGTTCTTTTCTGCGATGCGCCTCCGTGCCTCCATATAGCTATGGAAGCAAGCCACAGTCTCTGGGTCGCTCTGGAGGACCTCAACTAAACTATCTTCGAATTGCTGAACAACAAGAACGTCCTGGTCGGTCTCGTCAAAGATCAATGCACTCTCTTCATCCCAGTGCTCCTGGAAGAATGCCTCATCGTCCTGTTGAGTTCCTGTCTCTTCTTCTTCGATCACATTGGCTGTCTCATACGTCTTGGTTCGATTGGTGCTCTTTCCGGCCGTCTGCAATTCTGTGAAGAACTTCGATCCCAACAGTTTGATGGCACTGACCACTGAGTCATACTCAAGCCTGCCTGCTGAATCCATGATGACCTTTTTCTTCTCGTCCATCAACAAACCACTGTTCCGCAATAGGCAGTAAGCCCTCATTTCATCAAGGGTCACATTCAAAGCAGCAAGTTCTTCGAATTGGAAATCATGGCGGGCAAGGTAAGACTCGTGAGTCTCATCAGGGCGCTGTGTGGTCGAGTAGATCGCTCGCTCAAAGCGTTCAAACTTCTCTTCATGCTTCGCCTTTCCCCACACTCCACCTAAGGTGGTCACCAGCAACTTGATTCCGTCCAATGAATTCACTTTCATCTTCTTTGCATCAATGCGCATCAAGCGCTTGAATGCACCACCTTCGCACAACATGGCTGCACGAGGTGCAAGCAACGAAAGGTGCTCCACAGGCCACAAATCCGCCAAAAACTCCAATCGTTTGGTGTATTCATTGATGTCGGTTTCTCCCGGCTTAAAGGCTGGGATCATCTGCCATGGAAGGTGTGACAACGATGTTGTATTGCCACCAGTGCTGGCTGAAGGTGCATCGGCTCCTGGCATCCTGGATCACGCGGCTTCCGTCGATTGACGTCACTCAAGAACTATGCAAGAAACAATCGAAGGCCGCTGGTAGCTCCGCTACCAATGTGGAATCGGAGTGATACCACACTGGTAGCAATGTCAGGGATTCCCGGATCCCAACCTCACACAACAAGCAACGGGCGCCCCTGGCGCGGAAACTGTTTTCCCTCTCTTCCAAGCTCTGTGGCGTCCTCGCCAGTCGTCTCCACGGATGGCCTCCCTGAGACCAAATGCCCTACGCAAGGGCCATGCCGCCTAAGCCCCCTGACTCTCGGGCCGAACGGAAGCATGCGGATCGATGGTGTTCGAACAGACGGATATGTCATGGAGAACCTGGCAGACAGGATTCACAAAATTCACAAGTATATATATATTTATATTAATACAAAATGTGGTGTTTTTTTGTTTGCTGTCTTGCGTATTTTGTGAGGAGTGACAATCCTAAGCCCTAAATAGTTGACTGATGCTCAACGAAGATCCGAATGAGACTGTAACGCGAGGGTGAATGCACAACAGAGACCTCACCTCACCCCACGCTTCTGTAAAGTTTCTCGTCCCGCTTTGTCACAATGTTTTTATATTGCGGCCCCAGCCTGTTGCATTCCATTGGGCCGCATGTTTGTGGCCCAGGTTGACAAGAAAGAGGGTGAAGCCAGTCGATGAATCTTCTAATCGCATTGAATCACATGATGTATGTTCATGGCAAAGGCTCTAGGACTACGAAAGACATTCTAGAGGATGTCCTGATGTCCTTCGTTTTGGGGCAAGATTCTTTTCAACCTTTGACCTTGTTGCACCAGCTGGCACCATTCACTAGATAGGTGATAGGTTCGACGCTGTTGGCAGCTCCAGCCTGTCTGGAAACAGCGGCTTCGACACAGCGGCCGTCTCAATCAAAGTCCAATCAGGAAACAAAACACCAACAGAATCGAGGCTGCCGTATTGTGTCACCCGCCGCATCGGGCGCTGTTTGAGAGTGGCACCCTTGAGCGGCCAGAGGCTGGCGTTATCTCTTCCAGGCTCTTTCCAAAGGAAGAGAGCTCCCTGGAAGTTCCTAGCTGTCATGTTCTTTTTCGCTCGCACCGTGCCAAAACCGATGCACAATGTGCAGCAGGCATGCAATGGCACAAGGAAAACGGCAGCAAGAGGTGTTTTTGTCTTTCTTTCTTATTGGCAATGGCCTCCACCCTATCAGCGATGGCCTCCACCCTAGTAGCGAAGGCCGTAGTAGCGATGGCCTCGGCAGGCGAATGTCCGGAGCGACACCGGGAGATTCAGCGACAGCTGAGGTGCCGCCGTGTTCACTGGGGGTGACAATCCGATGCCGTGAAGGGTAGGAGGATGTAGGACGAACGGAGGTCAGGTCCACCGGGCTTCGTATATCAGGCTTGAGGTGTTGTTTCTTTTTGTGTGTTTTTTCTTACGTACTTGATGAGATCCACCGGCTTCCAGTTTGGTTGGCATTGATTCCCTGGAGATGAGCTACAAAATGCTACAACAAGACGATCAAGGGATGAACGTCAGCTGTTGCTCCACACCCGCATTTGAGCGCACCACCATTTTTACATAATTTTGCGCATCAGGCGCGCAGACGTTTCAACCTTGCTGATGGGTCGGCAATGATGACGACACAACCGAACGAAAACAAAGGAGTCCTCCACCCCCGAACGATAGAAGTCGAGTCGCAAGTGAAATTCCCGCCCTTACCAGTCCGGTGGCCGATAGCTATCAGCAAGACATTCATGCCGCCACTTGCCACCAAATCGCTTCGATTCAGCTGAAGCAAGGCCTGTGGCCGTGGTCTCCCTCAACCAAACGCTCAAGGCTGTGCAGAACTGGGCTGGTTTTCCTCCGCAGCATTGATTCCCTTGCTCCTGCTCACTTGAACAGATGAAATGCCCGCAAAATGCTCGCAAAATCCTTCAGATGTCTTAAGAAGCTGGTGTTACAAAGTCCTGAAAGTCATGGAACGCTTGTATAGAACTTCATGACCACCCGGGGTGATTCCTCCACAGCCGGCAGGTGTACCGGCCGAAGTCCGAGGCACTGGTCGAAGTGACCGGAGACATGTCCAGACTGGATGATGTTGACCAGTGACCTTCTTCGTTCGGTGATGATTTCGGAGATGTTTTATGTTCAACTTCTTACCTGGGGATGATGGGGGCCCTCTGACTAATTTATGTTTCAAGTGGGTTGAAAACACCAAGCAGTCTTGCAATGTTTCATGTATCGTTCAATGTCTCAGCTTGGGCAGGTTTGTTCGACCAGAGTGCATTCCAGGTTCGCAACACGAAGCATTACAAACTCAGAAGCACTCCAAGGAAACGTGGTCCAGTGGTGGGTCAGAAGATCAAGCGTAACCAGCACGCATGGCCAACGATATCAACTTGGGGTATTCGTGTAAATCAATCCATCAGGTAGTAATTAGTGATGATAAGACAACATGTCACCAGCGTGGCTGTCAGGCCTTGACATCACGTCAGCTCTCTGAAAGTTGCGTTGCCGTTTGCCACGAGCGTTGCCAGGCCTCTTTGCTAGCAGGCACGCTAGCCTCGAAGTTCAGCCACATTGTTGCAGGCCTTGGCGGGTAGGAAAGGATAGGTGTAACCAACTGCAGCTTTGCTTTTCAAGGATCGCTTTTTGCACTGGCACAGTTCAGTTTGCTGCATTCCTTGGGGTGCTTTTAGAACTGGGACACGTGGATCGATTCAGTTTGGTGCTTTTGTAGGCTGCGCCCCTGCGCAGATGGGTGAATCATATGAGCCAATATGGGTAAATCATGGTGAATCATGAGAACATATTGAGAAGCAAAGCTACATGTTTTCTTGTTTCTTCTGTTGGTACAGCTCAGAGGACGTTAGACGGTTGATTGGTTGATTGGTGTTGCCTGCAGGCTGCCAGCCCATTCTTTACGAGATCTCCAACTTTCTCATTGAGAAGCCGGAGGAGCCATAGAGCTTTTTGCCAGTTCTTGGAGCGCCAGCCCAACATCACCAAGCCAAATCACTGGTATGTCCAACATACAGCCAAAGAACCTAGTCACGAATTGGATGTGTGACACTTGCGTGTCGGAGGATTTTCGGCTGGTGATGCTCAACAAGGTCTTCGCTACCCAGTTGCAGCCCTTCTTGGAACTCTTGTGGAGAGGCACAGCGCATCCGGCGATTGCATCACACAGACCTCGATATGTGGGAAGGGTCATGAAGATCGTGTAGGGCTTGGGCGGCTTGGGGTGCATGAAGGCCTTAGTAAGGCAGGAACATGTGGGATGTGTTCACCACAAGGTCTCTGTCTCTTGGAGTCCAATAAGGCAAGGGTTCTTTGTTGCAACATGTCTCCATGACTTTCTTCTTGCCAAGGATTTCATGGCAGAAACTTGAGGAGTTGGGAATGGTGATTCGTCAAGGTGCTGCTGGACGTCTCAGAGTGCAGCCCTACCCGAAAGAGCCATTGCACCGGAGTGCAGGTGTGCACTTCGAACGGCTCTTTTCACACCGTTGGCCGGGTGTGGGGCGCAACACGAAGACTGGGCGAGTGCCCTTGTGAACCTTCCTGCTGTGCTGTTCAGCCAGAGAGGTCACAGAACTGGGCAATAATGTCCAGTCAGGGCGTTTGAGGCCAACCCACTGTGCAAAGTGGATGACAGTGAGACGATGGGCTAAGTGTGCTCACTGGGCGCCCTTTGATCCTTCAAGGACCTACCTGATGGTCGTATTGAGGGATGAGTTCGTGCTTGCAAGCAGGGGAGGCCTGTCATTTGCATGTTTAGATTCTCCTGTAGTCGAACAGAACTGCAGTTGTCCTCCATCGCCCTATTCAGGGCCCTCGAGGCAGAGTGACAACTGCAGTGCCGCTTGAAGTGCGGTAAAACCGTCCAAGCAGGCGTCTCACAACCGGTTGCCCATTCCAGCACATGCCAAGCGTTTGGGTGGTGGTTGGAATCCACCCCGGTGTATTTATGCAGCATGCGGTCTGTTTGATTCTGGTGGCTCCATGTGGCTCCCGGGGTGATTCCGAAGGGGTCAAGATGTGTCATGGTCCCAGGCCTCTATGAGCAGCGTTGGCCCAGCTTCTTCGATTGCCTGGAGCACCATCAAGCGAAGGCACCCGAGCATCGATACCGCGGCGTATCGGACGGTGCAGGTCCAGATGCAAAGATGATGTATGATGTAACACACACACATGCAAAGTAATACGCACATACACATGCAAGTGTGAGACGTGTCACACATACACATGGAACAAGCTAATACATCACGCCCACCAGTGGCCCACTTAGAGGCGCCTAGAGAGTCAAAAGTATTGATTAGGATAAGCTACTAGTAGCTCCTGGCCTTACTACTAGGAGCAAGGACGCTACTAGGGGCTCCTGGCCTTACTACTAGGAGCAAGGACGCTACTAGGAGCAAACGGCATCGCTACTAGGAACAAGAAGCTTTTAGTAGCTCCTGGCATCACTACTAGGAACCCGGGCAACGCTACTAGTAGCAAGGACAAAGCGGGAATGTAAAGTTTCTACTCGAGTTGAAGCGCATGTGAAGCCGGCCGTCCACCAATGACTACGATGGCGGTTCAGAGACCCTGCCGGTTGATAGAATATATAGAATGCTACGATTTGGTGCTCCCAAGATGGAACTCTGAGAGAATTATGATCTGACGTTGTATCTGCCTTTGTACTTGCTTGGTTCATTCATGAGGCTCCATGCAGTCAGATCATTCCATCAGCATGTGTCCTGGAATCCTCAAGTGCCTCAGGCATGGTGCGCTTTATATTGGGAAACACTGATGCTCGCACGTCCCAAGGGGAGCAGGGTGGTGGCCGGCGTCTTCCCCTCACCGGCAATGATGCCACGGTTGGGAAGCGTGGGCGTTGGGCCGGACAAAAGGTATTACCTTGAGGTGGGAGCTACGTCCTTTCGCTCGTAGTAGTAAGGCCAGGAGCTACTAGTAGCGTCTCCAAAGAGGTAGAAACGGCTTCCAATGGTGCTCAATACATAGTATGCATCCATTGGGGGGTCGATATACTTTAAGCCGAAGGTCCTTTGGCTTCTTGAGACTGAGAGCGGCAAGCCGAGATCCAAGGAGAGGCCAATGTGATTTTCCCTTGGAGATTTTCGAGCGTGAGATGCTTGGCGCACGCCAGGGTGGGCATTGCTGAGTGAGGAATCAGCGTCGGTTGGTTTATGGCATATAGTTTCGGGTGACCATTTACCAATATTTAGCAACAGACCCGTCAGCCGACTTTCAAGCGACAACTTCTTGCCACACTGGGCAAGTCACGTCATTTGGTTGAAGAGTGCTAAAGGTACGTAGTTTCTTAACTTCCTGTCTCATGAGAACTCCACAACAGTTGTTAGGCTTGCTCCCATGTCCGGAAACGCTGCTCAGAGGAAGAAGTTGGGATTTTCGATGTCCGCCATGCCGGCGCGGGTGTCCTTTGACCAGCATTTGGATGTGTACGTGGCATCCTACATCAGCACCTGATCAGCAAGAGGACAAGAGATTTGGTGCCAACTGGGACCTGTCAGAGCTCTAGGCCTGCAGATCGACTGTTCTACCAAGGTGCAAGTGAAGTGAGGCTGGGCCGAAAACGATGAACGTGACTGACACAGTGGCACTAAAGCTGGCACATGTGAGGGATGTGAAGAGTGCTTGATGTGGTACGGTTTCTTCATGATTGGGAGGGTGCATAGTCGGGTCTCATTGTTGCAAAAGGAATCATGATGTTCATAGATTCTGGATTTACTTTAATGAAATTTAACCTAAGGTTCTTCTTAAAGGAAGGCAACAGGATGAGGGAAAAGGTTTGGTGCGAATGAACACCTATGAACAAGTATCTTGGAAGCTACTCGAAGCTACTGGAAGGTCGTTGGCGCCTTCGCAGCGCAGGCCCGAACTCATCCCAGTAGACCATGCACACCGCCTGCGGTGCCTCGAAAGCAGGGCTGTGCCATGGAGTGCGAAAGAGAACATCCAGCCACTGCAAAAAACATGTGTGCCCAGCCATCCTGAAAAAGATATAAAAGTTTGCATATTTTGTTTATATAATTGTATTTTTAATGGTTTTGGTTACAACCAGAGTATCACAACAAGTTTTCTTGTGCCATATGCAGATCCAAAAGAAATGCAAGCAGGAAGGCCCTGAATCCGATGGCCGGGTACTCATGACAGGAAATGATGTTTGCATGAACTGCATCTTCTTGAACACGCCCAACCCACGAACGGACGGTGTTGGCTGACAAGTAATTTTGTTTCATGTTGTGTTGGTAGCTCCTGGTAGCTGTTCTGACCTCCCAAATTTTGAAGTCACTTGGCATGCTCGGCAGGCCCTGAGGTTGTAATTTTTCTTTGACACCCTGAGCAGCTGCGGCTGTTTTGATCATCGACACCTCGGCACGTTGGATTCGCGGAGTCGGGACGGCCGAGGTTTTGTCCTCCCTCCGCACGAATGAGGCCGCTGGTTTTGGTCATGGATGGCGTGGGTGCTCTTTTGGAGGGGTTTGCAGCCGAAGAAGAACGGTCTTTGCGAATGTTGCGATGTTTTCGGTGATTGGATGGGATTCCTTCAAGTTCACCAGAAGAAGCTACGTTCGGGGCTCCTGGCATCGCTACGAACGGAGCGATCGGACGCTATGTTCGGGGCTCATGCTTTTCGTTTGAAGCGGCATCGCACGGGCCGCGCCCTGCCGAAGCCAGGCTTCGGAGCGCGGGGCTCGCGGCCTTGGGCCATCGGAGTCCGACCTCGACGTGGTCCTCGCGGTCGCTGTCGTCTTCGCCGACGGCCACGCAACAGGGATCTCCTCAGGCCGAGTTGGCAGGATGTGTTCCGAGTTCGAGCTTCGTGCTAGTAGTGGCCTCCAACCTGAAATAGCAAAAGGAACCTAATAGCGAGGGCCTCCAACCTAGTAGCTTCTTGCCATTGGGCAGGGAAGAGATCACAAGGTTGGAAATCAATGTTGGAACGTATTAGTCATGAGCTACAGGGCTAGAGAGTGGGCTAGAGCTTAAGACATGGTTCATCAGCTCATTGGACTCTAGACGGAGTTCTCCATTTCAGACATGCACCGCATTCAGTTGGTAAATCATGTTTGTCCTATCAGGCTAGCCAGCAACGGTTGAACGGTTGTTCGTGACCGCAATGCACTTCATTGTTCAACATGCTCCGAATCAAACCCCATTCCTCCATCCTATTGAGCAAACTGGGCTGAACAAAGCAAATCACACCATGCACAAAACCAAGTAGCAACTAAAGTATAAACCAAGAACACCCGAACTTCACTTGGTTAGACGTTCTTTGTAACAACGCGCAGGCAAATGCAGCACCATTTCCGGGTAAGTGTGGGACGTCCAGGGAGCTACGAGAACGCTATGCATCACTTCAAGAGTCAAGGAATTGTGAAAACTTCCTAGCATATTTGGTGAGCGGCCTCACGACCAGCTCACATGTATTTCAATATAGATTTCTGCCACTCACACTAGCCAGCTGTAAGGGCCAAACTCTTCCCATAGCAATCATGAATCAATAGCAGAAAAGATCCCATCAACTCAAATGGGCCGGCGCCGCGAAGAGTTTGCGTGTCCCGCCGTAGTCTTGGAGTGGCAGAACTCCCGAGATGTTCACCTCCTCGGAGTGCTCAGCACTTGGTCAACAGTCCTGCCCCTTCCCACCGCGCTTTGGTAACAAGCCCATTTGACCAGTCCGCATAGAGCCTGAGCGCCGCACACATCAGGTGTAGCAGCAGTATGACAAACACATCGCCCAAAACAACAGAATCTGGTCCATAGTGCCATGCTCCATCACCCAAACAGTTTTGAAAGGTTTGCCCCTTTGGCATTGATCCTGTCAGGCTTGGCATGCTTAGGCTTAGCCGAGGGTAACAGCATGCTTGAGCCCTCAAATTGACAGCATGCCAGACATAAAGGGTGTCCGTACGTCGTTTCAGACGTCTGAATAGCACGTGGGAACCCCCTGACTGCCTTAGACAGATGGGGGTCCGCTTTCGTTTGCACCGTGGCGCCGTGGGGTGCCATCGGTCGTATCAACCCTGCTTTGCCGGCGCGCAGAGACGGGAACGCGCGCACGCCAGCCTGGCAGCAACGCCATTGGCAGGTCCCTCGGATTCGCTGGGATTGCTATCCTTATCAGGCCGACCAGGAAGTTCATGGTGCAAACAGCTTATTTACATGCTCCGTAAGAGCATTTCTTAGATACCGGGGTGTCACACAGTGCCCCAACAGAGCTGCCAAGAGGGATGGCAGGAGGGTTGTCAGGTGCTGTGTGGTTCACGGTCAGTGCTTGCAGCTTGGTGGGTTCTTCAACCTCCAAGTTTGGACCGTTTGAACGGAGCACTCCAACCTACTAGCGATGGCCTCCAACCTAATAGGCGATGGCCTTCAATGGGTAAGCGTTTTTTCCCAAGAGTTGCTGTGGTTGCGATTTCACATGAGATTTCACGACACTGGAGGTCCTCGCTTGGTACCTTGGTCCGGGTCCGTGGCCAGTCCTCCCACCGTGGGGTTCTGCCAGGTTCTTGAGGGCCTACGAGGTCTCGAGGCCTTGGTGGGAGAACATCCGGCCTTGGAGGTGAAACACGTGAGCTGCAGGTGGAGGTGTGGGAGGAGAAGTCACAGATTGCATCACGGATGTAGCAGGTCACTGCAGGTGGCTGCAAATGAGTTGGAAGATGCACGTAGAGGTGACAGGTCAGAGTCCAAGCCACAGATTCTCCAGGTGGAACCCTGCATTCGGACTCCAAAAAGGGTCGTGATCTCACAGGGTTGGCTGAACACAGTGGCCGCTCAGGCGGTTTCTGATGCGGGTTCCTGGTCAGGTGGGTCAGCCAGTGGAGCTGCAGTGGAAGATGCAGTTGGCGAGCCCTTTTGGGTGGTGGAACCTCGGCTTTACTTTTCGTTGGATAGAGAATTATATAAGATTAAGACACTCAGAAAAAGACTATAAGACTTTGAGGGACCCAATAGCGATGGCCTCCAACCTACTTGCGACATGCAAGAATTACATGTGTCTTGGGCAGAGTTGACTTCAAGGTTGGGCTGCTAATATATCGAGAAGTGTTGAGCCAACTGTGTTCTGCACTTGATTGTTTCGAATTCTCGGCTTCAGCTTGGTTTGCCTCGGTTTCGCTGTGCCCATGGTACTGAGTGAAGAGCAAGTGGGTGAGTTCACAGAGGCCTTCAGCTTGTTTGCTGGCTCTTCGAAGCTTGGCGGTGATACCAAGAAGGTGGAAGCCAACAAGCTTGATGTGTTGACTCGATCGCTGGGTTTGAATCTCTCAGACGCTGAGCTTGACGCCCGAAGGGCAGAGGTGGCCCGGGACAACGTGATCCGCTTGGAGGACTTCCTCTCCATGATGGATCGCTTGATGGAAGCTCAGGCTGAAGATGAGGATGCAGAGCTACGGGAAGCCTTCAGGGTCTTTGACCGGGATGGTCGCGGCTTCATTGACATGAAGGAACTCCGGAGTGTCATGCTGAATCTGGGTCGAGGACTGACCGGGTCTGATGTGGACGAGTACGAGGAGCAGGAAGACGGGGAGTCGCGCTTGGTGGACTTTGAAGAGTTCAAGACCTTACTGGGAAGCTAGGTCGGACGTGAGCGAGGCGCGAGGCCCAGACCGTTCGGTCGAGCCGCTCGGTCCGACCCCGACCTTCTGAGAGTGTGGACCGAGCGGCTGTTTTCGAGGGAACGCCCGGTACATTGGTGACCTGGGCTTTCCAAGTCTCAGAGTTGACGGCTGACGTTCCCAAAGGGAATTTCAGACGTGAGACGAAATGAGAAGCGGGAGTGAGAAGCGAAGTTCGAGGGCCGCTGGCGGCAATAAGCATCAAATCATGAGAACTAGGGGCTCCTGGCCCTACTACTAGGAACAAAGTCAACCCGAAGACCTCAGAAGACCTACATGTCCAGCTCCTCGCGACTGGGCTCGAAATGAGGCACGGGCATTTGGAAGACTTGCGCGTGGACCCGGGTGGCCCCATGGCGTGTTTGTTTCGCACAAGGGCTTTGGTGGTGTTAGGTTTCTCACCAAGGATTGCTATAGAATTGGGACGCATTCCATCTCATTGTCCATCTCATTCCTATTCTGATGCTTTCCACGAACCCCCCAGTTTTCTTGGTCCCTCCAAGACCTGGATTGCTTGTTCTGCTGGGCTGGGCAGACCTCGCGCGGGTTTTGGGGGATGCGCGGGCCGCGAGGCAGTCGTTTGTGCGCTTTGTTCGAGAGAAAGGTGGCTTAGCCTGCCCATGTCAACACAGGACCCCATGACTGTTTTCAGGTGGATCCGGCACAAAGGGCAAGAGCGTCCTAGAAAAGCACCAGGCTCCATGGTTTTTCACGTCGGAGATCTTGCTTCAGCGGTCTCCTATACTTGGGAGATTGCTCCAGCGTGCGCACTATATCGTTGGTTGAGTGCACTAAGGCAAGTCCGCCCAGCGCCCAGTATTCAGCAGATTGCCTCTTCGCATGTTCATCACATCTAAAAAATTGTGATGACAAGGATCAAAATGATCAAAAAGATTGCAAAGTCTTCGATTTGGATAGATTTTATTTGGGTCATTTCGGATCCTAGGCTTGGGCCTGTGTGATCTTCAAACACTTCTCTCCATGGCGGGGCTGGGCGAGAGGGGTGCTGCAGCATTGCAAGTCAGTTTGATAACTGGAGCTAAAGCTCCAAGCCAAGTTTAAGAACAAAATGACTTAGGGCTGTGAAGCCTTTTGAAGACCACTGGGCCAATCACTGGGCCCGAACCCACCACATTCCTCCTTTCTCGGTCCGTGGGGGATCGAAAGCACCAGCACCAAGGATGTGATCCAAGCAACTCAACGAGTTTGAGCGGTTTTTTGATAAACAGTTTTAGCGGTTTAAACCGTTTTTAGATGACTGTGTTTCGCCCGTCGGTGGGTCCAGAGACGGTCGAAGACGCTCGACTCGCATGGCGTCGACTCGCATGCGATGTTTCGCGGCAGGTCCCGATGGTATCGCTTGCGCGTTCACGTGGGGCAGAAGATGGTGAAGCGATGTGAGTTTGGTGGTTTCACCGGTGCGGCGGCCCAGACGGAGAGCGCTTCGCCGGCTCAGACGGTGGAGCATTTGGAGCTGGGGCTTGATAGATGCCTTGGTAAAGAGAAAAAGACCGGCAAAGACTAGGTCTATAGGTCATATATAACCTAGACCTAGTCTTCTATAGGGTGCGACAAGAATGTTTCTGAGGAAATCGGAGTACTCGTATTGGAGCCTGGGATCACATTACTTGCAAGTTGCTCCAGCGAACCAATCAGTTGCAACGATAGCGTGAGTGATTTGATTGGGGGTTATGGGCCTTGATGCCTCCAATGCTGGGGGATCTGGCTTCGCCCATGCCAAGGCGGACTTCGGCCAATCTCTCCCGAGGAGGAAAGGCAATGGATGCACTTCTTCCCTCAGAAGCTCCTCAATGTTTAGCAATTTAGCCGCAGAGCCACCACATGTGAGCCACAATGGCGCCAAATGGAGCTGTGAGGTTAGGCAAACTGGAGAAGAGATGAGATGAGATGAGATAGAAAGGGAGTACTAGGAGCAAGGTTCGCTACGTTCGGGGATCCTGGCATCGCTACTAGGAACGATCGGACGCTACGAACGCTGGCTTGCTGGATTCAGTGGCCCTTTGGCCCCCAAACGAGTTGCACGCCCCTGACCGGTTGGAGAAAGGCTGGAACCCAGCGGACTGTTGTCCTCGTCCGCTTTTCTGTCCTGTTTCCAGGCAGTTTTTTCTTGTTAACAATACTGTCTCCTCGAAGTGTTTGGAAGAAACTCTCAAGACAGACTGCAAAATCACTCCAAAGCGCCATGTGGCACTGTGCGGTGGCGGAGGTAGATCGGTGCGTCGGGTAAGCTCCTGTCAGAGGAACCTTGGCTACTTCAAATCCAAAGCAGGTTTTCCGGCTGCCAAATTGATAAGCCTCTAAGCAGCAGTAGGTTCGATCCAGTTTTTGACCCTCAAAAGCTGTCGGCTCCTACCATCGTACTATTTGGCCCTCGGAAGCCAAAGGGGCCCAAGATCGGAGGCACCTGCGCTTCGAGGCAAGAAAAACTTTATGGAAATCTTAGCAGATAGCCTTTGTTATCCTTTGTTCCTAGTAGCTTCTTGTTACTACTAGTAAGGCACCTGTTACTACTAGCGTGGCACCTGTTACTGACAGGTGAGGTGCCTGAAATCAGCATGCACTGCTTTCGGCGCTTTTTTCCGACATAGAGGGGCAGATCATGTGGGAGCAGGTCTTTCGTAGCTTGAAAAAGTCAGCACTCATAACTTCGGATTTGCAGTCTCAAAGCCACTCTGCTGTGTGGGATGATATAGTGGGAACATGGTGACTTGCGCCCGGCTGCTATGACTGAAGCATGCAGCAGGTCTAATGTGCATTGTTTCTCGCACCCCCAAAAGGCTCAAAGGCACTTTTCCTGCAGACACTGACTTTTGTTACATTCTGTTACCATCCCCACAAGAACAAGAAGAAGCAGAAGACGAAGAAGAAGAAGAAGCCGGTTCCCGATTCCGGTCACTTGGATCTGAAGACAAGGGGACAAAGAAAGAACGAAAAGCAGCTCCGGAATCTGGAATCCAGCAGCCTCAGTCTGAACATCCGACATTGAGCATGTCTGCAGTTCCTGTCCCCAAGTCCCTGAAGTGAACACCAAGGTCTTCTTTGAGGCTTTGAGGTAGTTATTTTCAGGGCGTTTTGAATTTTGGCACAACTGCTTAAATGCATTAGGTGCCGATGTGCTTTCCCTTCTTTGACCATGTGTTCTTTGTTCGAGTGCCTGGAGTTAACCCTCCTTTGACCTAGTGGACGAACCACCTGTTGATGACTCCTGCTGATCCCTGGGTTTGTGCTTCCTGTGTGGAGATCTCACATTCCAACACACTAGTGGATCGAATGGGTTCCAACCTTTGACACCTTTGTTGGGATATTGAGAGGTGCTCTCCTGCCACACCAGCTTGCGCATGGTGTCAAAAGGCACGGTCATGGCCTCATTTTGCCCCAGCTATGTCTCTTCTCGGTCACGGCTGCCGCATTCTTCAAGAAGAAAGCTTGATGGAGCGCCAGTGATCCAAATGCTTTTGCGTAACGTTCCCCGAAATCCTTCTCATGCAGGTCTGGAGGCATATTTTGTGTGAAAAGAGAGCACCGTGTTGGTCTAGGCGTCTAGGTGTATGGTGACATGGTGCATCTTGGTGCTTGTGCTTGAGCGGTTGAGGGGATCTGGTGTTGACAGGGACCAGAATACAAAAAAAAAGAACAAATGGTGTTTCTTGGAGATGTTTTTGGCAATTCGGCCAGTCGATCAACCATGGCCAACCTGTAAGACCTGCACGTTGGGTGCTTCCATTTATGCTAAGAGACCTCATCGGAGCCATAGAGACTTTGAGGTCTGAAGGCAGCGGTTGCCCCGTTCACCAGGTGAATCACCTCAGTGATCTTTCAATGATCAGTTGCTCGACTTCTTGAGCTGATCCATCCCACCTGGTTCGGGGCCAATCGCCACGGCTTTTTTCCCTTTTGACCATCAGTGCAGGGCTTGCGCGACGTGATGGTTTTGATGGCCCAGAGGCCGTTGGTTGAGAGTGTATCGCCATGAAACATGGCGATTGCCACCCATCGCTGGAGCAGCTGAGCTTGGAACATCGCTTGGCCCCTGAAAGACTTGCTCGAAAGCTGCTTTAGTTAATGCCAAGGTCCCTCCAAGACAGACGTCCATGAAACAACGTCCGTGCGCTCTTCTTGACGGCAGCTATTTGATCATTTGTCTTGTGGAGCCCGTGATGTCGCAGTGCGCAAAGTTCAGATCGTCTCCAAAGAGCTCGCTTGCGATCTCGAGAGTTGCTCGGCAGGCGGAAACGGCGCGTTGGAGAGAACCGTGCTTCAATGCCTTCAGGGTGTTCGAAAAAGCACCCGTTGACCAGAAGAATCGAAGAACGGTGACCTCCCTTCCAAGTCCCAGCACTTCGCTTTGCACTGGGGACTTCCGGACGATGTGTGGACGGCTCGCTGCGAACATGGACTGTTCTGCAGCCGACTGGCTCGCTTGCATCGAAACGGGCCGATGCAGCTTCTAGCTCAGCACTCATGGCCAGGCTGGGTTGTGGGTCTGGGACTATTTGAGAATTCACTGTTCCACCACGCTTTGCTGGCTTAGCGTGGCTTGACATGTCACGTGCTTGACAGACGAAAGAAACAGGCACAGGAAGCTTGGTGAGAGGAAAGTGTGAGGAGCTTTTGACTTCCAATGCGCCTTTTGCGTCGAGCCTGTCAGCTGGCTTGCACAAATCCAACAAGAAAGACCATGAGACATCATGAGACCAGGTTGCTTTGAGCCATCCTACAGACCATACAGGTACATAGAGGTCATGTCATTGAGCTTTTTGAAGATGCTGGGATTGGACTTCCTCTCACATCCCCACAGACCAGCCAACACCACGTGTCAGAGACACTGAGAGGCGCCACACCGCACGGGGGGGTCTTGCCATGGAGCAACGCCAGCCAGAACAGCGAGGTGTTCAGAGCGAAGCACCCAACGAGCAGCCGCAGAGGCGCAGCCGGTTGGACAGCCCTTTGAGTAAGATCTTGCAGCGGGTTAGGCACACATCTTGCACATCCTGCCGTTGGGACTCGCAAATGAACACACAGACGAGTTTGATGACGTTCCATGGAAGGCTTCAGGAGTTTGCAACAGCAACACCTGTTGTTTGCATAAGGTTTCAGTAAGTGGTTCTGCCATGTTCTGCCACACATTGAGAGTGAT
Source organism: Durusdinium trenchii (assembly GCA_963970005.1). Classification (NCBI taxonomy): domain Eukaryota; class Dinophyceae; order Suessiales; family Symbiodiniaceae; genus Durusdinium; species Durusdinium trenchii. The sequence continues at coordinate 865,214 of CAXAMN010022317.1, read as the reverse complement.
GGTTACAATTTCGTCAGGTTTAGCCACACCTATCTTCCAAACCGTCTTGAAAGCTCCAAAGCGTCAGGAGCTGAACCATGTGGCATCAAGTCTGCAGGTCCGGGGAAAAGGAGGCCTTAGCACTCTTTCGTCGAGTGCAGAAGCACTACCCCTTGGCTAACGACCAGGACTACAAGAGGAACGGCCACTGGTGACTTGGAAGACCGTGATGCACCTGCTGTTGTGATCCAATATGCTCCTGAATTGGAAGTTTTTGTCTCACTGCAAGACAAGAATGATACCAACGACCACTTTTGTTGCAATCTCCCGACCGAGTGTCAGAAGCATTGGTGACTTTCACCCCGTTGGTCGGATTAAGAATGTCGAAATGGTCAAGCGATCCTGATTCATCCAGTTTTCGTTGCCCGTGTTGACTTGCAGAGAAACTTAATTACTGTAGGTTTGGTGGTTGCATTCTTGATTAGATACGATTAGATACCCAAGCAAGCACCCTTGATGGCAGAAGTTCAGATCCAAAAGGCGTGGTTTTCACATGTTTGGATATTTGGGGAGGTTGAACTGTTCAGATAATAGCAGGACACTGTTCTTGAGAGCGGTAGACAAGCCAAAGGACCAACATGTACAACAGTTTTGCAAGTTAAATATTGATAGTTCTACATTCTACATATTATATATTACATATATACCTAGATATTCGTATGAGGCACGTTTCCAAGAAAGTTGCCCCTTTACCGTATGGCGGCGTAAATTGTAAAGCTGCGGCGTTTCTTGATTTTGCGGCGGCTGTTTTCGTGGTTGGCTCGAAGTTGTATAGTTGGGTGATTTGTGCCCTTCGTTGGGTATACTTGTGTCAAACCACGAAGGTTGATGAACGCACCCCAATGTGTGAACTTCTTGTCAACATACCATTGCGAGCTTATCGCGGCCCGCTATTTCTCGATCAGCCGGCCGGCCGGCCAAGAACCACGGCAAGATGTTTTGGTAGCAAATGGTCCATGAAAACCTCCCAGTCTTTCCCTCCCACCCCTTCCACCGTCCCTTCCTCTGACGTTTCAGCCCCGAGGCAAGCGGAGCTGTTGCGCATCGACCTGCAGCTGCTGGAGGCGCATCGCCGCGAGGTGGGCCTTGCGGATCTCGACGAGGACGGCGCCGACGCGGAGCCGGAGACCGCGCCGGTGGAGACGGTGGAGACGGCGCCGGAGACGCCGGAGCCGGAGACGGAGCCGGAGACGGAGGAAGAGATGGTGGAGCTTGAGGAAGAGTTGGAACCAGGGGAGAGCTTGAGGGCCAAGCAGAATCTGAAGGTGCGGTGAAGATGAGGAAATGAAGGGGCAAAGAAGTGAATTTAAGTCAATGAAATAAGATGAACATGACGATTCGATGTTGTTCAATGATTGGACCATGTTGGACCTGTCGATGTCAAACACCTGTCAGTCTGTCAGACTCCTTGAAGTGGATGGATTCACCTCCGGCCACAATATGCCAACATGAGTAGTAACATGCTGCATATTCGATAGGTGGAATTGGTTTGTCCAAGTTGGTTATTGGATCAACTCATGCGGCAGCAGCTTGCCCACTTCAGGTGAGGAACTCCGTCGTACCGACAGCTCCGACGCCCAGGACTAGCGTTTACAAACCGCCACTGGCCATCAGATTGATTGTGTGATGTCCATCTAGCATCATCTAGCAACAAGAAGCTACTAGGTTGGAGGCCATCGCTATTAGGTTGGAGACCATTTCCACTAGCAACAAGAAACTACTTGCAGGCTGCTTCTTCCTTGTTCTGCGAATTCCACGGGCGTCTCCAGTGTTGAAAGGGAAACGATGGGAAACGTCCGTCGCCGAGGCTGAAGACGTCGCCCTTCTTGCGTCCTGAGCCCTACAACGGACATGCTGAGAAGAGCGCCTAGACGTCAAGACCTTTTCGTAGTGAGCCACAGACATATGAGGTAGGGCGAGGTCGAGACAAGTGACTACACATCTCATATCGACATCAAAACGGAAGGCATGAGGCGTTGAAAAGAACCTCTCCTTTGTCTCACGGACGCCTAGGACCTGCCGTGCGCGCCGCTCCGGCCTCGACGGCGTCGGCCTTGGCGTCGGTGCCGGCATCGAAGACGGCACCGGCGGTACCGGTGAAAGCGGCGGCGGAGTTGGAACGGATCCAGGAGTTCATCGATGCTCGGATCTTTGAGTCGAGTGAGTCTGGAAGTGGTGTGTGCTTGGGTGTGTGTATGTGTGAGAGAGACAAGGATCCAAAGGCTTTATGTTGTGTTTGACATGTGTTCCAGAGTGTCTGGGCATTGACTTCCGCGCTGTTGCTGAGTGGGTGAAGAGGAAGCAGTGACGCATCTCAGAACCCTTTGACGTTGAGATTCACTGGGTCTTGCTGTGAGGGATGACGATGAAGAGCCAGCATCTCTTCAGCTTATCATCCAATGGATTCCACAAGAAGTCTGCAAAGCAGGGACTTATAGAGAAACATACCGAAATCCAGCACATGGAAGCCCATTTTGGAGAAGCAAGATGGCCGTGCCATGGTCATGCCATTTTTGGTGCCCGAACTCCAACTCCGAAGGTCGGTCGGACATGGTAGGTGACGGGCGGAGGACGGATTCGGATTCGGATGGTGCGCACGGAAGTGAGGATCTTTGGGAGCTGGAACCTGTGGAGACGAAGAAGTGCCTGGCACGGCTCACGCCACAGAGACGTGCATGGCTCTATGAGACCCTCGGCGACGGTTCTCGCCACGGACGAAGTGGGATGAAGTGCCAAACACGAAGAAAACCTGTGGGTGACCAGTCGAGTTTGTTTTGCTTCGTGTGTGACTTCGGCGTTTCACTTTGTTTGCTTCCTTTTCTGTTGGAAGACTATGGAAGACTATCGACCGCCAAATGCAGTTCGCATCTTGTTCCTTCTGTGTTTGATGGTTGTTTGCCGGATGGTCCTTATTATTCAAAAGGAGCGCTTGCTTTTGAGTGATGTCGTGTGTTTCTTTCCCCCACTTGCTCCATGACAAGAAGTGTTCCTGATTGATTTGTCCTATGTTTTTCTCAAGATTCCTTCTTAGATGACGTGGATGTCGCTCTCTTGATGTTGAAGAAACCTCCAGCACATTTGAGTTGATGCTGGAACCGCCCTGCTCTTGACAACCACTCGTTATACTTGGCGAGGAACTACGACGGCTCCGGCGACCTCCTGGCGTTCCTCCGTGCCGCGCCAACCGCGACCGCGGCCAGTGCGGCGGCGGCCAGGGTGGCCGCGCCCGAGCAGTTCGGAGGATTGATCCGGAACCTCCTGAGCAGCTAGGCAAGGCATGGCAAGTAGCGCAATGTTAGGTTTTGCCAAGCTGTTGGCTATGATGCCAGGCGCTAAGCCTGGACAAGCACTCAAGTGCTGTGCGAGGGCTGAAGGTCAAGGTGGAGAGAAAGGTCACAAAGGGAAACTATATCCTGCACCGTTCGGCCACAATTGAATGAATTGGCCACAGGGATTCTTCCCTTGCCTAGCACTTGGAGTGCAGCACCCTTTCACATGTCGGTCGTTAAAATGGTACATGTCCTTCAAAAAGGGTAGAAACCTGTGGGATTTCGAATTGTTTCCTGAGAGGGTGTATTCCTGCAGTGCCTTTCCTTCGCGCGGCCCCCGCGTGCGTTGGGTGGTGTTCAGGATCACCGCCCGTGGCGTGAGGGCCGAGGGGAGCAAAAAAGCCACGCTCGCTCGGCCGTTGGGAACCGAACTGGTCGGTCGGAAGACAGCTCAGCTTGGGGATACGGCAGTTTTGGACGGTTTTGCAATGCGGTTCGCAATGCTTCACATGTGATGTAAACATGATTTGATGAACAAACATGTGCAAAGTTGACCACGATTGGATGATATATCGTATCCTATATCCCTTATCCCTGGGATCAGTTGCTTGGGAATCGTTGCAAATCGTTTTGCTCCACCATCTCGTGGCTTTGGGAATGCACCGAAATGATTCCCTCCAGTTCGGTGTGGTTGTGCCCTCAGCTGAGCGCAAGCGCTTGCGCCAGGTGCCTCGAGGTGGGCGGGGGGGAGCTTTGGGGGCGAGACGGGCTCGGTGCCAAGTAGGTTGGAGGCCATTGCTATTGCATGGTAACAAGAAAGCTTTCTAATACGCCTACTAGAAGCTTCTGAAGCTACTAGGGTGGAGGCCATCGCAAGTAGGTTGGAGGCTGTAGGTCTAGTGCCGGCTGATATCGCAGAAACCATCAGACAAATCAAAAGGAACATGAACCTTTCTAGGTTCGAGAGACGTACAGAACTCTCATGGAACCTTTATTTGGGCAAGGCTGGGGAACATGCTAAGTTGCGAGCGCTTATTTGGCTCAATCCATTCAAAGCCCAGAAATCGTGGCGCATAGTCATAGTTAGTAATAGCACTTGGATGAGGCCTCATTACCCCGGGCACACACCCTGAGGCAAAGCTCGACGACGACCTGACTACATGCAGCCCATTCGCATACTCTAAGACCAATACTGTGTGCTTACCTAGCCAGCTCCTGAGCAGAAAGGCAGTGCCTAAACCTTGCCCCACTCACAAGTACAGCTGGTCCATGGCATGACATGAAGGATGATCAAGAGTCGTGTTGTATGGGGTGCGAAGTGGGATTGCACACAAGTCATGTGACACACGTTAGGCTGGATCATGTCGGACAGTTGAAATCAATACCTTGAATGGGAACCACTGCTGACAGATTTTAAAGTTTGGCATACTCCACCCGAAGCAACTTGCTTGGCCGCATGTCCCACGCATGGCCAATCCAGAAAAAGTGTCAGCCAAGGAGACGGGACGGACATCGTGTGGCGTTAGGTAGTTGAATCACTCCAAATGTTCCAAATCTTGAGATCAGATGCTGGAGCATATGCGAAGTAAAGAGTTGATCCAGTTGGTGTTTTTCATGCAACATGACAACCACAAATGGCGGCTTCATTCCCACACCCGTCCACCATCTCTCTCAATGCACCATACCGGCATTGAAAAGCCCGTTTGCGTCCACCACCCTCCCCCCCCCCCCCCTGCGGCCTCTCTTGGCTCAAGCTGGACTCATGGCGGTCCAAGGCTTCGCGGTGATCCACGCCGTCAAGAGAGCGCCCGCCGCGCCCGGAGTAGCGCCTCACGGCGCGCACCCGACGGTGCCCCCGGTGAATCTCCAGCAGATTCGCTTGGCGCATGCAGATGCTTGGTGGAAGGTAGATGAGGTAGACGAGTCAGAGATGACCAAGGTCCGTAGGGCGAGTTCTGATCCATATTCACCTTAATTTTTGTGGCTGTTCGTTTGGGTATCCACTAGGTGCAGCCACTGTTGCCAAAACACCTGGAGCAGTTTGGCACGACGAGTGGCAACATGCATTTGTCTCAGGATGGCGTTTTCGAGCAATCTCCTATCCCAACACCTGGGAGGACGATTGTCACACAGCAGCCCATGCCAGTGGACACTTGGATTGACGCAAATCGATCGATCTCGAGTTGATTCTTCAATGCCTGCCGATCGGTGCGCGTGAGCCTTGGGTGCTTCGTCAGTTTAACACCGTTCGGGTGCTTGGTCATGATTGGACTCGGCGCTTCGGTCAGATGTTGTAGTACTACAAGGCCGAGGGGCCTGCAACAAAGTGGCCGTCTCCTTTTTGGCAACTCTATAGATGACCTATAGAGGTGGAAAGGACGATGTGTGTAAAGAAGGGAGAGCTTCTTAGAGCAAAAGACGCCAGGATATCGTGCATTCTCCACACCTTTTTTTGGGTGTGCCCAAGAAGGGGGGGCAAACCGCCCATGCTATAGATGGCTGCTCACAGCCCATCACCCACCGGTGCCGGACCGAGGATGGGTCCTTGCCCACACCCGGGCGGAGCGGAAGCAGTGGCGCGATCCCCAGCTTTCAGCGAGGCGGGTCCGGGGGGCCGGACGGGGAGCGGTCCGGGTCTCCCGGACGTAGCTTCTTGTTGACTAGTAAAGCACCTGTTACTACTAGCGTGGCACTTGTTTCTAGTAGCTTCTTGTTACTACTAGTAAGGCACCTGTTACTACTAGCGTGGCACTTGTTTCTAGTAGCTTCTTGTTACTACTAGTAAGGCACCTGTTACTACTAGCGTGGCACTTGTTTCTAGTAGCTTCTTGTTACTACTAGTAAGGCACCTGT
>CAXAMN010022317.1:813595-844053 GCA_963970005.1 Durusdinium trenchii | reverse complement strand
GTTACTAGTAGCGATGCACTTGTTCCTAGTAGCTTCTTGTTACTACTAGTAAGGCACCTGTTACTAGTAGCGATGCACTTGTTACTAGTAGTTTCTTGTTAGTAATGCCCTTGTTACCATGTAGCGATGCACCTGTTACGCATGGTAGGAGCACCTCCAAACCTCATCCAACAGACCGTCGAAACAATTGTCACCGCAACTGCACGGAAAATTCACTGTTCACATCCGTCGGAGGCCGTCGCGCTGCACCCACGGGTGTGCTGCCAGAGCAGCACCTGGCCGGGCAGCATGTGCCAATGGCCGCGCAGAACCGAATGCCTTCACCGGAGGATTCGCTGGGGAGACGCGTTCAACCAGACATTTTACGGCGGGAATTAACATATGGTTTCAAGCGTGGCATGTGGGTCCTACACGCCAAAAGGCATGGACAACTTGGACGCTTCTTGCGGTACATTTGGGTACCGAAAGGTACTTGACCTCTTCAATGATCACAATGGCCAGCAAAATTCGGTCAACTAAGAGTGTTTCCTATCGGGGTCGGTGAACGCGCATGGAGCACGAACGTGGCTGGTCCGGCGTTGGGAAAGTTGGAGTCCTCAATGAAGCGACTCCAGGTGTGGCCACGCCTGGCATGCCTGGCCCCTGAAGGGCCTGGAGTGTGAAATGGTTGGTGACCAATATTCCAGGGGCGGTGGCGTAGTAATGAAGCGTCCAACTGGCGCCATCCATCACCTCCATGTCCCAGGCGGGGTCCTTGCGTTTGATGGCCGCCGACCCGGCGATGATGTTGAACCAAGCGACGATGACGGTGGCAGCATCCACCCCAGCAGCTGGACGGGAAATCTTGAAGTGACCATGACTTTAAAGACCGAAGAGAGTGGAAGATTCTGCAGCATTCTCGAATCTTTGTTTGTTTCTTTAGTGTGGCATCACATGTTTGAATCGTTCTGGGAAGTGATTGAAGACAACACCATCCGATCATCCAGCTTTGCACTGGGTTCACACACCAGGTGGCCTAAAGAACTCTTAACTTTTAGACTGAGTCCATGGCACAGCGCTCACATCTGTAAAAGTCTAGGCACATAGATGATCATAGATGACAGAGCCACGCCGCAAATCTGGGCGCACCAAGGTCCTTGGTCGAGGCTCCCTGGGCCGTGCTCAAACTCAGCCGCCTTACCCACAGCCCCAGCCTTACTCCGCTCGTGGCATGCGCGCGGGTGGCGCTGCGCAGCCGGAGACCAACAGATTGTGCGAATTCCTCTTGAATCAACTGCACATTCGAGTGCAGCAATCCCATCAAGAGAGACACCTGGCATCAGAAAAGGGCAACATTTGCTATGAATTTTTATGCTTTTTGTAAAGTGAAAACAGACAAGTTTTATTTGGGGCACATTTTGGGCAGAGTAAGGAGAACAAGAGCTTCGCAAGCAGATGATGGAGCTCAAAGACATGGAAGCAGCTCAATTTCAAATGAAGGAGTAAACAACGTTAGTTTCCCTTTTGCTTTTGAGACTCTTGTCCTATTTTCCAATCCGCACCCGCTCATCACTGCAATCACAACCACCAGTCACCACTACCCCATCTTAGCACCCACACGAAGGTTTTGGACTTCTTCCGCCCGCTACTCTGAGAACCAAACGCTGACAACCTTGAAAAAACAGCCGTGGCTGTCCTACCCTCGCTCAACCAGAGAACGCCGTGTTCGACCATTTTCTGCTGCAAAGAGATCGAACGCTTTCGACCCCACTGCCACATGCAGCAGCACCCTAAGACTGAACCATGTCAGGCCTTGCTAAGCTGGATATACTGAAGTTTCAAACCTAGTGCAGCCAGAAAGCTGTTTGAAACCTCCAACTTGGCATTTTTGAAGCCCCAAACTCGAGCTGCTTTCGCTCTGAGGACCTCTTTGCGCGTGCAAAAGAGGAGGTTCACTCGGTGCTCCACCGTGCAGACGACGAGAGCGCCGCCGCCGCGGCGAACGGTGTGGCGTTGCCGCTGCGTGCGCCGCCCTCACCGAAGCCTCCCTTTGCATGGCAACCCTCCCAGGAATACGTGCCTGGAAGTGTCACAAGTGGGTGGGGAGGTGATGAAATGTAATGAACATGCGGTGGATTTCAAGACAAAAAACAGTGAGGAATCGGTTTGAGCATTGATATATGTGCAAAAATGGGGTGATGTGTGAACTCCTTGAGGACTGATTTGATGTGAACTCCGGGAGGCCATCGCCAGGGATGGAGAGATGATGTTCGTTTCGACTTGCCATGATCAGCCAAGGAACGTGAGTTCGAAGCTTCTTGCCTGCAAGTCGTTGGCCGCTCTTCCAGGGTAGCGAAGCAGAGACTCTTTTCCGGACTCAATGATGGGAGTCACGACCGATCCATGAAGTCCTTCCGTGCTTGGAGAAGGCCAGCGTCTTCGTTCATAACGACCTATGGAGAGTTGGTTTTCTGCTTTCTGCACATGTTCAATCGCCATTTTCCAATGCGAAGAGCGTCTCCTAACGCTTCAAGGTCACTGGAGAAAGCCATGAAATCGTCACGAAGGTCGGAGACTTCGAAGATCAAGGCGAACGATTTTTCAGCCTTGGCATGGTCAGAAGTGATCGCTGCAAGTCATAGGCCATCCAGCTTTTTTGTTGGTGAATCTATGAATATGTGAAACTCCTTCCATTGCTATTTCAGTTTCAATTTGATGCGATCTGTTTCTAATTGTTTTCCGCACTTTCAGAAGTGCCGACGGGTATTGATGTTGTTGGTGTGAACGGTGCACTTCAATTCTTGCACGCAGTTTGGCATGTTGGACGTTTGACTGACACCCACATTGTCCAACTTGTCCCTTCGGGTAGCCGAGGTTCACCCGTTTCACTGAAATTGCGGAACCCAACACAAACAGATCCACAATGGTCATGCTGTACCTGGCATCGCTACTAGGAGCGACGCTATGAACGGGGTGCTGTATCGAGCTGTGGCTGCCCCACTCCTTTCGTGGTGTCTTCGAGGCACGATGCCGACGACTCGCTGGTCCGACAGGTTGGGTGATCCCCGTGGGCGGCTCCTGGCGCCTCATGCGGGGCGGCATCTACCGATGGACCATCCGTATCGAGAGGAAGTGCTCGGGGCGACCTCAGCTGCAGCTGGGCGTGACGTGTATGTTTCAAAACGGCGGGAGGTTGGCTGTGAAAGGGAGGCTCAGCAGCTACTTGTACGCTACTAGGGGCTCCTGGCCTTACTACATCTTACTAGTTAGTAGCAAATAGCTGAACTGAGACAGGCCCTGTGAGGCCCTGTCGGTGACCTGATTGTAACGCATTTCCTCAGGCAGTTGGGCATCCATGGCTCTAATCACAACCAGCCCTGGCGCTTGGTGACCACCTCTCGCTGTTCCTGGTCACGGGATGATGAGCCCTGGCAAGACCGGCCAGCGGGCGACCGGTGCCTTGGCCGAACGATTCGTCTTCGGAGGAACGATGCGCTGCGGCAGCTACCGCTGACGTGAAAGGCATCAACTTCATAGCTACGAAGGAAGGGGCTCCTGGCCTTACTACTAGGAAGCTACTAGAAACAAGCGCATTAAACTATATTAAACTCTACTAATGAGTAGCAAATAGCTACTATAGTAGCTTCTAGCTCCTATTAGTAGCCATGCACTTGCTACTACTAGCGATGGACTTTGTTCCTATAGTAGCTTCTCAAAAAGTTCACCTGAACGTCCTAATTAAAAATAACTTTCCTCATCAGTCAAAAAGGTGACAAGCGCAGAGCCTGGTCAACAATCCTCTTTTGTTCAAGCACTTTCACTGCCAATGATTGTTTCACAAGATCTTGCTACCTTGGCCCCGAGGCTTATAGACGAAGGGAGCTTCGTTCACATTGAAGTGGACATGCGCCCTGCTTTGCATCATGACGAGTTGGCCTTTTGGGTTCAACAAGGACACAATCTTGGAGTCCCACTTCCTGAACTGTTTAGGGACCATGAGGACTGTTCTCTATTTGACTGGGGCCAACTGGATTGAAGAGGTGTGCGCCGTTTGGGCGTCCGCCGTCGCAGCGCCCGTCGTTTGCCCGTGCCGGCACCCAGGCGGGGGATCAACTGCACCACGGGGAGCTTCGCCATGGCCATCGATGACGGGCCCTTCGAAGAGTTCTTCGATGACATCCCGCTGAGCCGCTGGGCCGCGAAGGAGGATACAGGTCGGGTCAAAGACCACAGGATCACGGGCAGATGGGACGAATGGAGGATGCTGAAACCAAAAGAATGTGTTTCGCTACCTGGCCATCAGATAGCGTATGATAGCGGGCCTGATAGCGTTCCTTTAGCTGGTCATGAGATATCATAGTGATATCCAACCCGCCTCTACAGGAGCATGGTGAGACTTCGCACTATTCACGAAAGCTAGCATCAGCTAGCTGGAGTTGTCCTTGCTTTAGCAAGTGAGGGGCTGGAATCCACGAGATCGCCGCATCACATGAAAACTTCATATGTAGAGGGGAGGCCCCCCCCCGGGGTTCAACTCCCCGCTGGGACGCCTCTGGGACGAACACTTCTTGGACACCTTTTATGGCATCCACTTTGGTTCAACTCCTCCGTGGAGGTTTTGGGATACGATGCAACAGATTCAACAGATTCACAAGCTAAGGTTGGCTGTGTCATTGCTGTTCGTGTGTCTTACATGTTCACAACGTTTTACCTCATGAGCGAGACCTTGTGAACCATCCCTCCAACAGCCCCATGCCTATGAAAAAAGATTTACCTCACTCCGCTTGATGTCCCACCAGTTCTTTGTCACTGGACGGCGCTGTATGCTTCGCTTCCACTGACACGGATGCATCCCTGCTGGCTTTCGTCACCTACCCTCGGCCTCAAGTAGGCGCTTCAAGGCTCAACTGATCAACAGTTCAGCCGAACGCACAACCAGCTGCAAGATCATCCACCTGCCAAAAGACCAACTTTACAAGGTGAACCACAACTTAAACCAAAAGTCTCGATAATTGATATATATATATATATGTGTGTGTGTGTGTATAAACCTTTTGAACATGGTTGAAGTTAGTTGCTTCAGCGAAGCCAATTTTATGGCCAATCCAGCAATACACACAAACCTGCCAGTAATCAACTTGCATGTAGGGGAATGACAAAACTCGAAACCACCCCCAGCGCCCAGGTCAGCCATACTCGCTGATCCCGGTGGTCTCCATGGGGGGCAACCAATCGTGCGTGCGGCTTTGTCCCAACTACTGACTGCTGATCACGCGCTGATCCTGCAATCGCATGGATCCATGGGCAACGCATTGCCACATGGCTGCTTCCCATAAGTCAGCAACATTCTTTGTAGCCAGTTAGACTTCCCCTCCTCCACGCTGTTTGCAGAACAAACTCAAGAGATACCAAGATTCATGCAGATAGCAATAATTCCTCCACGTTCAGATGCTGCATGTGTGGTTTAACACCAGGTTCAGCAACCTACCCCAAAATAACTGCTTGAGATATCACTCAAGTTCTTCACGGCCAGCTTTGCACGCTCAATTCGACGGCCAAAACAGGCGGCAAATGCGAAGGCAGGTCCACCAAGGATCTTGGATTCAAGTGGCCATGTCAGGATAGTTGCAGAAGTTGGCACAAAAGATTCTGCTTTGGTCCATGTGGTGGGTGCTGTGCTTCGTACAGAAATTCGAGTGAATGAATCCCTAACATTGGGTGCCACAAGGAGGAGGATCCGTTGAAATCTCATGGCTTCCACCTCCGTTTGCACCTCCGTATCATACGGACGTCAACTCTCACGTTTGGTGCTGGAGACGCCCCGCCCACTCGGAAAACCGGACAAGGTCAGCTGGGCAGATGTGCGATATCCTTAGATCCTAGCAGGTATTGGAGCAGGTTCCAGGGCGTCCATTTGGATCACCGGGCACCATCCACATCATGAATGTTCACAAAGTTCAAAATCGGCCTTGTTATTGGCAATAATGTATGGTTTCGGAGGCTGGGAGAGTTTGAATTTTATAGTTGGCAGGTGATTTGCTATTGTGATGTTCCCCAAAAGGTTTCTCATGATGGCCTGGCAGCTCAGAGCAGAGGGCTGGAGAACCACCAGGTTCAATCTAGGGCTCACAGATGGAAACCTTCGTAAGAAGACGACTTTGGGCGCAAGAAGATTGAAGGCACATCCTTTTCAACGCCTTGGTCAAATAACGGTTGATCGCTTCACTGCCTACGAACCTTCTTGTATAGTGTAGGGGGTATTTGAGGGTGGGTCAAGGAGGCACAAAAAGACTGCGACCCAATTGAGTTCTGGTTTTCGTGACCTCGTTTGTTGTGCCTTTTTTACGCGTTTTGTTCTGATCCTCTTGGGAGGAGCCATGATCCTGGGGCCCACCGCTGTCGTGCCGCGGCGGACACCGCCGCGGCGGACACCGCTGTGGCGGACAGTGAAGAGATGGTTCTCCTACGAGGATTACTGTGGGGGAAGGATGGCGGCCAAGTGGCTTGAGAGAGAGCTTAAGAGAAAGCTACTAGTAGCGTCCTTGCTCCTATTGAACAGATCACAGTGGAAAGGAACATGTGATATCACTGATCGATAGATCACTGATCGATAGATCACTGATCGATCACCACCCAGTACACCACCCATAATGGATCCCGTCTCATCTATCTGACCCACCGGAATCCAGCTTCCTTCCCCACGCTGCCGAGCAGGACACCTTGGCCTATCGACTTCACGGTCCCAAGCCATTGGCCGCAGCTCGTTGCAGTTCATAGTGCATGATATGAAAACACAACGAAACACAAGCTGTTGGGAAGATCAACCTTGCTGCGGATTGGAGAAACAACATGATCAAACGTTGCCGTTGGTTGGTGTGATGGTTTGGCCTTCCCTTCAAGCAATTGATGCGCGGTTGATGGTCCGATTATGGATCGGGAAATCGGCTTGCTGACCGACGAAAGTCGAGGGGCAAGGGACATGAAACTATTGTAGCAAGGAAGCTAGGGATTTATATCAAGGGATGGCCAGGGCTGCTGCGAATGAAGTGAGCTGGACGTTAATTCAGGTTCAGGATGAAAAGCTATTAGCCATGCATTGTTGAACCAAACTGGCTGCATGCCTCCAGTCTAGGCGTAAATGTAGTTGATCCATGTTTAACTGTTGTTTCAACCAAGCTTTTGTGGCTATGGATGTGTATTTTTCGCCACATTCCTCAGTGTACACCCATTGTCCCACTCGCCTTTCTGGCGGTTCGAAATGTTTCTGAGCGACATGTCAGCATGGAGAGGCAGTCAACGTAAGCAGAGCTTTTTGAGTCGTGATGAGCCTGAGCCAGCAGATTCCATCCCACACCTGGACAGTTATGGATGGATATTGACCTGGGAGCAAATCCAAAGCTTTCTTTGTTTCTTCAGTGGCCAAGGTCGTAGTGCATCCAGTGGTGACTGCTGGAAAATCCACGTGGGGTGCCTGTGCTGGCAGAGGATCTGTTCTCGCCGTTTTCGGTTTGGTTCGGGTATGTGTTCGAAAAGCTCTAGCCATGGGAGGATCGTTCTCGGAGGTCGTTTGAATTGCGTCGTGCGATGCTGGTCTCACACATCGGGGGGGTCCACGCAGGCTTGAGCAGCACAGCCCTGAGGCAAGCCTTGGCCACAAATCCTTTGGGACGCCGAAGAGGCACTTGGTTTGGCCCGCGCCAATCGTTGGGATTTGCTTCCAGGAGCGGCCTTTGAAAAACCGCTACGAACATGGACCCTTTGTAACCACTGGCTGGTAGGGTTCCAGGGGGCCATTGTCAGAGTCCGTGTTAGTTTTTGGGAGTGTACAGGTATGTGGAAATATGTGGAAAGTGTTTTTGTCAGTCTCTTCGTAGCTTTCCAGATCGGTGTGTGTAACTTGCCGCTGTTAGCAGGACCCAACGAGACTCCTCACGGCGGATGGGATGATGAGGCGAAGATGAGGAAGCCAATTCATCGGATACGCATCATGTGGTGATATACGTCATGTGTTCCGCTGAGTTCATGCTCAGCTTGGGGAATGTTGGAGAGGGAATGGCCGGTCATCATGAGAGATGGTGTTGACTTGATGTTCTTCTGTTTTGCTCTCCCTGCTGCTCCCAACCGCAACCACAAAAGAAAAAGTCCTCACCTCCCTCACTGCCACTTGTCTCCCAAAACACACCGAAAGATTACAAACTGTCTTTGGATACCTCAAAACGACTTTCTATCCACGCCCCACACCACTCTCCGAGACCTCTTCCACCACCGCGCGAGGCCTTCGCCACCGCGGAGGCCCAGGATCTGCTGCGGCGGCAGCAGAGCGGCGCCTGGACGGCACCGGAGGGCTGGCACCTGGACCGTGGAGAGGAGGCCGCCGATGGGACCATGACGACGGTCGGCGAACGAAAACCGGAGTGTTGGACGGTGGGAAGATGGGAATTGAACGAAAACCTCCATGAACGATCCAGAACTTCATTGAATTCCGAATGAATTCCGATCAGAAAGCATCATAAAGCTCTTGAATCCAGGTGATGAATGGGAAATCTCAGCACCTCCCGGGCACCGCCAGGAGAGCGACGATGAGTACGACGTCCACGAGGCGGCCTGGCAGAACGGCGTCATCAAGCGACAGTTCGCAGAGACCACGGTGGTGAAGGCGCGCATTCCCTTGCGCCTTCCTTCCCTGCAGAGTGGGGATGAGATGCGCGGGTCGGCCTCCAAAGACCTGGAAAAGCATGGATGGATGGTGAACGGGTGGAACCCCCGTTGCTTTTCCTTCACAATAGGATCACGGGGTTGATCAGGATTGTGTGTTGAGTCAGCAGTGAACCAGTGACTGACTAGCATCCACCACCAGGTCAGTAGGTAGGTCAGTGTTCTTCTTGAATTTGGGGCCCGCTTGGTGAGCTGTTGACGTTGTCCATTTCGTTTGCTGCTTGACTCATGGACATCGGAGGTGAGGCTGATCGATTCCAACACCTATTTTGGCAAAGGCGGGGCTCGTGCGGGATATGAAAAAGTTAAGAGATAAGGCAAGTGCAGGTAGGTTTTGTGAGGTAAGAACAGCAAGGCCATGGGACGGAGACCTTGGGCACTCTCTCAACTTCAGAGATTTAGGAGGGCAACTCTGAAGGTGACCGGTTGTGATTGAACAAACAAAGGACAATGGGATCGTGAGACTAGCATTCCAAAGGGGTTCGAAGACCTCTCCCGAACTGGCTGCCACTCAAGAAAGCTGGGGCCGGCAGGGTTGGCACAGAGCAACTCTAGGGTTTATAGGGGCTCCTTCACGTTCACAAGCCCTTCAAGGTGGACCGGCGCGGTGTGTTCTCGCAGGAAAGGTGGCTGAGCTGGCCATGTACATTGCCCAGTACCTTGGCTCCAAGCCATCGACCACCCCCCGAAAAACGGAACGAGGTTGATGCACTGCAACGAGGTCCGAAGTGTGATGTCATGCGACTCATCGGACATCAGGAATCCCTGTGACTACCTCTTCGTCAACACGACGTTGACGCCGACGCAGTCACGGAACTTGGAGACGGCCGCTTTGCTGTTGCCAAGAGGGGAAAGCAGATGTACGGAGTCTTATTTTTCCTCGAAGTAGATGTTCAAGTTCCCTTTCTTCAAAGAGGCCTTGTGTTTCTTCACCAGGTCTTGCTTCTTTGAAGCCAGCTTGATTTGATTCTGGAATGTGTTGGGGCTTGTGGTCAGACTTTTGCCACTAGCTTGTGGAAACCCCAGAGTCGGGAGAACTGTGAACGAAGGAGGGTGACACAAACAGACCTCTTACCGCCGAGGAGATGTGTTCGTACGTGCCACAAGCATTCAAAAGCATGATTGTTCACTCTGAATTTTGTCGGTTACTTTACATCTAACCGAAGTGAGCTGCCTGTTGTTTTCCTTCGAGCTGGTGTGGCACATGGACCTTTCCCATTCGGCTGAACAGTTCCTTTTGCTGTGGAAAACGGCACAAAAGAAGGCAGAGATATCAGTGAAATTCATGATCTTGCTTAAGATGATCCTTTCTTAATTTTCCCATGGTCAACTCTCCGGTTCCTTAAGCCAATCCAAGAATTGCTCACCAAAAGAAGAAAACAAACGAAGGCCTCAGCTCACCGATGAGACTTCAGACCTCAGGTCCTCAACAACGCGGTGGCCGCCGGAGACGCGCAGCAACGACGAGATGAAAATCGAGGGATACCTCCTGGAACAAAGTTGCCGGGTCATTGTTCTGCCCATTTCATATGGTTTTGATGTGTTTTTCCTTGGAGATGTCGTCGTCAAGTGCCATATCTGTTGATCAATGCTTTGTCAATAGTTATTTACATGTATTTACGTTGTTTTCGAGTCTTGAGCGTTGGTTCCCAGAATTTCTAGGAGATGTCCCAAGGTAGCTCAGATGAACAAAAGAGAAGAGAAGAGAAAAGAAAAGAAAGCTCGACGAAGCAGAACTTTCGAACAGCTCGCTCGGTCGCCCAACGCAGCTTTGATAATGACTACACCAGTCTTTTTCTACTCGACCTTGGTCAACGCGGTGTTGGTGTTTTGACCTTTGGACCGAGGTTTCCAGGCCTCGAGGTGATCGATCGAAATCGCTTGGCCACTGGGACTCGCGGAGGGTGGGCCTGGGAGTTGCTGGGTCTACCAAGTGTTTGGCAGAAAGGCTCAAAATGACGGTAGCACCCTGCCTATATAGGAAGTCAAGCATACTGAAACTGCATGGTTAGCTGCACTTCTTCAAGACCCAAACGAGGTCTTGGAGATCTTCAACCTACGGGCGCGGACGCCACAGGCAAAGGTCCAGGCAGGGAGAACGAGATTGGAGTGTGCCATGTGGGCAGGTTGGACGATTAGATGTGGCAGGAGGGATGGTTCTTGCCCTTGGCCTTTAGGCTTCTGAACGTGACACAAACAGGTTGGAGATGGCAGGGCTGGTGTTATTTTGTTGGGCTGTGGCTCAGTGGCTTCTGCTGGAGTTGCCACTACGGTCATGTCCAAGGATCGGGGTTTCGCAAGATTCCCACCAAACCATGGCAGGTGGCACTGGCGCGACTGGAGTATATGAAGGGTCGCCTGTCGCTATGCACCAAAAAGCAGATGAAGGAGACAAGTCATATGGCAGAGATGGTCTTTGATGGCCATTCGAAGAATAGATGATCCGAACTTCAAACCTGTTCACAGTCCTGCATTCGCTCAAGCTAGTTGTTTCTTTGACATTGAGCTGCTGGGGCCTTTTGTATCCAAAACAGGCAGCTCAATGTGCCTTTTTGACTCGAACCATTCTTTCGATCATCGCCTTCGGACAAAACCATGTTCCGCCAGGACACCATCCGACTCCTACAGCAGGAGGTAGGGCCCTTCAAGGAAGTTCAGGGTTACCCGAGCCTTGGTTGCGAGTTGAGGTGAAAGTGTTGCTTTTGGGAGGAGGAGTTGCATGGCTTCAAAGAAGCTTTGCCAGCTGACATACGGTATACATAGTTTTTGTAGGTTTTGGTTCGGAACCCCTCGATGGGAGACACGCCGACAGGCCCTTCAATTCGGCAAACAGCCCAAGCTCCAAGACTCAGATACTGTGGTTGAAGAAGACCCGAAAGTGTTGTCAAGACAAAAGAGCACGTTCCAAATCACACTATAGGGCCAATGAATTGATCAACTCTGCCAAGGAACAACGTGTATGCGCAGTACCACTACGAGACTTCTCCCTTTGAAACTGAGAAGTCTTTGCTGCGACAAGCTGAGCTTCGCTTCAAGAAGATGTTGGAAACTGCTCCTTGGCCCACCGGGATTGGCCGATGGCAGTGGGACTGGCGCACGTTTTCACCGTGGAAGATCCCAACCCCTTGGGCCGTGGTGCAAGAGGTCGAAGATCAGGATGGATAGGATGAATCTTCCAACTTCTGCCTCCTTAGGTTGTCATGTGACGTTGCATCGGTAGGAAGGGCTGAATGGACTGGACGACTGGGGGTTGCTGGCGAATTTCGGGTGGATAACTGTATAACTGTGGACCAATACAGCTTAAGATGACAAAGTGACGGGCTTCTAGGCAACCAATCCCATCATCTCACCGACCGGCATTGGGATGACCAAGTGTCCGATGCTGTGCGCTGATGAGGAGAAGAAGGTCCGGAAGAAGGCCCGCGAGAATCGAGAAGGTGTCCCCACCATTGGCATCGTGGGCTACACGAATGCAGGCCATGCACAGAACCTGCATCGATGACTTGAACTTGCACTGGTGTACTGCGAGGTTGAGTGTTTGTTAGCAGTTTGCGAAGTAGGTTGAGTAGTAGATGGCTTGGAGCATGTGCACATGAAGCACCATGTCTGGCAATTTCGGCATGGACTCCAGGCAAGACATCGCTGATGAACCGCCTCACCGATGCAGGCATGGCTTTAGCTTTCGCATGGTTTGGACGAGTCTAAGCCAAAAGTATCCAAAGCATTTAGCAGTGCCCTTGCTTCTTGTTACTAGTAGTAATGCACTTGTTGCAAGTGGCGATGCCCCTGCTACTACCAGCACATGCAGGACAACCTCCAAGCAATGAGATTCTGATGTGTTCACGCTGGGTTCCTGTTTTGACACCCAGGGTTATGGGTAAACGATGTTGGGCCAGCTGCAGGGCTAAGAGGAGCGTGACCAGAGAAAGAAATGGTGCGGGAGAGTTTGACTACTGTACGCAACTCTTCTAGTTGCGTGAAACTGCTGGTGCTTCTAAGCCTGCAAAGCATGCGGAACAACATGAACAACGGCCCAGCAAGGAGTCCTTTTCCCTCGACTGTTTGTTGTACACGGCGACGCGGGCTTTTCAGCATCAACCGTGAGTGTATTAGACCGTTAGACGTACCATTTGACACGACGAAGGAGTTCGACTGCTGCAGATGATGCAGTCGCCCCGTCTCGCCCCGTCCGTGAGGCCTCCGGGAACGTGATTTGCTTTTTCAAACCTTGGACACCACGATGCGGAGGGTGAAGCTTCCGTCTGGGGGGGCACCTGGGTCAAAAGTGAGCTGGCGCCTTCAACCCGAAGTCAAAGACACAAGTTGAGTCCTGGAACCAGAGATGAGCAACCCTTGACATGACCGACACTGCCATTGCTTTCACTTAGCCATCTTCAAAACCCACTGCATAGAAAGAGAAATCCACCCACTCCAGGTCATGGAAGGTTGCAAACATCGCCACATGCAGACTCCGTGATCGTGTGGGTTCGTGATCCGCACACGGACCGGAGGTTTGGTGGCAATTCGAATGTCGCACAGTCACACACTGCAGGAATTGGTTCCTGTATGGAATTGGGCATTGCTACCACGCTACTAGTACTTGCAACCACTGAACCTCCCCAGGCACGCCATCATCGCTGACAGTATCGGCTTCATCCAACACTTGCCGCACAATCTCTTTGACACTTGGCAGCATAAAAAGCCACAAAAGAGGAGCGGGCGACTGACCTTTCTTGGTGTGGTTTCGTTTTTTCCGCTTGTGGAGTGCCTAGGCAGCTTTCCAAGCAACCTTGGAAGAGATCATTGACTGTGACGTCCTGTTGCGCCTGGGCATGCTCATGTGGGAGGTGGAGTGAAATAGGCGCATGAATGGCCGGAAGCCATGCAGCTTTCTACTTCACAATCACTTTTCGTGGTGCTTCTTTTTTTGTCACTCATTTGTGAATTGAGCACGTTCTCCTCGCTGCTTGTCGGTGCCGGAGAATTTGCTGCACGCTTGAACGTCCAACTGGTTCCACAGGAAATTGCAGTGAAGGTAGATGGTTTCAAAGGAAACTGATTCATACTAATCGGAGCAGGTGCGATTCTGGACGGAGGATGTTCTCACGGAAATGATTTGTACATCGCTTGTCGATGCCAAGGCACGTTCGCGACATTGCTCATCCACAACGCACCATGCAGAAGCTTGGTTCGAACTGGGTTCATTCTGATATGTCGCAACCTTTGTACATATTTGCCGCATACCCAGCGTGGGAAAGCTTGAGTTCGTTCTTAATCACGCCACAAGATGACTTCGCACAAATGCTTTGCACCAAGTTGCCAAAGTCCTGCTGTTTCTGCAGCTGCCCCACCGTTTGAGGAAGGATATTGTCTTGAAGACTCTTCGAAGCGCTGGAATGTCAGAGCAAAAGCTGCAATCTTCAGTCATCGAAGCCACTTGTCCTCGATTGGCCTATAGACTGTGACATGTGAAGGTTGGTAAATACATAGCCCGAACCGTAGAACGCAATGAAATGCATGTCAAGCAATACTAAGCTACACTAGAGTCACTATAGAGGACGTGGAAACCAGCAAGGTGGCAGATCAATGCGGGCTGCGGGCCCATCTTGTAGGCCGATGCGGTTTCCTTGAGACACCACCGTGCGTCTGTGACCAGAGACCGTGCTGGAGACGTGACGCGCTCAGAGCCGAGGTTTGGAACAAGATCGATTTGTTGAAGGCCATGAGCTTCGTTCCACCGGAAGCGGTGCCCGTCTGTGCAGTGCCTCGGTGAGTGAGCGCCACCAGTGAGGGGTGATGATAAGAATGCTACTAGTAGCGATGCCATTAGTAGCGTCCGATCGCTCCTAGTAGTAAGGCCAGGAGCCCCGTTCGTAGCTTCTTGTTCCTATCAAAAGGTGTTTTTTTGTGTTGAGGAAATCGGCGGGGATCTAGAAACTGGTTGGGGGAATGGTCAGCAGGTCACCATTCCGTGCAAATGTTAGGAACAAAGCAGCCCCTGTGACTTCGACCACGAGCTGAATCTTCGCAGGGTGCCTTCAGTGAACCTGGTGTGCAGGACATCCTACAGTGATTAAGCCGTTCAGAAACTAATGGTCAAGGTTTTTGTTTGCTTTTCAACATGGGGTTGCATGTCGAGATGACGAGGTGCAACTATTCATCTCCACACCCTCGTGCAGTCAGCTCAACCTCCATTTGTTAAATCTAAGGCTGATGGCACTGGAGTCAATGACCTGCTTCAGGTGCTTGATGCAGCCGCTTGGCATGATCGCCCCCAAGTGGAGTCACCTTAAACCGACCAGACAGGCAGACAACACAACCAGCCGACCCGACCAAAAGACTCATCGGTCGCAGCTGGTTGCCGCGACCAGCTGCGGCGCGCCATGTGCGCGTCCACCGGCGAAAAGGTGATCGCTGCGCAAGTGGACAAGCAGTGCCGGACCGTGGAGTTCCCACAGGACGTCATGGCACAGGCGAGAGTCGGAGAATGGAGCTGAGCAGTTGAAGCTTTGCTGATCGCCTTGCACGCTGATTGTTTCCTCCATGCTGTGGATACAAACAGAACCCTCAATGATTCTTTGCTCAACTCCTTGATGTATCATGACGGTATATAATTGGTTGGTTTCCTGCACCATCCGGATGTGAAGCTGTTCCAAAAGTCCCAGCCGCATGTCTCAGGCGATGTCCTTCCTGAACCGCCACGGCAGCATCCAGGAGGAGACCTTGGAGATCGATGACTCCGACGCACCCATGGTGCGACGGCATCCGCGGAGCATCGTAGACAACGGCGGATCGAAGCATTGAAGAATCAGAGATGGGGGGCATGCTATAGGGGCATGCAGATGGGGATCTTAGACAGGGCAGACTAAGCAGTTTGCACCACATGTTTACCTACTTGTATCATACAGTCATACCGTAACTCATGTTTTTTGCTCACTTCACCTGTAAATGAGGAGGCTCTTTTGGTCTAAAAAGCCGCATCGTCACGCGGGCCAGGTGCGCCTGGAGGTCTTGATGCCGGCGGTGGCCTGGCGTCGCTGGGCCAATGAGCTCCAAACCTGGCGAAGCACCGTGCCGCGCAGAAAGCGAAAGAAAAAATCACTGCGCGACGCTGGTGCGGCGAAAAGCCGCATGCCCGGAAGATAGGATGAAGTTTCTGAGGAGGCGATGGAACTTTGGATGCCATGTCATTCAAGTATCACATGTGATGGCATGTTCGCAGCCATTGAGCTTTGTATGAGTATGATACGGACCCCGCACGAACAACCGCCTTAAATAAGTGTTGAGTTGCTTTTTGCAGTGCTGCCCTTCAGACAAACAAGTGACAATTGCAAAGCACCGATGTCAACCCTGCAATTAGCTTCTTTATCCCAGGCAGTGCCAGATTTCTTCCAACCGTTCCTAGACTTGTAGGGACCATACCCTAGGTGTGGGATGCATTTTGGAAGTTTGGGTGGTATCAGGTCAGGTATCAATTTTTAATTTCTAATATCGGCTGGGCATGACCATATTTTTGGGGTTATGTTGTAGTTCCACACATGAAGGAGCCGGAACGTCCCGGTGATGAATCTCTCCAAAGTGAGTTCTGTTGGCGCCACACTGACTGATGGGGTTTGAGTGGTTTTCTACGGCTGTTCTTCACCTATAGACTATAGACGCAAACATTGAGTCATCATCACGAATCGACCAGAACAACCAAATCCATGTTCCAACAAATTCTTACAACCCCTCTCATCACCTGTCGTCACTGCTGCCCTCAGAGGCCTGGGCCACTGGGTACGCCCTTGGAGCCTGGCACCTTGGTTTGGGCCCGGGCAGCCCAGCGGTCAAAGAGTCAAAGATGGCTGGATGGCCTTTGCTCCCGCAACAAGTGGAAGCGGGCAACGACTCAAAAGTGCTAGCGGCTAGCGAGGGAAGCGGCATGATGACTGCGCCAATGTGCCACATGTTACTGGTCGCGGTTTTCTCCTTCCTTCCACTCATACATACAGATGTTCCAAGACTGCGGCTAGGAGCCAGCCCAACGGGAGTCATGCTACTGTTTGTGCGTGAATCAGTGCGGGGGGGCAGCTATCGCCCTTTGTCTTGCCGTTTGGGACGCTGAAGGAATTGCTCTGCAAAATGATGTTGCATATCAATACGATTATGTATGCTTTCCCTACACCAGACACGAGGAGTCACGCAGCAGGCCGAGCAATCCACACTGAACAAAAAAGAGCAGGACATCCTCATTCTCCCTGAGCTTAGCTTGAGGTTCTTCATCTACCACCAAAAGACAGGACGTTGGTGGAGTACAGTAGGTCAGCCGGCCTTTCTCGCCATGGCCGACAAGGAAGTCATTGCTCGAATAATTCTGGATCTTGCCAAGGGCGTCCTGAAGAACCAGCCTGAGGAATATCAAAGAACTTTGGCTGAGGCATATCAAATGCAATCTCACAATCTCATGTAAAAGCCCTTGCTGCCAGATTGGTGCATGAACAAGCTACGAAGAGGAGTTCTGTAACATAGGGATCCCGTACCTGCAGCTAAGGTAGCTCAACACTAAGTTTCGGCATCAAAGTTGGAGAGCACTTGTCACTGAATTGAGGGGACCAAGAAGCTTGGAGTGACCAAGATGCTGAAAGCGATGGTCACACAGATGGCGACTTGGTTTGGGTATGCTTGGGTTACTGCAAGGGTTGGTGATCAAGGTTTGCAAGCTCACGGCACACCGGTCCACCAAAGACTACAAACATTGAATCACATTATGTGGAGACGTGAGCTCTAGCTTCCTTGTTGCATTTGACCGTGTTTGCGGGCCAATGCGGGCCAGCAAGGCGAGGATGGCGACAACACCCAGGATGTTGGGGGTGCCGAGGGTTGGCGACTCAGTCACATGGAAACGATATTCAGTTGACATCTATCTTATAAGCTGTAGATGGTGCACCCATGTGACCAGGTGCACTGAGAAAGCTTGCCATTCTGAAGAAGTATTTGAGACATGGTGAGAGGATGTAAGAGGCCTATTTTTCCGTCAAGCTCTGAGGCATGAGCGCTGGCACCATGTCCCGGCGGCTTCGGAAGCTGGCGCGAGAGATTTTGGAGCTGGTCCGTTTGGAAGCTCACTTGCAGGGTAGCTGCAGGTCATTGCACACCTTGTTTCCGCAAATGCGCTTGCGCAAGTTCTTTGCCAAGCCGAACCCCCCGGTTGGATTCAAGAAAGACAGTGACGTCAAGAGAACAGCGTTGGTGGGGCATTCAAGTCACTGTCATTCACTCATTTCGATGCCACACATAATTGAGCACAGGAATCTCATTAGTGATTAGTGCTCTCCCTATGGATCAACCCGCAAGGAAACTGGTGGAGCCAGTGATGAAGACGGCGATGCTGTGACTGCTTTGCACACCTTCTGGAAGCTTCGGGACAAAGTTACGAAGCTGGCGCGTCCGCGTCGTCGGGACCCGGGCTACAGCGACCCAGACGATCCCGGGGGTCCCCTCGAGCAGCTGAGTGTGGCCCAACTGGTTCGTGAGCTGGCGAAGGAGTTCCTGCAATTGTCGGATGAAGAGACTCGAATGCAGAAAAGAGGGCAGGTTGTACTTTGCAAAGCATTTTTTGACAATCTTGGAGGGTTGATTTAGTGGAGGAATGCCGGTACTGGCAAGCAGCGGCCTTTGCTTGCCTTCTTGATCACTTCTCTCTTCATGAACAAAGTCCTATTCCGCAGCTCTCCATTCTTGTGTGTGTGAAACTTTTATTCCGCAACTATTTGGTACTCTTCCGCAACTACTCTTCAGATACTATTCTTCGGAAACTATTGCGTGCTCTTCAGAAACTCTTTTGCGATCTTCAGACACTACTTTGTGATCTTAAGAAACTATTTCGCGGTCTTCAGAAACTATTCTGGAAACTGTTTCAATATTGTAACCAAATTGCATGAAGGAGCGCTGGGGGGGTGGGGGTGGTGGTGGGGTTATTGAATGTTATTTACGTACCTTGTGACGGCTACGGCATACACATGCCTATTTTGCGATCTGCAGGAACCTTTTCGTGCAGGTTTGATGTTGCTCTTCAGCTCTTCGTAGTTTCCGAACATTAGCTAGTTTCTGAAGAAAACCTTAAAAGTTTCCGAAGGTCGCCTTTTAGTTTCTGAATAAAACGTTGACCCTGTATTCACCGTTCCATCAACTGCACTCCCCTTTTGTTAGTTCTGGTGCCCTTTGGCCTTTTTCAGGAATGATAATGCCTCCCTTCGGCCCATTGTGATAATGATCTTTCTCGACACTTCTGTTCCCAACCGATCGAGAGTCTCCACTCCAACCTCTAAGCCTTACAGCTTCATCCTTTTTAGCACGTGACTGTGGAAGTCATGCTTCCGCTTTCAGTCTTTGCCTATGCTCTCGCGTCGATCTCCTGCCAAGAGTCCTTTGAACTGTGCCAGCCACGATCCCATCGCCGACGTGAGGTTGAGCGTAGAGTAGCTCGCCTCGGCTCAGAGGAGTGTTCTTTCTTTTCTTCAGTAGTACCTCTTGGACGGTCTTGCACTTCCTGGACCGCTCGCCGTGTCTGCGGTACGGCAGAGGTCTCCCTGATCTGCTTGAAGGCATTCAACAGCTGGAGCCCCTTAGCAGTAAACACAACCTCGCCTGGTCGTCCACCACTTCGAAGCCCCTCTCCACTCAGTCCTTCTTCCGGCGCGGTCGCCCACTGGGATGAGAGCATTCCGGCGAGTGGTCGGCACAGTGAACACAACTGCGAGGATGTATTTGACGTAATTACCTGGGTCGGTCATCCACTCTTTTGAAAGGGCCCGCCGAGTTGCTTTGGCAGCAGGGATGGTGGGGCATGTGGTTGTTGAGCAGGTGCTTCATGCCTGATCTCGGGCATTCTGGGGCTGCAAACTTTCATCGGCCTTGTGGACTTCCTTCTAAGTGGCTGATTGGTCTCTGGTTCCAAGCCACCTCGAAGAGGCCCCAAAGCTTTGCTGTTGTCCTTCCTTCATCTTCTCTCACTCTGGCCGACACCAGAAAATGGTCGCCGTCGCTGCTCCTGGACCTCGTCGGGCGACAAGAGGGGAACTTGCCTGGCTCGTCCTGTGGTGGAAGAACTGCCGTTTTTTTTCCACCACTGCCAGCTGGTTGTTCAATGGTTGGAGTGGCCTTGTCTTGCCTTTTTAGTCAAAAAGCTTTAGGGCAATACATTGATACACTTCTCGATTTGTGCCATGGACTGTGCTCGGATTCCCGATGTCTTGCAAATCAGGCAACCTGTGGGGAAGGTAGATACGACTGTGAGCCCACCTACCTCGGAGATGATGAGGGCGATCTCACAATCTGGCGCGAGATTGTGGAAGCAACTTAGTGTTGGTGACAATATGACAACATGTTTGAGGTTTGACCCTCCAGAACGTTCGTGTGGGGCTCAGTAGTGGGCTGGGTATATGTTTAGGTGTAAGCGCCTTGTGTCATGACGTCACGATGTTCCGATCTTCAGCCAAGGCTGCAAAAGGTCCAGCCTTCCAATTGACCACAGGGAAAGATGCAGCCACAGATGTGAGACAGATTCTGCTGGCGACTCGTGGCCTTGAACGGCGGCATGAAATCAACAGCAGAAACGATCAAAATAGCCTGGACATGGCCACGGTTTGTGGAACCGATTCGGTTCACCTCACAAGACCCACGGGCCTTTCGACAGGGCAGGCTGCCTCGAATGCGGGACATCCTCAGCAGGTGAGTGATGGTGGCACCTGGGAAGACCATGAGGGACCTAAGGGAAGATCGCAGTTGGAAGGAGTGCTTCAAATGATAGACAAGGGTCACCGAGTTTGCACTCGTGGACATCCGCTGGTAGAATGCTTAGACCATTGCAAGCAACTTCACAGGTGCAGCTCCTGCAGCTCCTACATTGGTTTATTCGGCGTCTTGCGATGCCACCAGTGCGGCTACGATCTATGTGCCAAGTGTCGATATGGGCCGGTGGCCCTTGGTGCCAAAATGTTGCGCACGAAGGAAGAAAATGAAGCAATCTTGCAACATATCGAAAAAGCTCTTCAGATGCACCAGGAAAGTGGTGACATCGATGCAGACATTACGGGAAAGCTTTGGGTGACCCACGGCGAAATCAACGAAGCGCTTGGCAATCACAAGGAAGCAATCCAAAACTACGACAAGGCCATCGAGCTCAATCCTGAGTATTGTGTGGCAGTCTTTCGCCGCGGCCGCTCCAAGCGTGCTCTTGGCAGGTATGAAGAAGCAATCATGGCAATCCAAGACTATGACAAGGCCATTGAGCTGGATCCCAATGATGCAGCTATGACATTCTTCGCCCGCGGCCCCAGGCATGCTCTTGGCAGGTATGAGGAGGCCATCGAGGACTTCTACAAGGACATTGACGAGCTGGATCCCAATGATGCTGAGACATTCTTCTCTCGCAACCCGACCTTGCAGGAGGCCATCGAAGACCTCGAGAAGGCCTTTGAGCTGGAGGAGGCCATCAAGGACTACGACTACGACAAGGCCATTGAGCTGGATCCCAATGATGCCGTGGCATTTCGCAACCGAGGCTACTCCAAGCAGTCCCTTCACCAGCATCAGGAGGCCATCAAGGACTACGATAAGGCCATTGAGCTGGATCCCAACGATGCTGTGGCATTTCGCAACCGCGGCTACTGCAAGCAGATCGTTGGCAGGGATGAGGAGGCCATCCAGGACTACGACAAGGCCATTGCAATGGCATTCCGCCGCCGCGCCGAATGCAAGCAGTCCGCGGAGGCCATCGAAGACCGAACGATGCTACGACATTCTTCGCCCGTGGTTCCTGCAAGCATTTCCTTGGCCGGCACGAGGAGGCCATCAAGGACTTCGTCAGGGCCAATGAGCTGCGTGGGCGAATCTGTCGTTCCTCGAAGGAGGACTCCTCCGTAGTTAGCAGCAAGTTCTAGGCAGCTGAAGAGGCTCATGCTTGGGCTTCTTGTGCCCTTAAAGCATCGAGTCGGCAGCTTTTCATGTCTGTAACTTCAGCCACGCGAGTCGCGGCTTTGTCCAAAAGGAAGCGAGTGCTCTCACTGGCCAAGTTTGCAAACAGAACAAGCGCTTGATTTACCTGGTCTCTCCACATGCTTGGCTTGATCTGGAGCCTAGGAAACCTGGGCTCCACAGTCATTCTCTCCTTGGTGCCAGGTTTGGATCAGGCTTTCCTGACGACAGCTCCAATGAGCAAGCCACCGGGAGCCTGGAGCAGGACGGGTTCCCCAGGTAGCGAAACGTGGTGGGGCCCGAGCAGATCCATGTTTGGATGGGTCAGTAAATCGAAAATTGCATCGCTAGCTCTCTCCAACCTAAAACCATGACCTAGCATGAAGGCATGGGCAATCATGCCTCGCATTGGGGCCGCCAAAGCCGGAGAGTGTATCATGGGAAAGGATGTTTTGGAGCCATACTGCTGACAAACCAATGACAGGGGATAAAGGGATCGAGGTGATTCCCGATGCCGTAGCTACAGGCGTTGATTGAAGACCTGTTCGAAACTCGTCCCTTTTGTTTCGACACATTGGCAAGTGGACCTGGTCTTGTCATGGTTTGACATTGACCAGTTCCCTGCCGGTCAGGGGCCTCGTAGCAGCCATCATGCAACGAGAGAGGTAGCCAGGTAGCCCTAGCACCATTACTAAGTGCACCGCAAGAGCAACATTCGGTGCCATTCTAGAGAAAAGATGACTACTTGAAATACAGTATATATATAATTATATATATATATGTGTGTGTGTGTGTTCATATGACCACATGAGTAAACACAACACATAGCGGTTTCACCGTGGCATTGGGCTCGAAGGGCATATGCAAAGGTGCACAGTCTGCAAGAGGTAAAGTGCTCGGTGTGCACCTCGGCGAACCGGCTGTGGGGGGGGCTGTGACCAACCCTCGGTTGGCGGGATCGACTGAGGCCAAGGTTGTCCGTGCATTGGACACCGCTTTTTACTCGATAGCGCGGCTCTTTCCGGAAGCAGAGGAGGCAGAAGGAAAGGGAGAAGCACCCCCACAGGCCGGAAAGGAAGAAAAGCCTGACAGCCCAGACAAAGAAGAAAGTCAAAGCCGAGAAGCCCTTGCAGTAAAGCCAGAGGAAGCCCCACAGCCTACCGAGAAACCAGAAGAGGAGTCAAAGGGAGTCAACAACAAGTCAAGAAGTCCGGAAGAAAGGAAGCAGCAGAAGGGACGAGGAGAGAGACATTAGGACACGTTCAAGAACTCCCAAACGGCAAAAGGAGAAAGAAAAGCGGAGACGGAGACGGAGGAGATCGACATCGACTGAGGTAAGCGGCTCAGAGGTGAGGAGACAGAAACGGGAGACTCAGGCCTCCCAGGAAAGCAAGAGTCAGGAGACAAGACACCCCCAAAAGAGACAGTCATTGAGAGAGAAGCATATTTGAGACCAAGACCTACACAGCGGAAAACAAGGTCGCCACATACTCCAGAACGCCCACCTCCTTCAACGTCTTCAAGACCTAAAGGACGTGGAAAAGGCAAGCCACAAGGCAGTGGTTGGAGAGGATGGGTTCCTTATTCGAACCATCCTCGCTGGAGTTCAGGCACCAACAAAGGTGTAACAAAGAGGGCAAAGCAAGAGCTTAGAGAGAGAGAAAGACATACGGTCGCGGAGGCCGATACCGCTGGTGAGGGGAGGAATGCCTCCCAAACTCAGGAGACCGGCTGCAGCCCCTGCTCGAGCTTGACATCGACGTAGACCTGCTGCAGAAACAGAAGAGTCAGTGTCCGTGGAGAAGCTATATGGGTGGTCAGAGTTCACCTTGGACAAACTTGGGGAGCTGGATGTGATCGAGCTTGATCGACCATTGTACTACAATGCCCATGTCAAGATAGCTGGAAGAGTTCGTGCCCTTCACCCCGCCGAAGGCCGAATGGATTTCGTGTTGACCGGGACACAGTCCGCGCGCATCATGGAGATGTTTGGAGGAGGACAGGACCGAGCAATCTCTGTCCACCTGTGCAAAAGAGGAGTGCAGCCAGCTTGAGACTTGGGCTACGCCTAGTGCACGCTCGAGGTCTTTGAGATTGTTGTGTGGCAACCAAGGAGTGGCAGATGAACCTCTCGGAGAAGGCCGTGGCGGAGCTCGACGAGTTGGCTTCCCTGAAGAGGCTGGCCGAGGAGAGAGGAAAAGGGAGGGGAGGTGAAAGACCTCCCAAAGAAGGCGGGGTCGCTGAAGGAGAGCCTGAAGCGGAGAAAAAGGTAGAAAAAGAAAAGACAAAGAAGAAGAGGAGAGAGAGGAAAGGAGAGAAAGAATGGGAGGAGAAGTTGGAGGCTCAGGAGGGCCTTGAGGTACTAGAGAGGGGGCAGAAGACGGCCCGGGCGGTCTTTGGAAACACCTGCCTGGACCCCATGTGAGCCGTCGTAAGAGATTGATGAGGAAGGCCCGAAAGCTGAAAAAGAAGGGTGAAAAGAAGCGAAAGAGGTCCAGCAGCTCAGATGAGGAGGAGAGCAGCTCCGAGAGTAGCCCAGAAGAAGAATCAGAGGAAGAAGGGCCCTTATTTGAGGAGACTCGGCGAGTGAAGCGCCTTCATGATCGGTTCCCTGGAGCGCTGTCGATGCAGGCCATTGAAAACATGAGAGAGCATTTGATGAATGTGAGGGGGGAGCTTTACAGCAGCTCAAAAGAATAGTTGGCGCCTATCTTTGCGATATACGCTCACCAACATCTGAAGCCTACACCGTGTCTCGGCAGTTGGAATTGGTGGGTGCAGACCAGGTGACTATGACTGAAGCAGGGGAAAACTATGAGGCGGCTAGACATGCAAGAGAAGACTTCAGGAACAAGTCCTTGGGGTCAAATCCCATGGCTTGGGGCGAAAAGGCGGCAGTGACGGACCTCCGCATTCTCCTGGCTGCGAAGGTGGATGAGGTGGATTTCCTGGAGCCAGGTTGGAAACGCATCAAAAAAGATTGCCATTTCCCCACCTTTACTACAGCCAGGCCCTCACCTACACCGGGGTGTTGTGCCCTCCGGACGCTGTGGCACGCTGGCAGGCAGACTCCCACAGATTTCCACCATACCAATATCGGGCAGAGAACTGCGTGACAAACGCCAAAGGTGATTTGCGGTTTTATCCACTCGGGAACGTGAGGCGATCATGGGTTTTCCCTTGGACTACACCCGTCGCTGCATGCCAAAGGTCAAGGAAGGAAGCCGGAGCACGATGATTGTCGTTTGCGTCTGCTGGGCAATAGTTAGTCAGTGCTTGTGGTTTGCGTGTTACTTCACTCATTGTTGCGGGTGTTCGGCTGGATCCCAACGCTGAGCATTCAGGACATTGTTGACCGTCTCACGCCAGGATGTGCCTCTGGCCTTGCTGGTTTGCTGTTGCGTCCGCCCCTCCGGCATGAAAAGCGTGAGACTCAGGAAGGGCCAGGCTTGGTTCGTAAGCTGTTAGGGCAAGTGTCGGTCAAAGGGGGGGGATATCCTTTTGCAGATGGGCTCCGATGTCCCAGCCCGCTACGATGCATCGGTTGCGCGCGTCTCTTCCCAGCAAGCTCTGGCGTTGGCGTGATGTTGTTGGGTGGCGATGGAAAGGTGGCCCCGAGCATATCAACGCCCTGGAACTCAGGGCTGTCAAGACTAGTCTCATATGGCGAATCAAGGGTAGAAAACTTCGTCGGACTCTGGCTAAGATTGGTGCATTGTTGTTGGCAAGCGGCTCTGTTGGTGCATGGTTTTCTATGTGGACACGCGCCAAAATCCAGCGGATCGGCCGTCGCGGCGGCCGGCCCACGCGGAAATCACGGGTAAAAAGACCACGAAAGTAATCGAAAGTCGTAGTCAACAACAACGCGTCAAAGTACGGAAGCAGCTCGGAAGCCTTAAAGGTTTGACGGTACAACCGCACACGCAGGAGCGTTACCAGACGACTTGTCTTGACAAATTCGTTGATTGGCTGGCAGGGGAGGGCCTTGGGTGCAAGCTATGGATCATGTGGTTTCGGATTATCTCGAATTCCTTTGAGCCACCGGCGAAAGCAAATCCATAGCCAACAACACACTTGCCGCTCTCCAAGACAAAGAGCCCGGCCTTAAGAGCGGCCTTGCTGGAAGCTGGAGACTACTCAAAGCCTGGTCCACAGCTGAGATTCCCCATCGGGCACCCCCCCATGACACTTGTTGTTCTCGATGCCTTATGTGGCTGGTTCATCATGAAAGAGATGCCGGTCATGGCCTTGTCGCTGCGAGTGGCCTTCTTTGGTCTCGTACGAACGGGAGGGCTTCTCAACAGATGTCTTTCTACCTTCTCCCAAAGGACCTGCTGTGCTGTCGCTGGGGCGCACCAAAGCTGGCGCCCGACAAGGGGCAGCAGAGAGCGTGACGCTGCACGAGGACTCCATACTACCTGCACTCTACGGTTGGAAGCAAAGTGTTCGACCGGCCGAATTTTTAACGCCTAAGCCACATCAGTGGCGTTCCCTGTTTGCCAGTGCCCTGGAAGCACTGCAGTCTCCGGCATGGCGGGGCTACTTTTCTGGTTCAACCATCACGGTTCATTTGACCGCTTGTTGGTCCAAGGCCGTTGGGCTGCCGCAAAAATGGCTCGGATTTGTTTGAATGATGGGTTCGCCCAGTTGGCTGACATGGCGGAAAAGGGCGGACACCAGCAGTGACAGACCTGCAAGGGAGACAAATGAATAGAAACCCTACATGGCCAGCGGAAAAGGGCGGACACCAGCAGTGACAGACCTGGGAGATAAATGAATAGAAACGCTACATGGCGCGGACACCACCAGCGAGAGACCTGGGAGACAAATGAATAGAATGGCTACATGCCCAGCAGAAACGGGGGATGCCTATCAAAAAGAAAACTAATTCCTATCAAAAAACATTAATTCGTATCAAAAATAAAATTCCCCCTACTCCTTTGGTCCTGGTCTGCTGGTTCCCTGGTCGCTTGGTCCTTCGGTCCCTTTGTCCTAGTCCTTTGGTCCCCTGGTCCCTTGGTCCTCTGGTCCCTTGGTCCTCTGGTCCCTTGGTCCTCTGGTCCCGTCCTGGTCTTCGGGTCTGTACTTTCGAGGCAAGACGCGTTAAAGGTGATTTGGAAATCTGGTCATACATCCTGTGAAGCACCGTAGCAGACCTTTTATCGCCAGACGTAGCACACCTTTTTTGTGAGACGGTAAGGTTTAGACGAAGAAAGTGCCATTCCAAGGTGGCAAACCTTTTGTGAGCCACCTGAGGGCAAAATTTTGAAGAGGAAGGAGCCATTCCAACGTTGCAGACCTTTTGTTAGCCTTGCGAGGTTGAAACTTAGAGGAAGAAGTTGCCATTCCAACGTAGCAGGCCTTTGTTTTGTGAGCAACCCGAGGGTATTCCAACGTAGCAGACCTTTTGTGAGCCATGCGAGGGCAAAATTTACAGGAGCAGACCTGTTGTCAGCATAAACTTTAGAGGAGGAAGGTGCCATTCCAACATAGCAGACCTTTTGTGAGCCATCCACAGGTCTTGCGGTTTTGTGAGCCATCGTGAAATTCAGACAGATCACGGTTGAGATGCAGAGAGGTCTACATCTACAAAGATCCAGAGGCCTGGAGATCCAGACGGATCTGCAGGTGTAGAGGTCTAGAAACCCACAGACCTAAAGATGGAGGTTTAGAGGTCTTGAGTCTTGAGATCCAGGGAGGTGTTGAAATCTAAGTTCTATACTTGCAGAGGGTGTAGAAAGATGTTCAGATCCAGAGATATCAAGAGCTCTTTTCAACAGGTCTTCAGATCCACAGAATTTTACAAACGCCACGCAAACTGCACTACAAGGTTTGCAATCGCTGCGCTTGCCACGAAGTCTGCGCATATAGACGGAGGTTCACGCAATCTGCACTTTGAGGTTCACGAAGTGCTGCGCCTGCCATGAAATCTGCAGTTCCAGTGCACAAAGTGCTGCGCCTGCCACGAGCCCTGCAACTGAAGGTGCTCAAAGTGCTGCGTACAAAGTGCCGCTCCTGCCACTAAACCTGCTACATGGAGGTGCTCAAAGTGCTGTGCCTGCCACGAAATCTGCACTTCCAATGCGCAAAGTGCCGCTCCTGCCACGAAACCTGCTACTGGAGGTGCTTAAAGTGCCGCGCCTGCCACGAAATCTGCAGTTCCAGTGCGCAAAGCGCTGCTCCTGCCACGAAATCTGCCAATGGAGATGCTCAAAGTGCTGCGCGCGCCACGAAATCTGCACGTCCAGATTCACATCGCGCAGCGCTGCCAAGGCGGTTTGCAGTGGCAGGCGCAGCTCTTTATGAGAGATATTTTGTTTTTGATACAAATTAATTTTCTTTTATAGAAATTTTCTCTTTGATATAATATATATATATATATTAATTTTCTTTTTTTGATAGCCCGGCCCAGAAAAGGGCGGACGCCAGCACTAACACAAAGGGCGGACACATCTTAAGAAAGAATTGAGAACCCCTAACAGTAAACTGTTTGGGGAATGAGAGTGGGGAGTTTCTCTCGATTTTTCCGAAAAACCTGCAAGATGGAG
Source organism: Durusdinium trenchii (assembly GCA_963970005.1). Classification (NCBI taxonomy): domain Eukaryota; class Dinophyceae; order Suessiales; family Symbiodiniaceae; genus Durusdinium; species Durusdinium trenchii. The sequence goes on along the minus strand of CAXAMN010022317.1, from coordinate 815,857 downwards.
TTATCTTGAGGTTTCCTCTCTTGAAACACTCGAGCCCGGATATGCACCGGTTTGGCGGTTGCATGTTTGCGGGGTGTAGGGGGCTCCCCGTCTCTCCTGGTTTGGCGGAGTGAACGGGGGGTCGGGGCCCCGAGAGGTAAAGAAGTAGATCATGCTGTTCTAGAGTTGGACCAACTCTCTGCAACACGTGAAAAGAGTGCTTGTGGTTGTGTCTATATATATATACAGTATATATATATATATACGTTTTCTTATTTTTCTAATCTTTAATATGTCCATAACGTGCAACTAGCTGATAGACCTTGCAGCAATTGCAGCCGCGAGAGGTCGACGAGTCGACGACCGGCGTGAGTTTAGCAGATTCTGGACCCAAACATGCTCAAAAAGATTCAAAGGCCACTGTGAGAATGGTCAAAAATGTTGCCCCGCCTTATTGTTGTGTTTGGTGTTGTTACATGTTGTTACCACCTGGATGGGGCCAGTTTCCTGAGGGCCCTGGACTGCTTTCAGTACGTTTCACCGGAAGGCCACGGGGTGACTCAAAAGGTAAAGGAAGAATAAAAGGACCGGATAACCCCACATGATGAGTTTTACAAATTTCAAATGTATATGAACATCACATGGGAGACGGAGTAGTGAGATGAAAAGTCAAGAACGAAGTGTGAGGAGAGAAGGCATATGAGGCGGTTATGCTCAGACGTGCAGTATAAGTGATGATGTGATGGACGAGGATGAGAAGGAGGGGAGGGAGGAGGTGTGTGTGTGTGTGGTGAGATGGCGTGCGTGTGTGTGTGTGGGTGTGTGATAAAGTGTCTGATGATGTGATGAACAAGGATGAGAGGGACGAGAGGGACGAGAGAGAGAGAGAGAAGGAGGCGGAGAGAGATGTTTGGAGGCTCTGGATTTCGCCATCAGATCCGCATGCGACCTTCAAAACGTAACACACTCGAAACGACCATCAAAGCTATCAAGTGGTCTTATCCCGACCACGGCGGGCAGTGTTAGCAAGATGTAAAGCAAGAAGAGGTGAGACACGCTTTTTTCTCTCACGCAGAGATGTAGAGCGAGCTCCAGGCAGGACCTGAGCTCCGGCCAACTCGCACGAACAGTGAGTATATATTTGCAACACTGAAGGCGGAGGCTAGCGCAAAACATCAGAAGTGTCGATGTCAGAAACGAACTTGGTCAGTGCCAATTCTTTTGAGAAACGAACTCCGTCAGTCGTTATGCAACGCAAGGCAGCGTTGTTTTCGACTCTTTTCGCAGCAGTGTATCGCCACAGTTTGTCCAGCTCGTCACGTCGACTCGCCGGCATGCTAGCTCACAGTTCTTGAACTGCAGCAAAAATGCGAGGTCTTAGAAAGGAATTTAGGTTCTTCTCCCAAGTACGCAATGCCCCGAAGACATGCGGTCGATGCTTCCAGGGGTGAAGCGTGGGACGGGCCGTCAACAAGCTCTGTACAGCCGCTTCCGCAGAGAGCCGACGACGAAAGATCAACCATGCGCACAATGCCGCTGAGCTGCGGTTGACCCCGCCGAAGCAATGAAAGAGGATGCCTTGTTCTTCTCGCTGAGTCGTTGCCTTCAAGTGCTTCAGACGAGCGCAGCACATGTCCACCCAGCTAGAAGTTCAGCACAAAAATGAAACTCCACCGTCATCATCAACCGAAAAGGCCCAGACCTTGTAGCCTGCATGGGTCTCCACGACAATCCGAAACAGCTGCGAATGCAATCGGCTGCGAATGCAACCGACACAGCGGCGGGTCAAATCAGTGCTTTAGAACATGTCATCAAAACATGTCAGGTACACAATGGCTGTGGAAATCACAATGGGAGTGGCGCACAGAGATGAGGCCGCAATCATGAGAACGCAGTGACAACACTGGCCACGTAAATCACAATGGCAGTAGCGCAGAGACGGGCTTCACAAACGCCCTCGCCGCAGCATTTACACTGCGCTTAGCATACAGTGAGAACCATTGCTTGGCAAAACACAATGGCAGGAGCGCAGAGACAGGCTTCTCGGGGAGCACTTACAATGCGACTCGCAGGGGCCCCCAGCGGCGACAACGCGCGCCGCAACCAGGAGCGCAGAGACAGGCTTCTCAAACATCCTCCCCGCAGCACTTACAATGCGATTCGCAGGGGTCCCCAGCGGCGACAACGCGCGCCGCAACCCCTTCTGCAATCTCTGGGGACTACGCTGGCCACTGCCGAGAGAGCCGGGCCCCCAGCGGCGACAACGCGCGCCGCAGCCCCTTC
>CAXAMN010022317.1:780514-813585 GCA_963970005.1 Durusdinium trenchii | reverse complement strand
AGCGGCGACAACGCGCGCCGCAGCCCCTTCTGCAGTCTCTGGAGACTACGCCGGCCACTGCGGGTGTGAGATGTGACAAGAAGGGCGAATAGATGAAGTTGTGAGTGGATGAGGGCGACTAGATGATTGTGTGTGTGTGACTGTGAGACGCCAAAAAAGGGCGAGTAGATCAAGTGGAGATGAAAGAGAATGAAAGAGAATGAAAATGAAAGACAATGAGAGAAATGAGAGAAAGAGGTGAGATGATGACAAGATGAGTGTGTGTGTGAGATGATGAGATGATTGTGTGTGTGAATGTGAGATGTGAGATGACAAGATGAGCGTGTGTGAGATGATGAGATGATTGTGTGTGAGGGAAAGAGGTCAGATGACAAGATGATTGCGTGTGTAAGAGAAGGACGGAGGAGAGAAGGACGGAGGAGGGAAGGACGGAGGGAAGGACGGAGTCGGGCGGGATGGCAGCCAACAAAACTAGAACCCCACACAGAGATGTGGGGAAAAAACCATAGCAATGGACACGAGGCACGTGACACTGCATTTTCGATTGCTAGGGCAACGGAGGCCGATGGGTTGTCGATTTAATGAGCACACGTGAAAGTGCATGTTCCCAGCATCGCTCCAAGACCAGATCCCAGGCCTTACACAAAGTGGGAAACATGTCCCAGGGCTATAATCGGCTGTATACTTACATGCACCACATGTTCTTGGAGATGGCTTGGGGTCGCAAGGGCCCTTGAGTTTTTGTAACTTGGATCAGGAATGCTTTGTATGGCCGTGCGGTTGATGCACCGTCCATTTGGCTTCAAGCCCTGGGCATTGCCTAAAAGAGGAAACAAGTATTTGTGCTAAGACCCAGCGATTCCCCACCAAGAGAGCAGAATCTGTATTTACATCCATACTTACTGTAGCTCAACCACCAGAACCACCACACATCTCGGCAAAGATCGGCAGGAGATCGGCTTCGCCAAAGGCACAGTCCAACATTCCCTAAACGTCCACCCAAGACTTAGATTTCCGAAGCGGTTCACAGCAGTTGCTGGCACTCGTCTCCACAGAAATCGCACGCATCCAAACAGCTTTACGACTCGTTTGGGCGTCATGAAGTCGTTGATGCGACGAAGTTCCTTGGCGTCGGGCCCTGGCATGTGGGGAGCCACAGCTTGGGATGTGTGGCATCGCGGCGACTATTGTATGAACCCCACAAGTCTAGCGAGTCTAGGAACTGTTGGAAGGTATGTGGCATTGCCTGGGATAGAGAAAGCTACAGGGTTGACATCGGTGCTTTTGGATTTCTCACTTTCCACCGCACACCACCACCGCACTGCCACGGCACTGCTGCCACGACACACTACCGGAGTGCATGTTGGAAGTTTGGGTAAGTCATGGTGAACTCGGCATTGATCTTGGAAGCAAGGACGCTACTAGGAGCAAAGGGCATCGCTACTAGGAACAAGGGCCTTACTACTAGTAACAAGAAGCTAGTAGAGACAATAAGAAGCTATAGACTCGGCATTGATCCCATTTTCTAAAATTGTGCGGGGTATGTTCGACACCTGACAGACAGAGAAACAACCCCTCAGACTCAGAAGTGAGTTCTGTTGCATTGTCTGGAGCGCTCTTTGGCGTTGTGCTGCCTGATCGATGGAAATTGAGTGATGTTGTGTGGGTGTGTGTGTTTTCCTTTGTCCATTTGATAACAGAAATCAACTCCTTACATCCTTAGCCTCCGACCCGGTGTCTTCCTTCGGTTCTGCAGCTTATTCTGCTGGTGAGAGAGGCTGCAGGTGTTGGGGCCGTCCGAGGCATCATCGCATCACTTTTAACACCTGTCGTCTTTGCTCGGCTGGGAGGCCTGGGCCACTGGGGACGCCTTTGGAGCCCGGCACCTTGGTTTGGGCTCGGGCAGCCCAGCCACACTCACGGCGAGCGCCACGGGAGGGGCAATGCGAGCCAGTTTGAAGACTTTGCGTGAAGTTTGATGGGATGGCAGGCATTGGGCAGCCATGAGACATCCCTTGCTTCCGCATTTTGCATGCTGTGAAGAACTCAAGCTCGACGCACGAAGTTCGAGGCACACGAAAACGGGTGGAACGAGTGAACGTTCCGCGGCCGCGCCTTTTGCTAGGCGAATCCCTCCCACCTTTGAGAGGAAAGCGGTGCAAGGTGAACAGCTCAAAACATGACATGTCGTGGCTCACATGAAGTGTTCAGCGAACACTTGACATGGAGGGAGAGCTCTCTGGCTCAGGCGTCAGACCATCAAAGCGGTCGAGCCACGCATGTACTCTAGTCCTAACAGTCGCGCTCCATCGCCGATCTGACAGATCTGGCGGCAAGATTCTTTGACCACAGCACAATTGGCAGGGTGTGGGCATGCCATTTCAGCCCATGTCGGGCTGTCACAATCTGCTGGTAGAAGGGGCATTCGTTCGAGTGTTTCATCCATCTGGCGCAGACATTGGCGCATGATGTCAGCGGCTTCATGGTTGAGGCCAATCGCACCGTGGTGCGCTGCCAGGGCCAGGTCAATGGCATGGCGGCTCTCCGTGGCAGCGGTGTGGTGTTCAAGTGCGCGGTTGCGCCAAAGCATGACCTCCTCTTTGTATTTTGCCAGCTCTTCCCATAGTCTTGTGTGAACCACGGGTTCTCCTTCTGCACTTCAGCATCCATCCGTGGTGGTGGTGCTGCTACAAACCAGCTCACAGATCGTCGGCCTAAAATGAAGGCGGTGCTCAGGAGGATGAGGGTGATAGTCATCACCAGGGTACCAAACGAATCAGTTTCTTTTCCTTCTTTCTCTCCATCACTACCCATTGTCAGCTGAGGCATCAGCAGGACGAGACACATCCATACGAAGAAATTCATCGAGCGACACTTGAAGGGCTCGATCTGGCGGCTGCAGGCGCCATGGCTCGGCCTACGGAGGACATAGTTCAGCTGGTTGTCGGTCCAGGCAAGCAAGACATTCGGTGCGACCTGCTCATACCAGGTGACGTCTTCGTCCTTTTCAAACTCATTCTTGAGGTGCTCATGGCCAGTGTCTTGAGGTTCGGTGGGAACATACTCAGTCATGGAGGTCGTTGGAGCAGCTTGTTCATGTTGAACACTTTCCAGGCGGCTTTGCACAAGCTCCTCTTTTGTTTTCTTCTTTGCAGCTTTGTATGTTGGATCCCAAACCATCTTCAATCGGCCGTGACGAAGCCGTTGGGCAAGTAGAAGACGAGCTGCCTCCTTAGTCAACCCATCGGCAAATTGCCGTTCTGAGGACATCCAGCGCAAGGTGCCGCCCATGGCGGACAGACGGTCTTTCATGACCTTGATCTCCAGCGACACTCTCTTGTCAACAACTGAGCTGGAAACACCTTCTCGGCGGTACGAGTCGAACAGGGCCTTCGCGTCAGTGACCATGACCGGGCTCATCAAGAACGGTGCGCCCAAAGCATTCTTCAGTCCCAGCTCAGGGTTCACGAGCAGGCTCCAATAGATGCTGGTGTGTTCCAAAGCATCGCAAGCCTGGCCTCCGCTTTGTGCTTCGGCTCCAAGGGAGGATCTGGCGATCCTGGGAGTCTTCATGCTGCACCAGTCCAGGACGTGGTAGGCACCTTCAGGGCCATCAGCTTGTAGGAGACTTTTATTCACCAGCAGGATCAGGTATCCAGCTTGGGAGGCGCCATCTTTCCGCGTAGCGAAGGCAGCATCGAAGAAACAGACCATACACAGCTCATCAACTTTCCCAAGGTGGGCGTTGTGAAGCCCAACATCGGCATGTTCCTTGGCGAATCGAAGTAGCCGATTGGTGTCGGCGACCGTTTGGAGACAGGCCTTGGACACATGTCCACTCAGGATGGACGTGCTGCTCTGTAGATGCGGGCTGGATTGCACAGCCGGCCACTGCAGGGAACCAAGCAAGCCTCGAAGTTGCGTCAGTTCTCGGTGGTTCAAGGCCTCAGCAAGATCGCGCTTGCGATCATAGGTGATTGGTTTCACCTTGCCCAGGTAGGACGTTTGGTTAAGCATGAAGCTGCCGTCATTGTTGATGTGGATGTCGCAGCCACAGTAGGTCAGAGGCTTGCCATCGTCACCAGTTTTCCATTCTCTGAAGGTTGGCTGTTGGGTCATAGTTCGGCTCAAGGTCGCCCTCGTACATCAGGAAACAGCAAGGATCCAGGGGATGTTGACGAAGTCCCATGGATTTCATTTTGTCGACGGCGGCCAGGTACCAAGCTCGAGGCGCATCAATCTGGCCATAACATGGCTTCAGCAATAGCATCCTGGTGTCAGGAGATGCCCCGAGAAGGTCCAGGCATTCGCTTGGCAACTGCACCCATAGCTTCCTGCTTTGAGGCTTTCCTTGGAGAAAGGCCGTGGCGATGTCTGAGGTCCAGATTGGCCATGACATAGTAGAGGCCAAGCTGAGTAGCATAGATCTCGACAGGCGGGTCGTGGTAGGAGAGGAAGTGGGCACGGTGCCTTCAGGGTCTTGGAATCCGCGCACGATCAACCGAGCCTTAGCTCGCGGGCTTCCATCTGGATGTTTGGACCACTTCAACAACATTCTGCTTGTCAAAGTCCGGGCAGGTTCAGCTTCACGTATGGTCTCAAACTGCCAGACATGGTTGTCGAAGAAACTCTGCAACTCTTTAACTTGTGCAGCTTTGAACTGTGCACGTTCGTCTGGTGTCATGCCGCTCTGACAGGTTGCTTTTGTTCTTGTCCTTCTTGAAGTTCTTGGCGTGTTGCTGTTTGGCCATCTTGCCCATGTGGCGAGCTCCTTGTAGTGGGGCTTTTGCGTACATGGCCAGCTCACGTCGAAGATCACCTTTGATCTGAAAGATTGAGAGTCCAGTCCACGAGCGATCTGAGGGAGTGGTGTCGGTGCCATCATCTGTCTGCTGGGTGCTTCTGCCATTGCGGTCATACATCACTGTGACTCTGATGCAATCCAGTTGTCCTTGATGATATGGTGCATCCTTGGGCAGATCGTGGAGGCATAGTTTGTGACGTCGAGGCACCAAGTGGTGGCGGATCAAGCAACCAGACTTCACTTCCCAATAGTCTCGTGGCCGTTTGTCCAGCATGAAGTAGCCATCTTGAAAGATCCAGCCTTGTGGGAGGCCTTGGGCTTCCAGTTCATGGACCTGGAAGGCATGATTGATCAAGGCATGCTCAGGTGCACGTTCAGCAGCTGGGAGTTCTGGATCAGCATTGGCGGCTGGTGCATGTTCCTCAACAGGACTGGTTGTTGTTGTTGGTCGTGGTTCAGGATCATATGGTTGTGATCCTTGAGGTCTTTGATGCCGGACGGGCCTGAAGCTCAATGTCCCCTGTCTGTTGAATCTGGCCCTTCGTTGGCTGAAGGTTTCGGCATCAACTGTCTCGTACAGGGCTGCTGTATCAGGGTCCAAGGTTGGTCTTGGAATTGGAGCCGGGGTCGAAGGTGCTTCATCAATCAATGCTTCCCCCACGTTGGTGTGTGGTGACTGTCGGCCTGAGGGAATGGTTGGCTCTTCACTGGGTTCAGCAATGGTTGGTGCTCGAGACCGAGATCTGATGGTCGCTGCGGGTGATGGTAGTTCATCAGGTACTGGTACTTGTGCTGGAAGAGGGTCCGCAGCTTCGGCCGGTATCGGCACGGGTAAGGCCATCGGTGACGTCGGTGCATAGCCCGAGTGTGCTGGTGATGTTGGCGTGTATTCGCCATCTTGCAGTGCAGGTGATCCATCACCTTCAGTGATCTCAAGTCGGAGACGTTGGCGAGGAGGTTCGTCCTGCTCATCATGAAGTGGGCCGTCAGGATCTTCGCATTGTTCATCGTCTTCAACGTCATCCAGCTGTTGCCTGTTGGCTCGGCGAAGATCATAGTATCGGGTGACTCCACGTGACTTGAGTTGTCTCACTGTGGCAGCCTGCATGTCGTCAAGCACGTGCTGTGGTCCAAGGATGTCGCCCCTGACATGGTGTGGGGCAGCTCCGACAAGTTGGCTTTTGTAAGCCAGCCAGTAGGTCTTGATCTTGGTGGCTTCGGTCTGAGCCTCTGGGTCTTCTTCACGAAGGACCACATGTGCTGGTCCAAGCCATCGGATCTTGTTCAGAGCTCCTTGACGGGCGTCTCGCCAGAACCAGACACGTTCGCCAAGGCGGAACACACGGCTTTGGCCTTGGTACTTCCGGCTCAGTGCACGACGAAGTTTGGAGTCTGCATCAGCACTTGTCAAAGCCATCTTAGCAGCTGTTCGGCGTTCCAAGTTCTGCTCAAAGGAGTGGTTATTGCCGGCCAATTGTGCTGCATTGAGATTGCTGTCCAAGAGGTGTGCCAGCTCAGGCTGGTAACCAAGTACCCATTGACTGGGAGAGAAGCCAGGGACTGCCGGTGTGGCATTCTGTTGTGGGATCACATAGGTCAAGGCCTCCTTGATGCCATGGTGGTCAGTCAACTTGCGATCTTGCATGTACACTTCACAGGCTCTGCGAAGGACGGCATGACGTCGTTCAACCAGGGCTAATCGTTCATGAGCTTCACCGGGGGCGACTTGATGATCGATGCCCAGGGCACTGGACCAACTCTCAAAGACACCACCGAGCCATGGGCGACCCTCGTCTGTGATGAGAATCCGTGGTGCACCAAAGTGGCGGATCCAGACCTTCTCCAATGCTTTGCTGTAGGACTCGGATGTCTCCTCTGGAACCCAGCAAGCAGCCATATACTTTGTGCCAACATCAACGATGCTGAGGACCGCGTGCTTGCGCTCAGAGGGCTTGAGGTAGAAGACATCAGCCTGCATGGCCTCATTAAAACCTTGCTGTTGTGGCATTGTCAATGGAGCAACCTGATTGGGTTTCTTGTGTTTCAAGCAGGCCACGCACTTGTAGTCCTTGGCTGCAGACACAACTGACGGTTGAGCTCCACGAGCGAGAAGGAGGTCGGCAAGTACCTCTGGCATAGGATGACCCAGATTCCTGTGGAGTCTCGAGGTGACCGGTGGCTTTCTTCTCTGGAACATCAACCACATAGGCGGCATCCCAAAGCTGAGCAGGTTCTGGTTGCGCAATTGCAGCGGCCAAGGTGGCGGCAAAAGCTGGTTGGTAGTCCTCCAGATAGGTGGTCCGAGGCCCATAACCGGGTGCAGCTCCTTCAAGTGGACAGTGCTGATGATCATGTTCGCACTTCAGGTGCAGCGCGGCCAGGACGGACTTCTTGGTGGTCAACATCCTGGTGCTCTTCTGCACTGGTCGCCAAAGCCCATCCACATCCAAACACATAGCGCCGTAGCGACATTGATCAAAGTCGGCCGTGTAGCCAGGGAGTGACTTCAAAGCTTGTGTGCTCCAACTCAAGGCATGTCGTGGTTGTTCGAGATGGGCGTGGCGTCCATGGCCAACTTGCTTCAGGTAGACACGCTTCACGAAGGTGAGATGTCGTCGATGATGATGTTCTCTTCGAGCCATCAAGGCTTCCTGTTGAGCCGGTGTGCGACAGGCCAAGGTCTGCATCCGAGACCAGACACGGCATTCGGGAGCAAGAAGGACTTCATCAGGTTCCTCTTCATCGAGGCGTTGTAGGAACAGGTTCTAGTGGTTCTTTAGGTTGAAGTCCCAGCCGGTCTCCAATGAGAAGCGCTCAACCTTCATGCCCAGTTCCTCGGCAATGAAACCGGTTCGAGCCTTTCCACAATAGACTTCCCAGAGGACACGGCGAGTCTCTGCGGGTTGATGCAACTCGCTTGTGATGTAGGCTTCGGTCTCCTTCACAGAGGTGGTCAGCTGTACCTCCATGGTGCGTAGCGCATGTCGGCGGAGACGGCTCATAGTCAAGCCATTGTCGACCAGGGTCTTGTCATCGGCAAGGAAGATGTGCTCTAGCTCGTTGAAGTCATTCAGATGGAGATGGCTGCCGGGAACCTCCTCAGCGATGTGCAAGGAGAACAGGCTCTTGGTGGGATCAGGCACTTGCTCCATGCCATTTGTGAGGCTCACCAAATACTCACCATGCTTCCCGACCAGGACTGGCTGCCAAGGTGCTTGACCAAATCGAATCCTCTTCATGCTGAAGTCGATGCCCATGTCGAGAGCCTCGATGACAGGGCGTCCCATCAACATTGGAGTATTGCCAGGCACCAAATAACATTGAATCGCGCCGTACTGTCCATCCAGCATGACCGGGAGATCGAAGTGGAACTGTCGATCGCAGCGAGCGAAGCGGATGGTGCTGACCGGATAGCCGAGCGAGCTGAGGTGGTCCACATAGCGCTTGAACGGGCCGTAGCCGCTGAGAAAGGCCGATGCTCCTGGGTCCAACATGGTGGCATCAGGGCGTTCTTCTCCATGTTCATCTTGGAACAACACCATGCAGGGCCTGTTCGGCCTGCACTGCCATACCTTCAGTAGGTCCAGGAGCAGGTCTCTTGTTGGGCGAGGTGCTAGAGCGAGCTGTCTGAGGGCATTGTGCTGCCCAGTGTCCAGGCTGACCGCAGCGAAGGCATGTAGTGGCTTGAGCTCTGCGTGGCCCTTGTCCTTGCCCTTCTGAGATGGGGAGCCGGTCGCTGAAGGTGAAGTGGCCTGGACGTCAGTGAGAGCCACAATGGGAAGATAGCCACGAGCCAATTTTAGCTGTTGGAACCGCTGTCTTGCATCCAAGTAGGTGTACCCTTCCAGCGAGACAGCTTGCGGTCACGTTCGTGATTCCAGCCACCCGCTTTATAGTCTTGACCATAGAGGAGGTAGAGGGCTTCGATGACACCCTGTTTGTCCAAGGTCGGCGCCTTCAGGGTCACCATTTGGCGTTGTTCTCGAGAAAGTCCGGCTCGACGGAGTAAGTGCCAGCCCTGTACCTGACCAGGGAGTGAGATGTTGTGGGACATGAGCTTGCGGTACAAGGTGTCGTACTCAGTGACGTAGGACAAGAGGCTCTGCTGTGGTCGCCTTTGGAGGAGGTTGAAGTACTCCTCAAAATCATTTGGGAGAAGGACTCTGTCGTCATACTCAAAGTTCTTGTCCAACTTCTCCAAAATCTTACCAAAAGAGTCTCCCTTCTCCACATCCTCGATTGGGAAGTCCTCGAGAAGCTTCCAGGTGACTCCTGACAAACTGCCGAGGATGTTCAGTACCGATTCTCCAGCACGTTTGCTGATCGTCATCTTCTTGTGGTAGAGGTTCAACCTCTTTCGGTACTCTCGGTAGTCCGAGGGCTGATTGGAGAACAGGGGGACGTAGGAGTCGCGCAAACCGAGAGGATCTCCATCCTTTGCGGATGTTGCTGCTGCCATCGTCACGGGCTTCAACAGAAAGTAGTCCAAGGTCGAAGGGCACTACCACGGGGAGAAAGTAGAGCTCGACAAAGGGTTGGTGACTATGGTCTTATGCAGGACCCCGTTGGTGAGGACACAAAGTGCTTGGAGCCCCCTGGACCGGGGCTCCGCTACCAATGTGAAGAACTCAAGCTCGACGCACGAAGTTCGAGGCACACGAAAACGGGTGGAACGAGTGAACGTTCCGCGGCCGCGCCTTTTGCTAGGCGAATCCCTCCCACCTTTGAGAGGAAAGCGGTGCAAGGTGAACAGCTCAAAACATGACATGTCGTGGCTCACATGAAGTGTTCAGCGAACACTTGACACATGCAAAAAACGTTGCCCATTGCTTTGAGATTGATGCATGATGCCTTGGGCAGCTCAGGTTCGGGACAAGGATGGTGGTCAGGCTCGCAGCCTGCAGACATGTCACCCAGTTGTCATTTCTGCATCGAACACGATGTTTTTTGTCGAGGTGTCACTTGTAGCGGCTGGTGGCCTGCTTGGTGGACTGAATTGTGGAAGTGAAGCATGCCGTAGGTCGTTTGATACAGTGTGCCCTTTTTAACACGACACTGATAAGTGTAAAGGAATGGCTCTGAAAACTATGTCGCAGATAAACACTGAACATTGAGTTTCCCCCTATAGCAGGCCCAAGGTGTCAATGGAGCAACATTGCACAGAGCAATCCGCAGTGACTAGTTGACACAGTAATTGAACTCATGCACTCACGCGAAAAGTTTGTTACTCCCTTCGGTGCCAGGTCTGGATCAAGGCTGAAGTGCTTTCCTTGGACGGCTCCAACGTGCAGGCTGCGAGGGCGGCTGAGTGTGTGCCGCCCGTCTGGACGGATGTGGCACATAGTCCCAGCCAGCGGTCACCAGCCTTTGGGCATGAAGCAATGCTGCGGGAAGCTCCGACTACGATGGTACAGGGTATCCACATGCTCCATGCATGCAGCTGCATCACCAGGTGAGGACGGATGACGGTGAAGATTACAACCTCTCAGCAGCAACTTGGCGAATCTTAGCTGGGCAACACCACTGCACCCTTTGTTAAATGAGAGCCGAAAAGGCCTCAGGTGATGGTCTCTCACATCATACGGGTGATGGTCTCTCCCTTTGCTTTTGCCTTCAAGATGCTACCTCTAGTCATGTCATAAAGAAGGGCCCCATGTAGTCGCTCGTTGCTTGGATACCTTTGGGGTTCACTGTCGATCAACTTTGAGAACGGCATAGATGGACACAAAGGTCCAACAAAGACTAAAGAGCCTTTCGATTTGTTTTGCTTGCTGTGGGTACGGCCTGGTAGCATTTTTTGTCGCTTCAACACAAAATCCGGAGGAGGCTCAAATAATTATGAATAGTATAATTAAGAACAATCCAACCTAGAAGCGATGGCCTCGAACCTACTAGCAATGGCCTAGTCGCATAAGGGTTCCTTAGTGCCAAAGGGTGCCACTATTGTTCCTTTCCCTGACACAGGCAGACAAGATTCTTCGATGAGACTTGGCTTAGAACTGGAACACTGGAACAGAAGCATGAGGCCGGCAAGTCTCCATTAGATGCACACAGGGTCAATGCATCATCAGTGTTCAGAAATCCGACAACGACCGGAAATGGAACGCTCAAAGGGATGAGTTGTTCCAAGCTGACTTGACCTTTCGACACTTTTCGGTACTCACTGCACCACTCGGTTGCCCAACATGTGAAAGGAATATAAGGAATGAGTGTGCATCCCGTGAAGGAATGAACTTCCGGATGAACTGCTAAGGCAACGCCGAGACGTGGAAGACCAAGGAAGGCCTTACTGGAGCGCCTTGGCAGACCTGGAGCGAGTTGGAGTTGATCTCGTTTTTTGATGCAACACCGTGGCAACGGACGGAACAGAAGCTTAGTTCATCTTCGTTTCCCATTGTGGTTGTGTCGGAGTTGGGCGCATCGAAGACATCAATACTAGGTCTACAGACATGAAGAAGGGCTATTCTAGAAGTATGTAAAAGTGTTGCCGTTCTCAAGCCAGAGGAGTCCCATTGGCTGTTGCTCTACCAGTTCTACAGTTGGTTGCAGCATCTCGAACCATGTTTTTCAGGTGCATGATCTCTCGAAGTTGACGCATTTGCACGAGCCAGAGGCCTGCTGCTGAGGATTCCCACCTCAACCCAGAAGCAGTAAGTGAAGAATGCGTGTCTTATGAGAAATCCTGTGCGGTTATTTCTGAGGTTCCCTAGCTGTCCAACAATTGTGTATGAAGAACAAGGGTTTGTGACATTTATTTTAGCTAATGGGTTGGTGAGAGCGGGGAAGAGCTGTAGTTTTCCCTGATGGCTCATGGTACAGCAACAAACCTGAGGGCTTGCAACTATCAACAACCAGAAAGTCAAGGGACCAACTGTATGATCTTTGGGTCATGTGAGAAGCACTATCCAGAGCAGAAGGCCCTTCTAGCGGTTAGTTGATGATGATTGTTCTTTAATCTTGATTCCAGATGCATCCGCAAGCCCAGTTCTAGAAGCCAGGTGCTTCATGCTTTACAGCTCCGTTTCGATGTGGCTACCTGGTTTGAACGTGGACGATAATGTTGATTGCGTGCCAGGCCATCTTCAGCATCATAAACTCATAGGCTTGATGTGCATCACCAAGATGTATGGCTGTGATGTATGATCGAGTGTGATTGCTTCATAGGATCCTTTCCTGTAGCTGTTGTGGAAATCGACATAATGCATGACGGCGTGGTGACCAGCGCTGGTGGCTGGTCTCGTCCGAGGATCAGATCTACACCTTCTGTGGTCCAATCCTCATCGCCTCTTGGACGGCACGGCTGTGGAGCCAAGAAGCTCAAAAGGTTTAGGCTTTGGGCTTTCTAAGGCCGAACAGGTAATTAACATAGCCTATTTATTCCCATCAGTTTCATGTGAGATCGAGATAGTGAGATAGGGCGTTATAGTTGGGCTAAGGGGCAATGTCTAAGGAGGTAAGGCAATTGACATTGTGCTCACCAAGCTCGGAAAGCATCCGGCACCAAGGCTGTCAATCCTTTCAAAGACATCGGAGACTTGTATGTCACTTTGCTCAACCTGTGGCTTTTATGGAGAAACTTGCATGCTGATGGGTAGGCTCTAGATGGCCTGTCGATTTGATTGGCGATTGGTGATGGAGGAGCAGAAACTGAAGGTGTGCAAGCCATGGATCCCGTCCTTCGTTTGAGGCTTCCCATCTAGGTTGTTTGTCAGTCTTGGTATACCTGCGGATGTCGCACTCTTACTTTGTTACATGAGGCGGCTCAGCACAAGTTTTGGAACTCACTTTGCTGCCCTTACGGCTTCCTGCAGCCCTGTTTTCTGTGGCACCTGAGGCCAATGCCCACGACAAGAAGTTCAAGGAGCCAGACATGAAAGATTCGGAGGTGCTTGAAAAGCAAGTGTCGTGGTGCAACAAATCTTGACAACCCCGGATATTCCAAACAAAAGGTTCGGGTGAGGCGTTGGCACCTTTGTTACAATGCCGTGATCCTCCATTTGGCGATGGTTGTGGATGATCATTCTCGGCATCGTTCTCCGCTCCTGCGCCGTCCGTGCCGCGCTGTTGCGAGGACACGACCAAGCCGCCTCCTCACATCTACACCGTGGCCTGCCGTGCCTTCCAGGGCCTCTCGGATGCCCGGCAATCTCAGGCGACGAAGGACTGGAAGACAACGAGGAAATTGCAAGAGGGCATAGCAATACACCCAAAAATTCTGGTGGCTATAGCAACACACCCACAATTCACAATTTCTTTGAATGCTGGCTATTGGCAATGTTATATGTTTTGGTGTTGGGAGCCATGAGTCAACGTAAAGCTGCTGGAAGTTGCTTCGATGAGATCAAAACGCTGTTGCAGGTGGTATTGATCAGCGGTGAAAGTGGAGCTGGAAAGATGCTCGCCTGAACTGCAGCATGGTGAGGATGGAAGAGCACCCAACCAACGTCAACGTCGCAAAGTGCTGACGCCGTTCTTCCAATAGTGCGAAGCGCTTCTGGTTGGTTCACCCGTACATTCACCCCACCTGCAGTTGGGCAGAAGTCTTCGTTTAGGATCAACAAAAGTGCTGACGTTCTTGGGGATCCTTGGGCGTGGTTCGTTCACCCCACACGAAACGACCAGAAGTCCAGTGACCCCAAGTGCTGCCGTTTGTTTGGTTCACCCCCACCCCGCACGAACGGACCGGAAGTCCGCAGTCCACGGCGAGCCCAGGACCGAGACGACGAAGCACGTGCTGAAGTGCCCTGGATCGAAGGATCGGGGTGTCCAAACGGGGGAGGAAGGCACAACCCTGCGAACCCTCGGGGGAGGGTTTTTGAGGTCCAGAAACTGAATCTACAAGGAGTAGACAGGTGTCCTTTTAACCACAGGGTGGGGACCCTTTGAATGTCCAACTCCAGTCCTGAGTCATGAAGGTGGATTGCAGGAGAACATGGGCGGAAAAAAACATGCGTTGATCCTCGTCTCTTGCGAATCTTCTTCGGGATTCTCCATGTGACAGTGGTGGGGCCGAGGTTCTTGACCTCCCAGCTGAGCGATACCAAGCGCCGGGGCAGCAGCGCTGCTGTAGGCGCGGCGGGTTTTTCAATTGGGATCCATCGGGCCAGGATCTTTCGCATGGGTGTTTTGAGGCCAAACAGGACGTGTGGGGACTCAATTCAACCAAAGAAAGGCACCAAAGAGACGTGTCAGGAGAACTGGCTCGCTCTTGAAAGCGTTCTCATTCACTGTGACTCTCAGAGCAGGACCAGAGCAGTTGAAGGGTGGGTGATGCATGTCAGCTGCGTGAGAGCTGCCGTTGGCCAACCTGCGGCAGGCAAGATGCCATCACACACCACGGGAACCGAGAAGAAGGAGCGCGGCATGAACGTCCATAAAGATTGTGTGGAAGGAAGCTTTCTTAAGCTCACTTAGGCTTAGAAGAACCAGGCTCTTGAGGCGAGCCAATAGTCAAGGCGTGAATGTCCTCACAATACCACTATCACAATCATCACTATCAGCCTATCAGCTACATTAACAGTAGCGAAGGTGACCAGTTGGATTCCCGCGTTCCCGACTCCCAAGAACTGCACAGCTTGTTTTTTGCCGAGTTCAGGTTTTGAACTCGAATCCGGTTCTGGAAGCCTTTGGCAATGCTCGGGCCCACAGAACGTTCTTTCTTGGCACAAGAAACGGGCGGAAAGGTTTTTTTGGATGCCTCGTCTTATGTGGAAACGTCTTTGACCAGTGGTTGTTTGCAGAAGCTGGTCATGACGCTGGGTGCTGGGTGCTGTGACGGATAGGCCTCCATGGCCCAGGCCTGCACGGTGCGGAACAACAACTCCTCGCGCTTCGGCAAGTTCATCGAGCTCCGATTTCAAATCAAGGGAGGCGCATGGCTCATGTGCTGCGATGGTGGTCATTTTCGACCTCGGTTCGCTGCGATGTTCAACTCTTGGGGCAGGTGGCACTGGACCGCTCATCTTTGCAAAAACATGGTCTTTAAATTGTAGCTTAATTGCTTTTTGTAGCCAATGTCGGGGCGAAATTTAGCCCGCCTTGAACTTATAGGCGCCTCCCCAGCCTTCTCCAATGCGGCCATTGAGACGCGACTTGTCCAAAAATGATCCCTTCGGTCAGCTAGTACTCTGGTCAGTGATACAGCTGTCCACAGATGTTTAGCATGGTTTAGCAGCAGTGAGGCAACTCAATGTTAATTTTGAAAGGAGCCTGCGACATGTATTCGCTACGACTTGAGCTCATTTCGCAGTGTTTTGCATCGAAGGTATCTTTTGGAGAAGGTTCGTGTGACCAAGATCGACAAACAGGAGCTTTGCGATACGTCTTAGCCATTACAATGGAGTCAATTTCATCAAGACTGAAGATTCCTTACAATGTTCCCACGTATGTAAAAGGACCAGCCATTCCAAGGAAGTGTTTGTTGGAGGATGTTGGAGGATAGCAGCGCCCATGATCCCCCCCGCTTAGTTAGGAACTAAGAACTACCCAGTAGAGTGTTCTTTCGGTCAGTCGTCAGGAGAGATCCTATCACATTTTCTACCAGGCGCACCGTGATGACATTTGAAGTTTTTGCGTTTCAAAGTGAAGAAAGACCGTTGCCACGATCCATGGTTTTGTCAAGTTCGTGGTTTTGGAAGGGCAGTGGGATCTTAAAGAGAAGCGGCTGACCGTCCTGTCCTTGCAAGGCCTGTGCGGCTCACTCCTCGTTGGACCCTGCAGACGTGGAGGGGTTGCCCATGCATTACTTCGGCTCACCCCAGGACTCGGAAACACATGGGAACACCACAACCGAGCTCCGAGTCTGCTGGTCAGACCATCCAACCGGCATCACACGGCTTTTTCAAGTTCTCACGGCGTGGATGGGTTTGTCTCTTTCAAGTTCCTAGTGGCCAGGGCACATAGATGGTCGTCTTGGTGGGAGGGGACGAGGGGACTCGACCACGTGGCGGAGGACTTTGTTTACCTCCGCCAATCGGACCGATTTGAGCTCCTTGGTCGCAACGAGAAGGACGCACAGCACCGGAGTGGTTTTCAGCTTTCCTGGCACAATGGGCCTTGGCGACTGACTATTTAAAGTGGGTGGTAGTGCAGCTGGATAGCTTTCATTCGACAACGGAGGATCTAGGATATGTAGCACTTGGGCACAGCAGTTCTGGCAGTTGCCTAGCGGCGGCTTCAGCGCGTGCACATGGCTGGGGTGCACTCACTGTCTTTCAACCGAGATGGTGTGATGTCTTTGTAGCCCAGCACACCACATCCGAGCTGCTTGCTGTAGACTCCTAGACCAGTTCATAAACAGTCTATTCTACTCACTCCAGTTTCAGAAGCGCTGTTCATGTCAAGAGAGTGTCTCGAAACGTCTCCACTGGCTTCTCAATTTGGGCGACGCAAGGTTTGTTCGATGCTGAGGTTGTCTTCGGTGGACGACAGTGACGAGTTCCTAGCCACCAGGTGCAGCTAAACCGCAACCACACTGAATCTCCAGGGGCTCTTGGTTTGACACTGTTTGACATCATGAGTGAGTCAACTAACTTGAGACTTCGATAGTTGATACGAACCGATTTCCTGAGGAAGGGTTACAGGTCACTACAGTCTTTGAGCATATGGTCTGGGAGTCCGCCGCATTGTGATGGACGCAGGGCCCTTCATTGATCTAACACATCGGATCTTCACTCCAGGCGCTCAATGGAGGCGATGGACATCTCCTTGCCGGAGCAGGTGAGGGATGCAGTTGAAGAAGGGCGACCCTTGGGGTGAGTTTCTGACTGAAAGTGTGCTCCATCTCATTCTTTCTGGGGCATTTTACCAAGGAATGTGATTCAAATCATCTCACTAGATTAAGCTTTCATTGATGCACTATGCGTTTGGGAAGGCTGAATGCTTTGTGCAAATGTGGGAACGGCATGTTTCGGCGCAACTGATCACCAGACCTGAAAGCACCTTCGCTCACCTGCCATAGATCCTCAGAGAACTGCGGAGAAAAAAGAACTAGCAGCTTCTTGTTACGTTCGTAGTAATGGCCTCCAACCTAACAGCAATGGCCTCCACCTATATAGTAGCCTCTTGCGACGTTCGTCGAAAGGCACCTTTCGTGCGAGGCAGAGGTCTTACGAATTGTTGCAGCGGTGCTTCACATCGGTTGCTTGGTTGCAAGCATGACAGCACCGACCTTCAGACAAGCACAGCAGAAGCGTTGCAGAACGAAAAAGAAGGGTTGCCAATGCCGTGTTGGCCAAGTCATCACCAAGGGTTTTCTTGGAAACTCAGCAGCTTTGTTAAATCCAACTCTCGTTTGCCTGAGGGAACATTCGTATTCAAGAGAAGGCCCTGTTTCCGGCGCTGGTGTTGCGGATCGGCTAGACGTGGGTGATTAGACTGCTCTTTCCTCAAGTAAGAGCGACTTGATTCTCTGATTGATTCGGCGCCTGGGGTGTCTCAGTCTCATCTTTGGGAGAAACTCGCAGGCGAACAAGGTGGAAGTCGATCCCAACAACCCTTCGCTGAAGGAGCGCAGTGGCAGGTTGTTCAGAGAGCGGTTTTTTCCTGTTTGGCCTGGTCGGCCCGTTTCTTCAACTTTCCTCCATAGCAGGGGGGTCATTGCTTGGCTTTGCAAGACTTGCAAACTACCAGTGTCACTCTCCAGTCACTGCGAACCAGAGTGAGAAGAATGAGACATGCTGGCATGCCATCAATTCCTTTCTTCCTTCATTAAGTCCCAATGTCGCCGCACGGACCAGGCGGTTGGAGAGATCATGGGCATCGAGCTGCCGGTTCTCACCAGGCGGGAGAGAGAAAAATCGTCCATGCAAGCGTCACCATCATCCATTGAATGGTCTACCTGCCATGGCGTGAATTTGACCTCTACTGCTTTGGATAAGATGCCGTCGTTGTTGGCCAGGGCGCTCACACACAAGCTCATAGCCGTTGGCAGCAGGGCCCTCAGTCAACTGACAAAGTCAGACATGGTGCACCTCGGACCCTGACGGTGCCAAACAAGATCTGAAGATCAATCCTCTCAATCTAAGAAAGTCTTCACAAGCTTCACAAGCATCGATATAATTATACACATTCCTTCTGACCCTTCTCGCCTGAGGTGAACGCTATGACTCTCCCTTGACCCTGGAGCAGAGCGAAGTGAGCAGCTCAGAGTGACATGAAAACCAGCCTTGGCTATCGAGATGATGTAGTTGCTGCGGCACCTAGTAGGAGCAAGGACGCTACTAGGGGCTCCTGACTCGAGCCACTCACCGAGATGAATGACAAATGCTCCAGGCTGAGGTGTCCAAAGGAGGGGACAAGTCCACTAGCCCCGCCACATCGACCCATTTAGTGGAGCCTTTTGCTGTACCTGTTCCATGTTCCGGTTCGTTGGAAAGACAGAATGGTTGTCATCCGTTGGTGCCAAGCCATGTGAGTCTTGAGACCGCAGCACTCATTGTTTGTGAACTTCTTTGGCTTGAGGCACGGCGAGAAAGCTTGGGACGGCTGATTTACTCCTATCTCTTTGCCACAATCTCAGAGTGCATTTTTCCTTCACTTCCGTTGATGCCGCTTTCCGAAAGCCGACCACACAAGAGACTTCCTCCTAAGAGGGGGAGGTCTATAGCTCACACTCGCAGCATCTCCGTGCTTTTTCTAGATTCTAGAATGCAGTCAGTGGCCCAGCATGTCCAGTGTTCAACCCTTCGCCAGAACCATTTGGTCTTCCGGATCAACGAATCCTTGGCCTCCAGTCGGGCAGGCACAACATGGCAACGGCCAAAGCACCTTCGGTCATCGGTTCTTGTCCCTTTCTGTTGTGACAGATGGGGCATTGGATAACTCTGAACAGTGTGACTTTGACTTGAATTGTTCTGTTCTTGGTTCGTGCAGGTGTGCGAGGGACAGTTGTAATGCTCATCAGCCTGATCAGCCACACCCAGCATTGACCCAGTTCCAAAACACTCCTTTCAACTCGTCGGCTTTTCCAGGCGGCTCATCAGCCTCTTCCTTTATCGGTGTCTTGGACATCTTCGGCTTCGAACATTTCAAGGCGTGTGTTGCGGTGTGTGTTGTGTGGGCCAGCTGGGCAGCCGGGGAGTCGAGCATGCTTTGGTTGAGCAAATGTGGGTGGATGGGAGAGCTGATCCCGGTATATATATATATATATATTTGTGTATTTAATGTGTCGTATAACACGTTGTTTGGGGCACCTTCCCCTTCACAGATGCTGATCTCATCAATGGTGCGCTCTCAAAGGTACTCGATGGCATCCGGTTAGGTCTGATCGTGAGGGAATGTGAGGGAAGTTGCGGCACGGTTCATGTTCAGGTGCATGATCTGACCACCCGCCAGCAAGCTGTAAAAACACAGAGGAGTTACATGAGCATGGAGACACCGAGAGCGCACGCTGCACGCTGACCATTCACATGCGATCCCCGCAAGAAAGCTCGACGAGGTCAACTCCTTCGAGCAATTGTGCATCAACTTCGCAAATGAACGCCTTCAGCAGATGCACGGGAAGCCCAGCCACGATTTCCGGATGCGATGGACTCGTGCTACGGCTTGCAGTGGCCTTTTTCATGCGGCTGGCTTGCGGCCTCTGCCGGTTAAGGTTCAATCACTTTGTCTTCGAAGTGGAGATGGACTGTTGGGATGGGCAGCAGTAAGATCGTGTTGTTCAGGCGCTTGTTGCGGTTCAAGATGCGGCTGTGTGCACCAGAGCCCCAGCTGCAGGTGTTTTCCTTTCGCAGCATGCCTAGCATAGCATTGCCACAGCCTGCTTCCTAAAACACACACACTGCCCTTGCTGATGCCGCAGAGAATCCGGTGATTCAATAGGCTGCGACCCAGTTTTGCCCCCCAAAAAAAGCCATCCCTCAGCGAGTCTAGCCGCCTAGCCGTCTAGCCTCCGCCGCGTTGGCCCTTGATGTTCATTTGATGTTCCCTGCCCAGACCCCAAAATGCTGAGCAAACTCATGGAAGGGCTGGAGGCACCCCAACGCCCAAAACACATATGGTTCCTAGTAGCTACTTGCTCCCAGTAGTACGGCCAGGAGCCCCTAGTAGCGATGCCAGGAGCCCCTAGCCCTAGTAGCGTCCTTGCTCCGTTCGTAGCGATGCCAGGAGCTCTACAAGCAGGAAGGCATTAGTTGCGACTTCACGGACTTCCCGGATAACCAGGCGACCGACCAGCGCGCCTTAAGGATAGGGTCTTTCGGAGGCATTCTCCGGAGTAGGTGCCTCGGTATGGCCGGTAGGCATCCTGAAACAGGCTCCCAGAGGTTCAGAGAGGTATGGCTCCAGTGGGTGTGACGTGTGAGGTTGAGCAGCCTGACACGACCTAGCCGTGAGTGATTTTCGGCTGAGGGCATCATCGACTTGATCCAAGCCAAGTCCATGAGCATTTTCACTTTGCTGGATGAAGAATGCCGAATGCCCAAGGCACAAGACCAAGAGCATCCAGTGAGCATTGGATGAGTGTGCATGTCTTTCTGGGGCAAGGCGCTAAGCTAGAAGAGGCATGAGACAAAGAACAATCTACCTACCAGGGCACCAGGGATGCCTATAACTCGAAGAGAGTCTCGAAGAGCACCAACATGCAAGGTTTTTTTGGCGATGCTTTGCGATCAGTCGATGTAACATGACGAGAGCTGCAGCGGCGCAGCGGCCCGCAGGGCTCAGACAAGTCATTGGTCTTGACCTCGGCTGATGGATCAGCATAAGATATCCTCGGCTGACGAACGGGGCGGCCGCTCCCACTCGCAGTTGGTCCTGTTTGGTCAGTTGGTTGGTCCTTGTCCTTGTGGTTGTTTTCGTGTGACTGTGATTAAAGTTGCTTTTCAGGGGTGGTGACGGGCTTGGGAGGTGGCACTTCTATTTGTCACACCTGTCCGTGGTGATGCTTCCAGATAGACAAACTAGATCAATTTGAAGAACAGGTGAGCTGAGGTTTCCAGCACCCAGTTTTGACTTCTCAGAGCTGGGTCGACCAGTTTGGGTCACATTTGCGCCATTGACACATTGACACGGACGAGCCTTGTGCCCATGAGGTGCAAAAGCTCTGGAAGCAGTTTGACAAGCATGAGAACTTCCGAATCGAGTGCAGCGCTTAGAAAAGCTGAACCGTCCAAGCTTAGGGCGTTCGCAGCAGTTCGCCAAACGGTTCAATTCGCCCACGGATTTGGCCCACGCCGTTCGGCCGACGCCACTGGATTCGCCCAACCGACGCGGAAAACAAACACCGGCAGAACGCGAGAAAAGCCCGGCGCCATCCAGGGCACGGAAGAACATGTGCTTCACCGTGGTGCACTTCGCTGGACCCGTGAGCTATGACGCCACGAGCTTCATGGACTGGGCCCGACGAGGGGCGGGGCCGTCTTTGGGACCAAAGACGTTGATCGGGCTGTGCCCCTGCGGCACGGTGTTCTTCGCACCTTTGCAGACGATCATGTGCTATCATGTTTTGCTTTTTCCCTGCGCAGATGTCCAGATCCACTTTGTACTGAAGAGGCACTGAAGGGGAAGGCAACACGTGTAACTTGTAGCACGAAGCGGACAAATCTCTCCTTAGTCTCTCAGGTGGTCCATTCGTCTTTCCCTGCTTTTGGTGGAAGCGAGCTCGACACGGGCCTTTTCCATGGCCTGACACAGGTTGCGAACGATCCCATTTGACCAGACATGACCGCAAGGACAAGAACATGGATGAGCTTGGCGAACTATTGAGGTGCGGCAGAGGTTTTGCTGACACCGACACCCCAAGATTCAGTAAAGACAAGGACATACAAACGAAATCAGACTTCGTGCAGTGATGGGATGTCGTTGACCTGGTCTAGTAAGAATCTAGAAGGGAAAGAAAAACATATTTGGGAATTGGCATCTAGGCTGGCGTGCACTTTCCATTCCGGGCAACAGTAGTTGCAAAAACAAGCCAGACGCACCCTCGCAGGCAGGCCATCGAGGGTTCCTCCAATCAGTTTGTACGAAGCCTTTTGGAGCGTGCAGTGACCGAGAATGCTGCTGGGATATGAATAAAGGGTGAGTGTGAAGGAAAGCTGCTAGCCAGGGCCAGTTGTGGAAGGAAAGCTGCTAGCCAGGGCCAGTTGTGTTGTGATCGTTGTGGGCATGCCAGACTCAGATCGTACAAATCGGGATATTTAACGGTATGTAACTGATCCTTCACGCCCATTCATGCTGGAGGGATGTAGAAGAAATGTTAATACTGTTTATGGACATCCTTATCTCAAGCGCATTGCCTGTTTATCAGGGGCCTTCGGCCTTTTTGCTTCACCGTGCTGAGGCCAAATCACCCTCGGAGCAGAAGCGTCAGGCAGTGAAGTCCGATGAGTCAAACTACAGTCGAACACGGTGGGCGTCGAGTTGTCGACCCATGGGCCACCCGATGCGTAGCAAGAAGCTACTATAGTAACAAGGGGCATCGCTACGAACGGAGCAAGAAGCTATTAGGTTGTTGAAGGAGTTCGAGTGATCTTGCATGATCAGGTTGGAGGACGTGCCAAGACCCTGAAGCCCCACACAGTGCCTGAACTGCAACGAGGGCTGAATTGCTTGGTTGGAATGACCATTTAAGTGGCTTGTGATGGGCTTGCGTATGCTGGGCGGGTAGAACAAGGCATGATTTGAGCAGTTTCTGGGTGTGGCTAGTGAGATGCAGCTCAACTTTGGAGAACCATTGGGCGAGCATTTCACATAGAAAGACATCAGCAGCTTCGCGATCTCGCCTCAGGTGGCGGCAGACTTCAAAGGCTCCTTGTTTGAGTGGGTGTGAATGAATGGACTTGGAGGAAGAAGTTTGGTTTCACTAGCTGAGTTTGCTGTGCAAGTTCTTTAGACGAAGACCTATTGCTGCAACAATTCCGGCATATCTCAGGCAAGCCCACAACTGTTTGTGTGAAGTGGTATCAATATGTATCAATATCATCAATGTTCTGAGTCGCATCGTTCTCCAAGGTCAGCTCGAGTCACTCGCGCCTTGAATGCAAAAAGACGTTTGTCGGGGGCAGCCGCGGCAGCTTCAAAATGATGCATCACTGGATCGGTGTAATTGTGCATGTTCCTCATGATCAATAGGTTCTCAGTCGGGTATCCTATATCTCTGAGCAGCCAGAGATCACTTCTGCTGATTGATTGCTCAGGTGACGAAGATGAAACAAGCTGGACCTCACTTTGTACCCAGAGCGTGTTCGAATGACTCGACTGTGCCATGCCGCCCGTGAGGGGTTCTCTAACTTGCGAAGTTCAGCCTGGGCTCGTCACGGATTATTGTGTTTACCCTTGACAGCTGCTGGATTTGCCATCCTTGTGCAGGCAAACCCTGAAGGGCTGCAATGCCCCGACATTTGTTGAAAGAGCATTGCCAGGTACGTTGTATCAAGCCCAATCCCGAGAAGTTGCCAGGCGGGCCCAACGTTTGTCTTCGGAACGTGTGCAAGATCACGTCGTGTTCCACACGAAAGGATCACAGAAAGATCAAAGAAACTGATGTCTATAGCCATGGCTAGCCATGCCAAGCCACAAGAGGACCCCTCCTGGATGCCAAGATATTCACATGCTGACAGAGTCGCTAGAGGTCCCCATGCTGACTCGCCCACGCTGTCCGATGTACTTCTCGCCCCTGTCCCAGATCGCATCGAGCGACAGCTGGTGGTGGAGCAGTTGCGCTCCGGTGGCGTCATCGAAGCGCTTCACGTGCAGCGCGCGGGTTTCCCCTGTAGGACGGGGAGACGGTCTCATGTGACTCATTGAGACGAAGAAAAGACGTGCGGCTGGGGCTTTGGAGAACCAAACTGCAACGGTTTGGACGTTTGGCAGTGTTCAGTTCTGGGTCTTGTAGAGAAAGTATGTTTGAAAGTATGAGGGACTCGGAGGGCTTGAGCCGTGTGAGAGATGCATATGATATGTGGAGCTTTTTGAGACACTGGCAGCACCAGCGCCAACACGAAGGAGCCCCCTGAAGTCCTGCTGGAAGGACCGATCTCGCCAGCGGGCAGTGACCGACATCTAAAACAGGAATTGAAGATGGCAAAGAAGCTACGGGGGGCTCCTGGCCTTACTACTAGGAGCAAGGACGCTACTAGGAGCAAGGGCATCGTTACTAGGAACCAGCGGCTCCTGGCTCCTAGTAGCATCCGATCGCTCCTAGTAGTGCGGCCAGGAGCCCCTAGCAGCAAACAAAAACGGTTGAGGAAGCTTGAATCACCAAGGTGTGCAGTTCTTTGTGATATCACCATTTGTGTTCGAAGTGACACATCGATTGCAACTCTAATTTGCTATACAGCCGCCCAGGATCGATTTTCGTTTTCTCAGGACTTCTTGAGCCTGATCTTCAGATCCGTCTGCGCCCCGGTCAGCTTTTCTTGGACCATTCCTTTGGCCGGTGCCGAAACCATCATCAAACAATGGACACCTTGAGTTATTTTATGTTGTTTGCTTAGGAACAGGAAGCCACTAGGGGCTCCTGGCCTTGCTACTAGGAGCAAAGGGCATCGCTAGTAGGAGCAATCGGACGCTACTAGTAACAAGATGTAACAAGAATGGACACCGCCAAGAGTTATTTGTTGATGGAAGGTGCGATACCGAAGGAGGACTTTCCAGGTGGGTCGCTTCCACGTTCCCGGTCCAAGGACGAGCGAAAGCGCTTTGGGGCCATGCAGCTGGAAGCCTGCCGCTTTGGCACCATCTTTTGTACGTGAGTCGCCACGCATTTGGACTACTCATGCTTTCACAGGAATACACAAAGAGGTTGCACTACTCCATGTGTGCCGCGGTTCGCAATGCGTCTAGCAAGCACTTGCTTGCTTGCTTGCTTTTGGCGGAGGTCAAGTCCGAAACAAAGGTTGGCTCGGGGTGTCACGTGCCAGGTTTGAAGGAATCCCTGCAGCAGTTGTCCAAGGCTGGCAACCTGGGCTGTTTGAGGAAAGGTCTACGCTGGATCAGTGCCAGATGATCGATCAACCGCGAGGATTTCATCCGGAGACCCAAAATGATTCGGATTGCAACAACTATAACCCTGGACCCCTTTCCATTGTCGGAATCCTTCTCGTTCCGAGTCTGTCGCAAGGAGCTGAAGTGGCCGGCTAGTCAACCGCTGTATGCCATCGGCAAGACCACAGCTGGGAGAGCCTAGAAGATCGGGGGTGAGGGCATTTGGGCGTCGAGTCAATGCGGTCCATGCCTCAAGGTCAGCCCCCACTTGATGATGGATGCAGAAAAGCGATAGTTCGCTTGCAAAGAACTACCCGGTGATGGAAGAAAGGCACACCAATAAGTTAAGCTTCCATTCTCACATGTTTCACGAATGTCATTAGAACTAATCTCAGGATACTGAGTCCTCATGAGCGTACTTTGAACCTGCCAGTAACGTGTGTACTTCCAAAACTTGCCAGTTTGGGCAGCTTCCGGAGCAGAAGCAGCTTGTAGCACCAACTAGCTAGGATTCTGCAGGCGTGAGGTTGCATTTGGTCAGTTACAGTTCGTTCAGCTGCTTGCTGCTGGTGCCTATGAGGTCTTCTTTAAGCAGGTGGCTTATGAGACCATCGAAGGCCACCCGCGCATGTGGGTTGAGGATGCCGATCTCAGAAATATGGAATTGTGCGACATCGTTGGAAACTACTGGTGTTTTCTTGTTGTGTGTGTACTGTACTATGCCGCAGCGAACCCCACAATTGGGACCCATATGCTATATTCCCAGCTGACTATTGTGATGTGAGGGTTGGGAGGTCGGTTCGTGGCACTCTCTTTCCTTCGGAAGGTTGTCAGCTCCAACCTTTGGGCCCAAGGCCTTGCGCCAACATCATGTAGTAGAGTCTATGACATTCGGTGGTGAAATGCGGATAGACAAACCAACAGTGCAAGTTGAAGCGCAGAAAATCACAAGCACTCTACCGGAAGGAAAACGATACGACCATATGGATCTAGAGGCTTTTTTCAGATGGTTCGCCCAACCCAACAGCGGGCCACTTTATTAGGCCAGGCCAGGCATTGTTTTCCAAATGGATTTCTGCCTATGGAGCCCTGTGTGCGTGCGGCATGCTGGGTGGCTGGGCTTGCAGAATCCAGAGCCCCCCCTCATGTTCGTGCAGAGAGGTCCAGTCATGTTCAACGGTGAGGTACTTCAACGGGCGAGCATGCCAGTGGCCGGTTTGAACAGTCAATTGTGGAAATGTGACAAGCCCTGGAGCCCCTAGTGGCGTCCTTGCTCCGTTCGTAGCGATGCCCTTTGTTCCTAGTAGCATCCTTGCTCCTAGTAGTAAGGCCAGGAGCCCCTGGAAAAGAAGAGGTGTGCTGACGGAAGAAGATCAGACAAAAACAAGTTCAGCCGTTTGGACCCTGACCAGTGTTGTATTGGCGGTGGTCTCTCCTCAGCCTTGTGCTAGACCTAGTCTATAGTAAAAACACTGCAAAAGATTTGTGCTTTGCTTCCGTGTGTTGCTTCGCTTGGATCATTTGCAGCGCTCAGGTTGTGCACTGGTGGACCTACGCTGGCGCTGGCCCCGCAAGCTCTCGAGCAGCGGTGTGAGGTGCAGTCAGTTTCAGGACTTTCTTTAGCACAAGAACTGAATAGTGATGGCCATCCAACCTGATAGCGATGACATTTAAGCTGCCTCAAGTCTTGACCTTTGACCCAAGACTCTTGACCATTTTCTCCTTACTAGTCAGGTACACGAACTGAAACAAAGATCTTCTTTCCCAACTGCTCCAAGTCCATTGAACCTATTATTTGAGCCTCCCCTGCCAGAGGACGCCGCCTTCCCACCCGTGCCAAGCTCCCTGGGCGCCCTGAGCCGCGACGTGGGCGGCCGCGTCGTGTGGAGCCGCGCCGGGCAGCTGCGGGGCCACGGCACCGTGCGGCTCTTCGGGCAGAACGGTGGAGCGGCCAAGGCGATGCACCTGACGGGGACCGATGTATGTTTGACCACGTTCGTAACTTGTTACATTCGTTTTTCGTCCGATCGCTCCGTTCAAGTCGCGATGCCCTTGTTCCGTTCGTAGCTTCTTGTTACTAGCAATCGCCTCTCCAACCTTGCCATCTTGTGCCGTTGTCAGGTCAAGCAGGGTGCTTTGGGAGACTGTTGGCTGGTGGGCGCCTTTGCTTGCTTGGCTGACTTTCCTGGGCATGTGCCTTGGGCATCTAAACTGGCACAACAGGTTGGATTGAGCATTTGAAGGTTGGTGACAGGTAGCACGGTGCTTCCTGAGATTGGGACTAATAGTCAAGATCAGATAGGAGTTTCTGTGGTCGCTTAGGATGCTCTTCATTGCCCAAACCTTTGTGTGTGCGGTGCCGGTCATTCTGCCACCATTCTGTCCAGCTTGGAGTAGCAGTTCATCGGTTTTCTCCATGAATCACCTTCATTGACCTTTATGGCTTCTGACCACCCAGATGTACCGAGTCTGAGGTGGAGATGCTCTTTGACCCCATGGTCTTATCACCACAGGGCCGCTATGTGATCCACCTCTTCGATTCCAAGAGCGGTTGGCGCAGGGCACCTTGACGGTGCGGCGGGGACACCCTTGGGGTGGGGAGGCCTTTGAGTGCTTCAGGGGCTCTGCGGCTGTCCTGTGGGGTTTCTGTTCCTTTGCCTCGGGAAAGGCTTGGGATGCCACCTAATGAATGAAAAGTTGCTACTTCTTCTTACTCAGAGCTGATCCCACAGATGGTGGCGTTCTCCGAAGCTCGCTCAGGTGGAGATTGATGACTTCATCCCGTGCATGTCAGTGCCATGGATCCCACAGAGCCTTGGCGGCGACATGGAGGTGATATGCTGTTTGCAGAGATGGTGTGCCAACGCAGAACTAGTCACGTCACACTCGTTCGTTCGTTCATCTCCAACCAGAATAAGGAGGCCACAGCATGTGCTCACGGATTCCCAGCACAAAGTGTAGTGTGTCGAGGAAGTTCTTGGTGAATTACAAGGACTTGCCCTGCTTCTTGGAGTAAGCTGGCGTTTTTGGTTTCGAGCCTTTAATGTTTTGGGGGGCTGTTTGTTTATCCACTTAAATCCCACAAAGTTGTTGCTTCCCTCATTGCAGCCGCCGGTGTTGGTTGACCCCACAAGTTCGCTTGATTCATTCATGTCACAAGGTGGAGAAAAAAGACGAAACGCGCCCACTGCACAATACTAGCTTTTTGCTCTCGAGGCAGAATCTTCCGACTTCGGCTGTTGCTTCTTTTGTTTTTGCCTACCCCGCTGTGGCTCATTGGAGGCTTCTCACAGCCGGTGGGAGGTGAAGTGTGGCCCTTGCTCTTGGAGAAGGCCGAGGGAAACGGTGTGTTTAACGCGGTGTAGGATGCCACAAGTAGAGGAGGTTGACGGTGTCCTTCATCGGCACCCACCTGAGTGCAGCAACCATACTGCCTGTCATTTTCGCAGTTCAGGGGCTTCTTTGATTCAATAGGGACTGTCCTTCAAGTCATGGTTCTCCAACCCATCTATTCTATGTGTGACTCATCCCGCTTGAAACAACCAACCTCCCCCGTTTCAGAGGCCATTTGGTGTGTTGGCCCTCTTCCCATGCACATCCATGACGTTCGGACCGGAGGCCTTTGCCAAGGTGGCAGGGTCCTATGGCGCCTTAGAGGGTGGCATTCCTGAAGTGGCCTTCCAGGCATCAAGGGCGGTGAGAGTTGGCGAACGTGGTTTCACAGCAGCGTTGGGTTCTCCAGCGGAGAAGAATGGAGACGTTCTGTAGGAACCAGTCTGAAACCCGTGGGCCGCAGCAGTTCGCACTCAAAAGCGGTGTTGGTCACAGTCATGCTTAGCAAGCAGTATCTCCCTCATGTACGACAGTGCGAGGCTTTGACAGGGCAACGCGAGCAGCTGAGATGGCAAAAGGCCACTGGGCCGGTGTGGTGAGATGAACATGATGTCAAAGATTAGATTGGCAAGGGCTCATGACTTCAAAACCAAGTGCCGGCCAAAGAGTGTGAAAAAGACGTCTTGAAAGGTAGTTGACAGATAACAAAAGTGCTGAAAGTATGCACTTCACTTTCTTGTAGGTTGGAGGCCAAGTTTCCCTAAAAATCTACGAACATCTAGGAACCTTCAGGCGCAAAAAGGCTCCCTTGAAGAAGCTAAGCTCACTCTCCTGCGTCCTACCCAGAAAGAATCCTAACCTAGGCGCCTACTTGTTTTTCCGTAGGTAGGGGGAGGGGGGAGGGAGCGGGTTGGTTTTTTGAGGAATCGGATGGCATGTGGCGGTTGCTGCGTTTCGAAATGCCTCGCTTCGACAACTCCAAGCTCACGGGAGACGCTCAGCTGTGAACCGTGTGTGAACTGCGTGTAGGGATGGGTGGAGATGGATCGAGTTCGGCATCGCTGGCTTTTGCTTGCGTTTGGGGTTGGAAGGGATTGAATTTGGCTGGTCAAGGTGCCATCTCGCTTTTCTTAGAGCGCATGATTAGATGAAAGAAGCCCAGAGTGTTACAGTCTTTCTGCAAGCTTTGCCCAGCAAGCGCAATCTCTGGATGGGTTCAGCAATTCATCGGCACGGCACTCGTTTTCGAAGAGCTTGAGGCACTACAACATACGGTCAGCGAGATGAAACCTGATGAAAACCTCTCGACGCCACAAGAGTATTCCGAGGTTTCTAAACACTCCGGACTGGCATAGGAGCTACTAGTAACTTCTTGTTCCTAGTAGTAAGAATGCTACTAGGAGTGATGCCAGGAGCCCCGTTCGTGGCGTCCTTATATGATATATGTCTACATGAACCCCCCTGGCACCACCCCAACTGATTGGCACATATGGCAGTCCCAGATGGCGGTCGTGAGGCCATCGTCGACCTGCCGACCTGAGGCCATCCATCATCGTACCCGCAAGCGCTTGAACAACGAGAACCTCTTTCTCCGTCTCGCGCCTCCTGGATGCAACCCAACTCTGGTTGATGAGAAGACCATGCGGGCCTGGGTCTTTGTGTCAGCCACAGCTGGTGACGTTCTTCATCATTTGAGTTCTACAAAGGAAAACAGCAGCGCACAGGTGCAAAGGACCTGTTTTAAGAAAGTATCGGAGAAAAAGTCTCCCAATGCCTTTCTCCAGCACCTTCCGTTTCTCCAGCACACGCATCGTTTTGTCACCTGAAGAGGTACTACGAGCAGGCCAACTTCCTGCTCGCGGCCTCCATCACACCGTCCGATCCCACCCGTCTCTTCGAACGCCGCCGGAGCGATGGGCTGTTGGAAGGCCACGCATACTCGGCGTCTCGGTACTCGGCGTCTCGCGGGGACGGGGGAGGTGAAAACGAGAAAGGCCACGAAGGGCGATTGCACACAACACTAACTCAGGAACATGGAAGTGTAAAATGAACCCTTGGAGTACTATTTGTCCTCTAGGAACAGGGTGGTTGGCATTTCCATGTGAATGAGTCGGAGTGTACTTTTACTTTGTTATCTTCCTTCTGTTTTAGTCGGAGTGGCTCGATGTTTAACGCGTACTCCAACACAAGACGGTCGTTCGTTCACCATGACCGGACCTTTACCGGTGCCTTTGGCCAGAAGAGAACGGTCATCACCGTGAGAGGGAGACTTGCACCATGACGACCGGCGTTGTTCTACTTCGCCCGGTGCGAAGCTGCACCCGGCCGTTTGCTGAGGTCTTGGAGGTGCAAGAAGTGCATGGGCTTCGGCTGATTCGGCTGCGCAATCCTTGGGGCAAGGTCAGCAGCATACGGATCAGACAAAACAAAAGAGATGGGAGTAGAGAAGCTGCTGAAACCTGCCTCCTTTCGTAGGATTCCATTGAGGCTTCCACTGCCGCTTTTTGACGCTGCAGGAGGAGTGGACGGGACGCTGGTCACGTCGCTCCAATGCCTGGGGCGACCATCCCCACGTGGCAGCCGATCTGGCACTGCGGGGCGGGCGACCAGCGGACCGGGGGCCGGCCGATGGGTCCTTTTGGCACCTTGGCTGGACCTGCAAGCGTCTCTGATCGGTTTCAGATGAGGATGGGGAATGCCGAAAGGGATTGAGCGCTCAACTCCAGGTGAACTCCTGTGAACCTGTGAGATTCCAAGATGCTGAGCGGGGGGGTTGTGTGTGGAAACGGAATTCACCTGCGTAGCCTGCGATGCGTAGCCGTCCATTTGAGTCGATCCGAGGATGCCGCTGGAGGACTTTGTGAACTGCTTCAACTCCATCAATATTTGCTCCTTTGGCGTCATGATGTTCATGTCAGTGCCATCCGCTGTGCGCTTCATTCATCGGAGCTTTGAGTGCCCTTGGATGATCGGGCCAGAGTGGTTCATGTGAGCTTTGACCCCCTCATGGTGCCTCATGTCACAGGATGTCACAGGTACCGAAGGAAGTCATGCCACCTGGGCGCCGGCACCGGGTGCCGAGGCCCCTCCACGATGCCGGTGCCCAAAGCCTCCCGCTACGGCGACGCCACGGCGAAGGTGGCGCCCATCTGCGGCCGCTGCGCGCGGCCGGTGCAGAGTTGCTGGCCGCTTTGGGGCAGAAAACCAATCTAGTAGCAAGAATGCTAACTAAAAACTAGTACATTGGCACTAGTTGTACAAAGGAAGAAAACGATCTTCTTTTCGAGTTGCTGATAGCAATGGCCCCTAACCTACTCCTACCGATGGCAACAGGGCCGAAATGTGTCGTAGAGTATGGCAGGTACCTGTGGGTCATTGGGAATTTGCTTGTGAAGGTGAAGATGTGTGGCTCAATAGCCTATTGTCGTGGAGACTCCTGGTGCAGATTAATGTTTACTTTGCCCCACAAGACTAGCTTTGGTTTCGTCATGGTTTGTCCATTTCCATGCCAACGGATTGTTTTGTGGGACTGAAAAGTTCTGTCCGTGACCGTCACCTGCTTGCGCAATCTGATTTGAACATATTTGAACTCTTTAACGTTGCCAAGGCTTTTGGTCCACGGTCATGGCACCGAGCCTTTGCCCCTTGGATTCCGGGTGAAATGGACGAACAGTCGATCGTCGCCTGGCGACACCGCAGTAGTAATGCCAGGAGCTACTAGCTTCTTGATTCCTAGTAGTAAGGCCAGGAGCCCCGTTCGTAGCGTCCTTGCTCCGTTCGTAGCGATGCCAAGAGCCCCTAGTAATTGTTACTAATTAGATCTAATCACGAAAGCTAGCTGTAACTGTAGCTAGCTGGAGTCTGTCTTGCTTTAGCAAGGAGGGTGGGAGCCCAGGACTTGAGTGCTTTCACCTGATATATCAGGACTACACCCCCCCCCCCTCGCGGGGTTCAACTCCACCCTTCTCCTCCTCGGTACCTGCTGCTGCTGCTTGGTCGCTGCTGCTGCTGCTGGCATCTCATCTGCGCCTGGCTCTTGGCTGCTTGCTGGTTGCTGCTGCTTGCTGGTTGCTGCTGCTTGCTGCTTGCATGGCTGCCTGCTGCTTGTTGTCTGCTCCGTTTTGCTGCTGTTGCTGTTTGGGGTTGTTGGCTGCTGTTGGTGCTGAAGAAAGCCTATTCGTTAGAATCGAGCAAGAGTAGTTGCATTCCCTCTGAGTCGTGAAACGATGCTAATTTCATTATATCCTTAAGAAGCTTGTACAGGCATGTACCCACCCCACAACCCAAGAGTACAAATCAGAATGCACTATCCACTATCCATGCAGATCAAAAGATGATACTTACTTCACACATGAATGACAGAACCCAGTCAGATGTTTGAACGGGCTGTTTGCTTCACTCATGGTAGTCCGCGTTCCATGTTCGAGTGACAGGGAGCATGCACAAGCGTTGCGACGGAGTCTTCGTTCCATGTTCGCATACAACCCCTAGATGTCAATCATGCACACCGCTGCTGGCTGCATCGTCAGCATTCATTAGTTAAAAAACAAATATATCAGATATATCTGTCTTTTCCACGGCGCCCTTCTACAATTACTCAGGCAGCACCTATATGTGCTATTGTTCGAGACCAAATGTTGGGGCACGAAAGACTCTAAGGAAAGCTCCCTCTTTCCCTGCTGCTGCTTGGTAGCTGCTGCTTGGTAGCTGCTGCTGCTGCTGCTTGGTAGCTGGTGGTGCTGCTTAGCTGCTGCTGCTTAGTAGCTGCTGCTGCTGCTGCT
This sequence comes from Durusdinium trenchii, assembly GCA_963970005.1. Classification (NCBI taxonomy): domain Eukaryota; class Dinophyceae; order Suessiales; family Symbiodiniaceae; genus Durusdinium; species Durusdinium trenchii. Next base: position 780,744 of record CAXAMN010022317.1, on the reverse strand, counting down.
GCTTAGTAGCTGCTGCTGCTGCCGCTGCTTGGTAGCTGCTGCTGCTGCTGCTGCGTGGTAGCTGCTGCTCTGCTGCTGCTTGGTAGCTGCTGCTGCTGCTGCTGCTCTGCTGCTGCTTGGTAGCTGCTGCTGCTGCTGCTGCTGCTTGTGCTTGGTAGCTGCTGCTGCTGCTGCTGCTTGCTCCTTGGTAGCTGCTGCTGCTGCTTGGTAGCTGCTGCTGCTGCTGCTGC
>CAXAMN010022317.1:750317-769956 GCA_963970005.1 Durusdinium trenchii | reverse complement strand
AAGAAGGTGTTCCTGGATGGCGGCGGGCTAAATCTCTAGACAACTTCAGGCAGTACATTGGCCATGTCTATGAAGGGATCTTCCTGGACGATCCAAACCGCGAAAGCATTTCCATGGCCGACCTCAAATCCTTCTTCACAGTGGAGAAGGAGCAAGCTACATCTGGTCGCTACAATGACTCCAAGTTGCCTCGCAATTGCATGCGTACCTATGCGTCCAATGATCTGGATCAAGAGGATGAGCCTGCGGATGACAACCGTACTTCCATCACAGGTGAAGAGTTCCTGAAGCTCACCCGTCGCATCTTTGCGGGTGACAGACTTGCTGATGTACTGGCCTGCTTGAAGAGGGCTGTCGTCATCGTCCTGGGCCAGCATGCCATGTACCTTGCATCGCATCAAGGTGGATGACCTTCATAAGGATCTCTTGTCGGAGAAAGACAAGCCTTTATACTCCAACAAGTACAAGTTAGGCATCATGGAGCATGGGCCCGAATGGCAGGATGAGACTGCGCGTGAAGTGCGTATGATTTCAGCTGGCATGGAGAAGTTTGCGGCCGGCAGGCCAGAAGCCTACATTGCAGCTGCGAATGGAGAAATCGAAGAACAGCTCATAGCTCGTCTACCTCCACTTCGCCTTCCCAACAAGGAAGTTGACTCGTCATCAGACCAGGAAGACGTTTTACCAACTCCTGTCATGGTGCCTAACCCGGAGGCACGTTGCAATCGGCTGGGTCGATTCAAGCTGCGCCCAGCCAAGCGGTAGAGAGGCAAAACCACTCAGAGGGGAGAGCCATCCAATGAGCCACCCAATCCGGTTCCTGAGCCCGAGAGAGAAGAGCCACCCAATCCGGTTCCGGAGCCCTCGCATGATTTGTCAGTGGAAGGGCAAGCGCTCACAGTGCAGAGGATGTTGAAATGGAGGCAGCGCTCGAAGAACTCATCGACAACATGCCGCATGAAGATGAGGTGGAAGAAAATCCATTCCAGCATAGTCCGTTCCGATGAGAGAAGCCTGTGCGTGCGCTGACTGTGTCCGTCTAGATTCTCTGCTGCATTGTGTTTCTGTCTTGCGTTATCACCCTTGGGGTTCATTCTTGCAGCTGCGCAATAAAATCGGTCCCGTGGTAGTCTCTCCTATAGTCTATCCTGTGAAGCCATACCTGGCGCCATTGCTTCTGTGACCGTATGGTTGCAAAGTGGAACAACCTTCCAGTCCCAAAGAAAGGCAAGCTCCGTTCCGTGCTGAAGCGGCCCGCGCCCTCAAAGACAAAGGACTGGGAAAAGGTCCCGTATGTTCGAGGCTCGGAAGCTTCTCCACTTCTTCGCCATGGTCGCTGCAAATGGAAGAGATCCTTGATGGAGATTTTGACAGCGTCCCCAGCATCTTTGGTGGCAATGCTTCGAGAAGATGGCCTTCTTCATTCTTGGGAAGGGTCTACATGCCCTCACTGCCAAGAAGGGACTCTTGGGAAGCTGATGGCTGGTGGACTGAAACATCGATGCTCTTCCCGGAAGTGCCACAAGTTTGTGAACCCACACCAGAACCATCCTCTTTTTGCGAACCACTGGGGCTCTTCGTCTACACCACTGGCTACCCAAGCAGCCCTTCTTCTACTTCTACTCAATCGCATTCCTCACGCCGCAGTTCATCGTCTCCTACACATCAACCACAAAACCATTGAAGATATGAGCAAGAGATTGGGCCAGTTGCGGGAATCCTGGGTTGTCAAGGCTGAGAAAAAGATTCGCTTTGGCACTGGTGTGAAATGGGCTGATGTAGAAGCGGACGAGGCAACCTTCGACAAAAAGATGGAAAAGGGACAGCTACACTGGGAGCAATGGTGTGGGATAGTTCAGCGAGGAAAGCCTGATACACTTGTGCTGCACCGCCCCAAACCTCCAGCCTCAAAACTCCGAGCGCCTGGGCCTGGAGCCGTTCGCAAGGTTGAATGGGAAATTGTGGCTGCAAGATCGGCAAATCATTCTCCATACAGATTCTGCCAAAAGCTATGCCACCAGTGTCTCTGGAGTCCTGCACGACCGAGTCGTACACAAGAAGAAGAGAGTCAAAGTGAACGGGAAGTTCAGGTGGGTGGCTCCGACGTATGTGCAGATCCACAAGCACAAGGTTCCTGGCAGCAAGACGTCTGTAAAGGTGAAGTCAGGCACCCAAATTCATCGACCGCTGCTGGCGCTATCTAAAGGATAGGTTGAACATCAACCAGCACTCCAAAGTGGGAAGCGGTTTCTTGCGCATGCAATTACGGTCAGCTCAATATGAGTATTGGCTGAGGGGTCAAGACCTTTGGACCGCAACTGGTTCATTGGTCAAATGGTTCATGTCAGAGTCCTAGCGCAACGAAACAAGGAAAAATGTGTGTGAGGGTTTTCGTCTATGTATGCATCTTGCTGCTCCAACACTGTCTGCATCTTGCTTCTCTAACATTGGTCCCTGTCTTCTCTTTGTCTGCTTCGTCTGTTGGATTCCAATTTTTTTAATGATACGGCGACCACCGAGATCTACACTTGGCTTCTTCATTTCCAATGCATCCAAAACCGTTTCCTTGCATCTGATGCACTTCTGCCTCCGTTTTTCTCAAATACGTCTTGGAAACACCATCAAATGTGGATCTCAGGGGGGGGGTAGCATATATATATATATATATTTTTTATTCTATTCTAGCCTACTCTAGTCTAGTCTAATCTGGTCTAATTTTATTTTATCTTGATTTAACTTGGGCTATGAGCAGAAGCCAATGTCACCCATGCATCAAAAATCAGCAGATGTGTGGCCCCACGGGCTTATGAACCCACAAATTCTGCGACCTGGAAAGGTTTGGGTTCCCCATGCCGATTCCCGACTGCCCAAGGGCCTGCCCCAGTCTCCAAAAACATATGGATTTAACATGGTCTTGGAGTTCGTCAGTTCCTTCTTTTTTACCTATAGGGGCTAGCGATGTCCTCCAACCTATTACCAATACCCTCCAACCTATGATTCTACAGTGGAATTAGCTCATCAAATCCTCCAAACATGAATGATTGAACCTTTGTTTGCAATACTATCTGGGTATCTTTGGCACGGTGTTTCTAAGTGCTGTCTGTAGGTTCCAAAGTTGTGGGTTCTGCACAAAAGGGACACAAACGTTTACTCCTGAACTTTCACTCTTGCCGTTTTTGCGGTTGTGTTCTACAACATTTCAAGTGGCAGATTACTCACGTATTTGCGTGTGGGAAGCACGGAAGGCCATGTGCGGACCGAGAAGTGGAATCTAAGATGGGGATTGTTGCCGAATTTACGCAGAGAAAGCAGCTGCTGTTTTTGTCCACAAGATTTGTTGACCTGCTCAAGAACTGGTTTGTCATTCTTCCCCCCACCGTGGTGTTGAATACTTGTGATATTTTCCAGGGTGTTGTGCAAGTAAGGTTGGACTTCACCAGAGAAGGTGCTGAGAAACTCAACCCAGCGTTGTCGTGTTTCTTGCGCCGCGGATTATGCCAAGGCAACCTGGGACCAGCTTGCACAAATCACAGCCCCACGCACTTTGCCACCTATGAGCACCCCGGCAGGGCAATGGTGGAACGCACCAAGGACTTGCGCGGCGTAAGTGCTGCATATTGCCTGATGTTGCTTGCAATTTTTTTGTGCCAAGGCACCCCTGGATGAAACCGGGCCCAGAAGTGGTTCTGCCCAAGAACAAGGTGAAGCCGAAATAAGTTGATCTCACAGATCGACACCGACCCAAGTCCTGCAACGAGTTCATTGGCCGTGACGGATTGCGATTGTGAGGGCTTCCTCCACCAAGGTGCTTACGAAGCATAACCTCTCGCAAAAAATGCTGCAGCCTTGGTGTAAAGAGGAAAATGCATGGGCCGTGCACAGATTAGCCAACAGGGATCTTGGACCTGATCCGAAGTTTGGGATCAGCCAAGGGGAGCGCTTCGTTGCGATCCAAAGCTTGGTCGCGAGAGGATCGGAGAAAGAGACCGCCGAAGTGCTTCTGATAGATTGCCGAAGTGACGCAGTGACTAAAATCAATTAGACAGGGATTTGTTGAGAAAAGGACTGACCAATGTCGAAAGACACCTAGGACCTATACTACATCTACATATTGTCACTGCCCACCAGAAAATGCCGGGAACTTTGGGATGAGATATCCTGTGATTGCCAGGCATGCGGATGAGCATGCTTGGCACTTCTGCAAAGAAAATCCAGGCGGGTGGATGATGAAGGGAAGAGGGATGATGTGTGGAAACTGGTAGTGCTTGATGTCTACTTCTCCCAGAATTTGGCTCCCCAAAGTAGGTGGCGTTCAGTTAGCCTTGTGCAGGGCATCGATCGTTGCCATGACTTGAGTTGAGACAGGCTACCTTTACAACGGTGGGCCTTTTGGGAGCCCAAATTAGCGCCAATAGGGGGCACTGTTTAGATTCGATAAGCTTCAGAAGAGCCACACCACACTTGTGGATATGCACTCTTGCAGGTTGGAGGCCATCGCGACGAACGGAGCGATCGGACGCTACGAACGGGGCTCCTGGCCATCGCTACTAGTAACAAGAAGCCCCGTTCGTAGCGTCCTTGCTCCTAGTAGTAAGGCCAGGAGCCCCTAGTAGCTTCCGATCGCTCCTAGGATAGCGTGTAGCAGGTAGCGCTTCCCATAATTCAGATCTTCCGAGTTCGACCGGTTCGCGGCGTCGCAGTCGGCCTGGCGGGTCTACTTGATGCGGAGCCTCTTCGTGATGATCCGCCAAAGGGCGATCATGATCCAGGCAGAAACAAAGAAGCAAAGAAGGTGTATCATGTTGTTCATGTCAATGTGTACTTTTGTGTTTTTTCTTTTACTGTAGACCTTTTTGGTTTTTTGGGGGGGAATTTCTAGCATTAGAAAAATACATGAGGTAGGTCAAGGGGGAGGGTCAAACAAAAACACCTGTGACCTGTGACTATTTGACCTGTGAATTTGGAAAGTGATGGTGTTCCTCGGAAATCCAATTCAGCCTGAGAAGCTCCGTCTTAAAACGACCAGAGCGAGAGCAACCAGTTCCCGAGCTTCCAACACACAGCTTCACAATCACAAAAGAACACCCAATAGCAGAGCCCCTTCCATTCCGCTTCAAGGCGATGTGGCGCCGCTATTTCGCCAAGCTCCATGTTTGGAACATGATGAAACCCGCCCAGCGTCGCCGGAGCCTCCTCTTCCGCGCCTACCTCGAGAAGAGCCTCGGCTGTCCGGGAAAAGCGCGACCTCGAAGAGGAAAGTCCCAATCGAACAGGTAGGAAACCTCATCTGTTTTAAGAAAGCTACTAGTAGCAAAGTGCCTTACTAGTAGTAACAGGTGCCTTACTAGTACTAACAAGAAAGCTATTAAATAGAAACAATTTGATTCTACACGACCTCTTCGGAAGCTGGAGATGAGTAAAGACAAGGAACTGACTGGGAGCAATGTCATGCCCAGCTGCTACTGATCCAATTCTGTGAAATCATGTCCTCGTAATGCATCTTTGTATGGACGTTGGACGGCATAGGCAGAAACAACTGCAGCCAACTGAGCTCAAAAGTCCTGGAACACCTTGGAGCGGAAAGACATGACGACGACAGAGCAAGAGAGGCAGGATGAGGGGCGATTCTGGCAAGAAGCTACATCGCAAGTAGGTTGGAGGCCATCGCTACTAGTAACAAGAAGCTACTAGTAACGAGGGCATTACTACTAGGAAAAAGAAGCTAGGGCCTGGACCCAGAGAGGGGGGTGAAACGCACGAAGAAATGACTGACGAGAAGCCGAGAAACAAAGGCGACGAGGCTTTGACACCAGACGAGGCTTGCCGACGAGCCGCCTTTGACTCACCAAACTCGATGCCCTGAAAATTCAACTCCTGTGATCAATGTGAAGGAGAGCTTCAGCGACCAAACTGGAAGCTAGCAGCTAGTTGCGGGGGACAATGAAGCGCCCCTCTGGTTTCCAGGTTGTGGGATGGTTTCCGTTGGAATTTGGAATTTGGAGTGCAGCGGGCTAGACGAGCGAATCCGCCATGGCTTTTAGGGGTAGTCGGCAGCCATGGGCCAGAACTTCTACCTTTGCATCCACATTGTTTGCATGCAGCAATTGAGTTGTTGGCGATTGTAACAAAACTCCAAAAACAAAAGCTGAGCCCGAGCCCCCGCTTTGTAGCTACAAAGATGGGCACTGAAGACTTTGGCCTGTGTGCACCCTCTCCCACCAACTCCTGTGCGCAGGCTAGCTCAAGTTCCGACAGTATGTCAGACATAATGGGCCCTTTCTTTGTGCAACGCTACGGTCCAGACGGGTCCATCAGCTGTAGACCAGGGGGCACACGGTCAATTGACCATCCAGCAGCCGTTTCGTGCAGGGCAGTGCTCCTGGAGCAGTTGCAGCACCGCTGTAGGCTTCACCTGCTACTTTGCCGCTTGGAGGCGGGTTTCCATGCGATTCTTCTGGAGCAGATGGCCGAAGTGGAAACCAAAGCGGAGTGGGATGCACTGCGGTGTTTCACGGAGCCTCCTCCAGGTTGGCAACATTTTTGGCCATAGCACAGTGTCCATGGCCACTGTTTTTCGCAGCATCTCATCGTTTTTCGCTGCCAAAGTCATGCTCACTGATCACCAAATGCAACTGCCATACATATGCAATACATACGCAGTACCAAGCAGATTTGGGAAGTGTGGATATCCCCAACCAAGGAACAGATGGGCATCAACGTATCCCAGGACAGGTTCGCGTACCAGCTGCAAGCACAGCTCGTACAGCCACGAACAATGTCAGCCCAAGAATGGCATTTTGGAGAGCGACGACGCAAAGACGCAATTCCCTTTCCCTTGTCATGAACATGAGGAAGCCCTTTTTCTTGGTGAAAGTGGCGCCATGTGGCTTCTATTTTGTAAAAATAAGTGTTTGAACAGCCATGCCATGTTGCGTGTAGACTGTGGCCACTGTGCCACAGTGATGAGCTCGCTGTTTGGTTCCTGGGGGAAGAGTTTGTGTTTATGGGGTTGCCTAAGCTGCCCTGCCCCTCTCGCCGTCCTCTCCGAAGGGAGAGTTTTGTCATATTTTGTGTTTGAAACCGCAGCCCGTGCCGCGGATTCTCGCAGCTGCCTCCTAATAGGAGATGTTGCTGCCCTAGTCTTCAGGGTGGCTCCACTTCGGTCTTGACTGAACCAAAGACTCTAGAAAGTGAAATCACTTTGGGGCATCATCTTGGAATCCTTCACCTTTTTGTTGGCCCTACCTTAAATAAGAGGCGGCACACTCATCCTGTTATCGCAATCCATCCTTTTCGGCGACGGGCACTTGGCTCCACGCCCCACGTGATCGACCGTGGAGTACGGTTTTGGCCCTCACCCTCTGAGTTTTGTGGCTCCAAAGTCTCGGGATTTTGGACGGCCATCCGAAACCGACGCCGCAGCGAAGAAGCGCGGGCAAAATGGAGAAGGTGTGGACTCCAATGCGGAGCAAGTGGGGCAGGTTGGGAGAAGACCGAAAGTCGGACCCTTTGCAAAGTGTTTATCTTCTATACAACGTGTATAATGTTTAGACCATGTTCTTAGTCTTTGATCATCTTTTGTGCAAAGTTGTTCTTACGCAACCTTGTGTGTATTGGCCTCGTGTAGCGTGTGTTGCGCCTTTGTGGCCCCTTTGGCTCAGCGAGTGGTGCGACGAAGTGTGGGTGTCCGCGCTCTGTGATGTCTCATGCTCAGCAGGCTTCGAGGCGCATCGAAGACATCTCTCATACAGGAGCCCCTAGTAGCGTCCTGGCTCCTAGTAGCGATGCCAGGAGCCCCTAGTAGCTTCTTGTTCCTAGTATACCTTCTCAGACAAAGTTAGTCATATTGTTTGACCTCAATGTTCCTCATCCACAGGATCAACATGGATCCAATTGACCAGTAATCATTGTATGGTTTGTGGTTGGAACCACCAAGCAGATGATGTCTCTTGATTCTCTTTGCGGTTCGCGGTTCTGCTAGTGAAATGGGGTCCTAAATTCTGTAGTGCAAATTTCTGTGTTGGTTTCTAAACGCGCTACACCCCATCCGCAACCATTCGCTTGTTTTGACAGTAGAATGGCTTGTGACCTTGGGGATGACAGCAGTGCTTGATGTTAGCAAGTTGAGTGTAGTAGCGTCCTTGCTACTAGTAGCGATGCCCTTTGTTTCTAGTAGCTTCTTGTTCCTAGTAGTAATGAACTTGTTACTAGTAGCTTCTTGCTCCTAGTAGCGATGCAGCTTGTTACTAGTGGCTTTTTGTTACTAGTAGTAATGCCAGGAGCTACTATATAGTAGTGGTTAAAACCATAGCTGAAGCGACACGCCCTGTGTCCACCTGTGTCTAGCAAGAAACCTGCATGCTGCACACATTGCAAGAGAGTTTGGCGGCAAAAGCCGTTCGCGTCACCAATTTTTGAGCTTCCAAAAGGCAGTGGCAAAGCCCGGCTTGGACCCCACACAAAACACACAAAACAGTTAAGCAGGTTCCCCAAAAAGATCTAGGAAGCAAACCATTAGTGCGAGCGCTATCCTGCGTCCAGTAACTCGTAGCTTATTTGTAGGTACTAGCTAGCTAGCTTCAACTAGCTGCGAGCTACCTACCTCACCGACCTCTACTCACGACCTACCCCGCCCCCCCAAAACAAAAAAAACATGAAAAGAGTTCCACGGGCCAAGTTGGGGAGTTCCCGGTGTCGACGATCGCGACGGTGGAGGGCATCGCTTCTTCAGTTGCAGCAGCGCTGCATGCTTTACGAGAAGCTTTGCCGGGCACAGTCGGCTTTGCAAGCGAGACTTCTAGAGCGTATGGCCCAAGTGGAGGACCAGGCAGAGTGGCATACATGCAAATGCTGCGCAGAAGCTCAGAAAAGAAAAGATTCGGTGTGTTGAAGTGCGGGGACATGGGCGTGCTCTTCCAACAAGACAAAACTCTCCCACTTCTGTCAAAGTGCACACACACCCCAAGCACGCCCATGTGCCCTTCCAAGTTGACCCTCCCCTTTACAGGTATTGGAAAATGTCCTGGATTTTTGTTGGTGTGGTCATGACGAGTGAAGTTCAACTGGACATGTTTCGCGGCTAGAGGCTACAGCTTGTACATTTGTGACTTGTGCTCCCAGCATTGGCCGAGAAGCGAGGAACGGATGATGTCATCATCAGAAGACAGGTTTATGCATCAGCTGCGGGCATCAGTGCTCTTGAATGAGCTCTTACAGCCACAAGACGTACCATACTAGGGAGGAGAAGTGACGTCCACTGGTTTGAGTGAGACGATCGAGCTTTTCTTGACGGGACTCAGAGGGACAATGAATTTGCGATGCGACTGTAAGTGACGCAGTTACATTCCACCCTAAGAGTGATGGCCTCCAACCTACTAGCGATAAAGTGACACAGTTACATCGCCAGGTACCCAGTGTCATCCACTGACGTCGTTTCCTTTGTCGAACTCGCCGGTTCCCAGGATGGTCATGAGGTGGCTGGCAGGCTTGGCCCATTTCTCAAACCGAAACAAATGCCGTTGGAGGTTCTTCACAAATTGGTCCAACAAGAACCAGATATAATATATAGGTTTTGAACATCACACAAAAAATAATCCTACACCATCAAGCTGTTGTGTCATGATGTGTCATTCGATGCGTGGGAGTCCATTGCGCCTGAACATGGGTTCATCCGCGGCTACAAATGGTCGCATCTCTTCCACGCATCCTCTCGGCACAAAGGAGAGAGCCAAGAGGAATGCCAGCACCCGGGTCAGCCTGAGGTGTGTTGTGGTGTGTTTGTTGTGCCACTCCTTGGACTTGGGCTTCGACATGGCTCAAGGACATGGAGTGGCTCAACCCAACCAAGTTTAAGGACTTGGTCAAAAGCAACCTGAAAGGTTGTTGTATCTTGAATGGCTCAAACTCTGTTGAATTCCAAACCAGACATCTTTCTAGGACAAGAGGAGCCAGATATAGCGATGAGAGTCAAGAGATGTTTTGAGCCACCTGTTTCTGCGCCCCAGTGAGCAAGCGCACAAAAGCGATCGTCATTCAGGGATGATGGGTGCGCGACAGGATTGGCAGTGAAGCGCAATATGCACATTCCCACACTTCTTTTGGTGATCAAAACCAATTCCCCTTGTTTGATGGCTTGGCACTGACGCATCAACACGGAGCCGCAAATCTGCCATCATTTGCCCCACTCCGATGAGTTGAATCCTCCAGATCCACTGAAGGTGTCGACCAACCACGCGGCACGTTGATACTCGCCGTCGACGCTGAGGAATCCTCACGCGGCCAAGAGCACGGGTGAGACGGACTCGGAGGAGGCGAGTGGGGACCGGAACAGTGTGGGGACTCGGAAACTGGACTCGGGTGATGGACGTGTTATTTGGCATCTCTTGGCATACGTTCTGCTTCAGGACTCAGAAGGGAGGGGTGCTACAAGCATGCATGAGTGGAAGTATGGAACTGATCCAAACGACTGCTTCTAAGGGCACCTTTTCGATCCAGGTGCTCCCAGGCCGGCAAAATGCTCATGCATATACATCATGCGCTGGGTCAGGAAATATGGCCTTCGCCCTGGGATATGTCTTTGGAAATTGCTCTTTCGCCCTCTAAAACCAATGCAATTGAGCTTTTAGCGGAAGAGGACCCAGCCCAGCTCACACTGTTCTCCCCCTAAAGTCCACCCAAGACTTTCGATTTGCCTAGCGATTTGCGTCGCTCCATTTCACCAGGAACGGGAGCTGCAAGCAGAACGAGAGCGCCTGGAGAGGCTGAAGGCCACCCGAGAAGAACAGGCACCGACCGCCTTCGTTTCGCCGTGCGGCGAAACGGATGAGTTCAGCCGGTTGGGAGCAGCGAACGGATGAGTTCCTCCGATCCTGGAGACATATGTAGAAACAAGAAGCTAGTAGAAACAAGTGCATCGCTACTAGAAACAAGTGCCTTACTAGTAGTAACAAGAAGCTATTAGTTAATTTAATTCGATTTATATAGTTTAATTCTAATAGCTTCTTGTTACTACTAGTAAGGCACTTGTTACTAGTAGCGATGCACTTGTTCCTAGCAGCGAACGGATGAGTTCCTCCGATCCTGGAGACATATATGTGTGTGTATGCTGCGGGTGGAGTGTGATGTTGCTAGCATGCTGGGCATCCGGCAGGAGCGCCAGCGAAGGGAAGAGGAACAACGTCAGAAGGAAGCAGAGGACCTCGAAAAGATTGCGAAATGAGCCTTCGTTTTTCCTGTGGCTCATAAGATTCCATCATAGCATTGATGTTGGTCGCCCAGACTCGAGGCGTTGCAAAAGCTTAAATCATATGACCCTGAGAATCAACTAAAACTCGCGCAGACGACCTGTAGTCATCTTGGTTCGGCCACTCGGCTTTTTTCGCACCTTTAGGCCACTTGCCAGGAACGCCGCCTGCGCGAGGAGGAAGAGGAGCGACAACGTTTGGAAGCAGAGCGGAACCTTGGTTCCAGGAAGCTACTAGTTACTAGGTGGAGGCCATCGCTACTAGGTTGGAGGCCATCGCTCACCAATGCAAGTCTCCGTCTGGGCCAGTCCAAGCAAGTGTGCTAGAAAACCCGACGGAAGACAAGCGCACGTTGCAAGCGTTCATGGCGGGGATGCTTGCTGATTGATGCTACGGTCACTCTACATCGTCGACATCCAAATGCAAATGGGAACAAAATGCCAGAGCTCGGATGTAGCTAAAATGACTAGACTGATGACTAGAGGGATTCTTGTTCGTAGCCAGGAGTGATGGATTGTGGTACTTCCGTCGCTGTGACAAGATTTGCTGAGGATCCGCCTGGAGGAGGAGGCGGCTGAGCGACGCCGGCAGGAAGAGCTGTCCCTGGGCGTACGGAGAATTTGGCATGAGGAATTCGGATGGAACTGGCCCTGATTTCAGGGCCCACCCTGTTGAACAGCCCTGTTAAAACCCGACCGGGTTTTCGTTTCTCCAAGGCAACGCCTGGAGCAGGCCAAGCAACAGGCGGCCGAGGAGGAGCGACAGCGTGCCGAAGAGCGGCCTGGCAGAGACGCCACGGCGATCACGGCATGGTGTCCGTATTTCAAGACGTTCACAATGACCGAGGCTTGGTATATGTTTGTATCACAACATGGGATTCAGGCATCAGGTCATCGCCGGCCAGAAAATATAGGACAGGACATATGCGCGCATACAGCCCAAGCCTACCTTTAAGGGGTTCTAGCAGAATCTGTCTAGGATCACAATGGACACCAGATGTTTGCTTGAACTCAGGTATGTCTCTAGGCTATTCCCTGTGGTCCTCCGCATCATTGGAGACGCACCCGGAGAAACCACAACACCAGTTGCACGGGGATTGATTGGACCTGATGGAAATTCCTTCAGCCCGTATTGAGTATTTGACATGCATGTATTTGCAAAGAAAGCCAAGGCACTTGCACTTTAGTTGCTATATGTTGCAGTGCTTGAATTCTTCAACAGTGATGTTCTGTGCCTTGCCAAGCGATTGAACACTCACCGTTGTCTTTGGCACCGGTCAACCGACTGAGACTTCGGCTGGCGACGGAGAAGGCCTTCGAAGAGGAGAAGGCCGGAACGGAACGGAAACCGCTCAAAAACCAGTTAGGCACTTGTTTCTACTAGCTTCTTGTTACTACTAGTAAGGCACCTGTTACTACTAGCGTGGCACCTGTTACTACTAGCGTAAAACCAGAAATCGAATGCTTAATGCTGTGTTGGGGGAAAGCTTCAGTATAGATAGAAACGATTCTACGGCGGGCGTCCATTCTCAAAAGAACGCTAGTGACTCGCCAACTAGAAAAATGAAAGTAAACCTTTAGTTTCCTCGTGCAGAAACGCAGGTGCCAGCGATTGGCTTTTAAAATGCCTTCTTTGCCTTCCTTACCCAAGTCTGTTTTGACACGTGCAGCTGTCCTGTCGCAGGCGCAGCTGGTACTGCAGCACAATGAAGAGCTTCGTCAACTTAGGAAGCAGGCACCTTCCGCACGTGTTAGATGAGTTTGTTCCATGGGTGCTGTGGTGAAAAGAGCGAATGCTTCATTGTTTTTGCATGCCTTTAAAAAGCAGTCTTCAACACGTTTTGCGGATGTTGTGCGGACTTTTAAGGGAGACTCTGAGAGAAAACGGTCAGCTTCAGGTGGCGGCAAGCCAAGATGAGCAAGAGGTCGCACGCACGGAGCACCAAGGGGAGCTCCTCAGAATGATGCTCGGCTTGGGCGTCGGGAAGCGGGAATCGATGATGTCACCTCACCGTTCGTCCGAGGAAGGAAGAACTGGAGACCCAAGGGAAGAATGTGGAAGAGCAGGCAGTCCGAAAGCTGAGCCTGGCGCTGTCTTGAGAATCGTCCAATCGCTGGTGCTTTGTTTAGTCCAGCGGTTGCGGATGAGGATCGGCACAGGTGTTCCAAGTGTCACACCTTCCACACGTCTTCGCACTGCTTGACCCATCGGCGTAATGAGCATCGAGCCGACTCGGCCAGTGGCTTTGTTGTGATTTCTGGGTTCGTTGCCCCAGGGATCGTTACATACCCAGCCTAGGCCTAGCCCGCCGCCCCCGCCTCAGCCCAGCCTCCACGCGGTCGCGAAGGCCAAGCAGCACGAGACGCAGAGCAACACACTGAACGAGCGAATCCAAGCCTTGGAGGAGGAGCGGACGTCGGATTTTAGGCGATGTCATTCCAAAGGGCGGGACAAGGCAACTTCAGGTGTTCTGTCATGTTCTGTCCCATCTCCTCGTGAAGTTTGTCGTCTCCGCACCTTGCGAGGAGAATGCCCGTGAAAAGCTCAGCCGAAGCGGAATGCGAAGTGGAAGTTTTTGGAACAACGATTCAGAGAACCAAAGGCGAAGGCAAACTGGCGTGGTTTGCAACCCATGACAACTCCCAAACTTGCATTGCTAGTTGAAGGGCATGTCGTTCCACACTCCACACGCATGTCGCTCACCCCCCACACTTGTCGAGCTTTAAGGCTTACGAGCTCAGCTTCAAGAACAATCTGATCAGCACGCCGCGCAGATGCAGGAGCCGTTGCATGGCTTGTGATTCGAGGCTCAGACCTGAAACACAGTGCGAGACCGCCCATTCCTTAAGCTTAGCCGGCTTAGCCTTAGTGAAATGGGCAGTCGAGACGGAACTCGATCATTTCAATTCTTCGGCATGAAATGGATTGTCGAGTTTCGCACGGGTACTCCAAATGTTCGATAGAGATCATATTCATGGGCAAAGCACTGATACGAACTACTTTCAATCGTGACCGTTTGAATGACTGCTTTGAAAATCCATGCCAAAACGTGTTCCCATAAAGTAATACATGCTTGCAACCAATGCCGGCCACAGCTGAAGCGACTGAACTTCGAGGAGTTGGAGGCTGCACACCATGAGCAGCAGACCGCTCAGCAGGAGCAGCTGGAGACACAACGCCAGGCCTAATGGATGCGGAACATGCCGCCGGATATTCCTAGGCGCTGACCGTTAGGCCCGTTAGGCTCAGGTGGTCACGGATTCACATCCACATCCTTCACATCCTTCGTCTGAAAAGATTGATCTCAGTCGCCAAGTGCAAGAAGTTAGTAGGTGGAGGCCATCGCTACTAGTAGCAAAAAGCTACTAGTAACTATATAACATAGTGTTGTTTGATCCGACGAGCCGCAAGGCCTATGTGCGGCAGATGGAGGAGATGCGAGAGTCCCTGGACGAGCAGCACCGCAAGGATAGGAACTCCGTGGCCCAAAAAAGCCTCGTACGGCGTGCGTCGTGATGTGTCATTATTTGGGAGATTCTTGTTTACAGGCACGCCCAGATTTTCCATGTTTTGCGCATTCGGCCGATGCTAAGATTTTTGCCTTCAACTGTGCGCGCAAGTGATTCTGGAACTGTCACTGTAGGGTGTACAGCCAGAAAGTCTAGGCTCTTTTTCGTCAGGAGCAAGACACGTTGAAGTCCCAAGAGCAGGAGCAGAACCAGCGCTTCCAGGACGGTCACAGTTCCTCGTGCAACTCTAGAGACCTTGAGAGAATGAACTGGCTCGGCGATACGGAAAGCGTGTTTATCCTCGGTTTTGTTTATCCTCAAAGTGTACGCTCCGAGGTTTGATCAAACTTCCTTTCTGGTCGTACGCGCAGGAAGAGCTTCAGCAGTTGCGTGAACGTGAAGCACAACAACGGCAGAAACATGAGGAGCAGATGAAGGAGATGAGGTGCGACCAAGTGGTTGGGAGGATCAACAGCTGTATGGCAGACCACATGGATCCAGGTTATATGGTCACCGACCTTCCTCACACGAAAGCGGCGAATTCGCAGGAAGATCCCACTTTTTCAGGTGCTGCGCTAGCTTTCGGGGGGACGGACGCGCCCCATGTCTTTCTTTGGCCGAGCCGAACTCATTTGTTCCACTCGTACTGGGCCTTGCCGCACACGAGCGGGATCGGATCCAGGGCTCGGGAAGAGGAGAGGCAGCGGAAAATTCAGGAAGATCTGGGGGAGGTGCGGAAGGAGACGGATGGGAGTTGCAAGTCGTGTTCCGGAATTGAAGGCGCAGGTGACAACTTGAGTGTGGATCAAACACATCTAGGTAGCAGTTTCCATATTCGCTCTCTTAGTCTTAGACTTTTCTTGTAGAACTCGATGCATTACAGAAGCTTATGAGAATTGTACTTCTCAATGTTTGCAATTGTGTGATGTCCGTTGTTCGCCGCTGAAGCCGAGCTCGGCCTAGTCAGTCAAGGGGGCGCCATGGCACCCCTCGCTGCCAAGTCCACACTCTATGTCAATTGGAAGAAGGACGTGCTGCATTTGCTGCAGGACCGAGATTTCTCGACCGCTATTCGTGGAGGCCATCGAAAGGTCGGTCTTTTCGTCGGCCATTGCAAGCCTGAAAGAGCCAACGGATGTTTCAGCTGCTGTTGGATGACGGTGTGGATGATGATGCTTTGGTAGAAGCTTGCTCAACAGATGGGAAGGCGGGTAAGGGATATGTGTGGCATTTCGGCTGGAATGGATTCGCTGCTCAACTGCTGCTGTTCAGCTTCTTGCTCGAGTTCTTGTTGGTTATTTTGATTTGTGAGAGCTTGCTAAATACATCAGCAGTGACCCCTCCCTGCTTGCAGGATGACAAATGGGAGGCAAAATATGAGCCACTGGACTCAGGATGGGCGTGGGGGGGCAGCAACCTGTGGCCAACGTGCAGCCAGCAGACTTCTACGCTCCAGCACTCCCACAGGTCTTTGTGAGAGGTTCTTCTTACTAGTAGCGAACATTGCTCCTAGTAGTAAGGCCAGCAGCCCCTAGTAGCGTCCGATCGCTCCTAGTAGCGTTAATGATCGTTGATGTTTCGATGTTTTGGGTGGTGTTTGTGTGTGCAGGGCAGTTCGTTTGGGGCAGAGAGGGGTGTTCAACTGACTTTGTTTGTCATCGCCAACGGAGCGTTTACGGCAAGTTTCACCGACAATGACAGGCGAATTGAGATTTCCCCACCACTAGGATTTGCATGAAGGGTGGTGTAATCAGGCGACTTCATTGAGCATCTCAATCTTTTTTTCAAAAGTGTTGGATTGTTACCAGTAGCTTCTAGCTACCAGTAGAAATGCCCTTGTTACGTTCGTAGACATGCATGCCCTTGTTACGTTCATAGCTTCTAGCTGCAGCTGGTAACACCTGCAGCTGCATCACTGCGCGGTGACAACGTGACGACTGACGACTCGTTGAGGTTGATTTCCATCATCCCGAAGATCAGCACAGACGCTCGGATGGCTCGGAATGCTTGGACCCTGGTTAGCTGCGTCGCATCAGTCCATCTCAGTCTTCGGTTTGAAAGAGCAGGTCTATAGGAAAGAACTACAGATTGAAACCAGTCACCCACATTAACTGAACTTCAGACCTCCCCATCATTTGATGCCCAGGAATCGTATGTGGACTTGGTGCAAGGACGTTTCGGGCCCTTCCGCGCGCACGTGCCGATGAAGCTCCCTTTGTGGGCCGCCGACTGGAAGAACGGTGGAGGGGGGGGTGCCACCATCAAACTCCAGAGTGAGACAGGGCTGTGTGGAGCCCATCGCTAGTACTCGTAGTGGGTGGAGGCCATCCCTAGTAGTAGAGGCCATCGCTCTTCTGTGGCATCGCTCTTAGGTTGGAGGCCATGGCTAGTAGGGCGGAGGCGTTTGGTGAGGTTGGCTTACCCTGCATGGTGCACTAGCTGTACACTCAAAAGCGCTGCGTCACCCAATTTCCACAACTGTCGGAGGTCTACAAATGTTCGAAACTCTCACTGTGAATCCACCCCAGCGAAACAAACACCGCCAGCAATCCCCAGTGCACTTCGCACCAAGAGCGCACACACGCAGAGTTGAAAAGAACAAAGAGTAGAAAGAAAGAACAGATAGTAAAAGAAAGAGCAGATATATGATATATGGCCTCCGAACTAAAAGCGATGGCCTCCAACCTATTAGCGATGGCCTCCAACCTACTGGCGATGGCCCGTGTCATTTGGAGCGTCGCTGAGGCCTTGGAGATGGAAGAGCATCAGATGTGCAGCATCGAATTGCCCCCATGGATGGAGGAAGATCAGCTGAAGGCACTGTGCACCGAGGAGAAGGCCAACCGGAACGGCTTCACTCCGCTGCCAAGGCCGGTCACTGGGAACGATCCAAGCATTGGAGGCCTTCAGAGTTTGATGACATGTTTTCTTTTTGTTTGTCTGTCTGTCTGTCTTTCTTTCTAATAGCGATGGCCTCCCAATAATAATGGCCTCCACCCTAGTAGCAATGGCCTCCAACCTACTAGCGATGGCCTGCAACCTAGTAGCCATGATTAGGGAAGCTAAGAAAGTGTACTTTGAAATGCCCAAGCTACCATTTCAAATCTCATCAAACCTCAGCGTGTCATGCACGTTGAAGCTAGGATGAAACTTCTGGGTGGACGTTGGCAATTATCATTCTGTGAAAGGGTGTTTATATGCGTCTCTTAGTCCCGGTTTGAGCAGCAAACAGAAGGCAATGCTGAGACGAACAAAGGGTCATCCACAGTAGTGCGCCAACGGATGCTCTCATTCGTCAAAGCTGCCCCATCGAGGCACTACATGGAGATTGCCTTTGCCTTGCTGCCTCTTCCAAAGGTGGGGATGGGTAGATGCCATTTCAAGTTGAACAGATCATCCCAGAGTTGAAGGTGGGTTCTCTCAAAAAAACAGCACTTCCAGGAAGCGGTCCAACTCTTACTAACAAAGCTTCACGGAAAGCCGCCCCCAGCACCTACTGCTTTTCTTTGCAAAAGAGATGGATCCCAGGTCTTTGGAGGAAAAGAGAAGTACCGGCAACGGATCGTCTTGTTGCTGCGCGAGCTCATCGACGCTGGGACATGCTCATGCGTTGTGCTGTGCTCCATCAGATGCCGCAAGAACTCGACTGGAAAGAAGAACCGCTTGCGGTTCAGATCCTGTGTAGCTGAACAAAAGACAGGCAGGCTTTGGTAGCTGGTCTCATGGGGACTCAGACCATAGACGGTTGCAATGCGGTACCTTGCAGGTTCCACCCACAAGAAGGCATGATGCTGAAAAGCAACAAGGTGTCCATGCTCACCCAGCCGCCGGCATCACGCCGGGTTGACCAAGCAAATGTGAGGAACTGAGAAGGAGCAAGATTTTGGAGGGCATCAAGCTGTTTGATTCCTCCGGCGGCGAGTTCAACGCCTCTCGACAGCGAACAGGAACTTGGGCAAATCAGTACGGATCACTCCGCGTGCCCAAGGACTGAGGTCACAGATGCTCTTAGAATCCCTGCAAACCCCTGTGGTATGTCCAACCTGTTCGGACCTGCTTGAGCTAAATGGACGAATGAATCGGAACAGCTTTGATGTCTATCTAAGTCTGTAACCTCAACCCTGTAGCAAACCAGCAAGGGTTTCCCAACACCTTTCCTCGGCAATGTCTGACCACTCTGATGTCATGTTTTGTTTACAGACCAGTTACAAGGCCTATGGAAACTAAATGAAACTAGCAGTTGTGGTCGGGAAGAGTACCTTCTCTTTGGCCTGGAGGCTATATCAGTCTCTATGCGGCGTTGAAATTAGGCGCAGGCGCCCCCCCTTCTTCATAAGTGAAGGGCATTGCTATTAGGTTAGAGGCCATTGCTATTAGTTTAGAGGCCATTGCTTCTAGGTTGGAGGCCATTGCTAGGAGGGTGGAGGCCATGGCTAGTAGATTGGAGGCCATTGCTATTAGGTTGGAGTTGGAGGCCATCGCTAGCAGGGTGGAGGAGGGTGGAGGCCATCGCTAGTAGGTTGGAGGCCATTGCTATTAGGTTGGAGGCCATTGCTTCTAGGTTGGAGGCCATCGCTAGCAGGGTGGAGGAGGGTGGAGGCCATCACTAGTAGGTTGGAGGCCATTGCTATTAGGTTGGAGGTCATTGCTTCTAGGTTGGAGGCCATCGCTAGCAGGGTGGAGGGCCATCGTATTAGGTTGGAGGCCATTGCTATTAGTTTCAAGGGGTTGGAGGCCATTGCTATTAGGTTAAAGGCCATTGCTTCTAGGTTGGACGCCATTGCTAGAGGCTATGGCTAGCAGGTTGGAGGCCATTGCTTCTAGGTTGGAGGCCCTCGCTAGGCCATCGCTAGTAGGTTGGAGGCCATTGCTATTGGGTTGGGGGCC
>CAXAMN010022317.1:728868-750307 GCA_963970005.1 Durusdinium trenchii | reverse complement strand
AGGCCATTGCTATTAGGTTGAAGGCCATTGCTTCCAGGTTGGAGGCCCTCGCTAGCAGGGTGGAGGCCATCGCTAGGAGGTTGGCCCTCGCTAGTAGGGTGGTAATCTTTCGTTCCTCATGTCTTCGACCTCAGGTGACCAACATGAGCGCGGCTGAGTTGAGCTGCTTCCGCACCCGGTCGTTGTGTTTTTTGGACTCTTTGAGCCACCTGGGCGGCAACGGGTAAAGGGAAGAGCGGGTGGACAAGCACGAGAGGCACCTGAAAGAGGATCACTAGATACTGGTAATACATATACATAGGTACATGTATTAATAGCACATATAATTATATATATATATGTATTTATTTATATATATATATGTGTGTGTGTGTGGCTGTTGTCTTATGTTTCTTGTTTGTCAAGCTGAATTGCTGAGGCGACCTTCTTCGGAACCGGCAATTGGAGGTCAGTGCCGATGCTCCTTGGCATGATTGAAGCCAAGAAAGGTGGAGACACATCCATCAAACTGCACCTGATGTCTCCTGCCTGCCCTAAGAGTGAGCAGAGTAAACATGTGGTCCTTGCATCATTTGATTGATATCACATGGGTGCCATCCCATCAGCTTGGGCTGCGACACGGTGCGATCTCTAAGCTGCAACCCGGTGGCCGCCGTTTCAAACGGGTTGAGAAGCAGTCCAGCGTCCAGGTGGAGATGCCCGTCGCAGAGCCCATGGACGAGGATAGCAGCAGCCGGCCCTTCTGAACGGAGCGCAGCAGAGCATAGAGCTGAGGCCAAAGAGGGCCAAGGCTGAGAACATGCAGAAAGCCTTTCAAAGCAAACAGCAGGTAGGGCCAATCAGTTGTGCAATGTGTTTCCTTATCCCACACCAAGGAAGAGCAGAAGAGACATTGAAAGAACAATATAGAGTGACCGTTTTAGCGTGCATGGTGCATAGCATCGTGATGAAAGTCGCCAACTAAGTTTATGCTCCAAAAACAACTCCGACATGCTACAAAAGTCCTTGCGAAGTAATTATGTGATTTGTGCATATGGGTGGCCTGCTTGGGGTAAGGCAGGCACTTGACTGGGATAACCGCTCATTGGTCACGCCCAATGAGCAGCGGCCAAAAGGGGTCAATGGATGCGCCCAGCGAGTGTGGTCCTGCTTTTTGGCCCGATGGCCTTCAACCTAGAAGAGATGGCCTCCAACCTAATAGCGTCCTTGCGAGTAGCGATGCCAGGAGCCCCTTTCGTAGCGAACCTTGTTCCTAGTAGTAAGGCCAGGAGCCCCGATCGTAGCGTCCTTGTTCCTAGTAGTAAGGCCAGGAGCCCCTAGTAGCGAACATTGTTCCTAGTAGTAAGGCACTTGTTTCTACTAGCTTCTTGTTACTATTAGTAAGGCACTTGTTACTAGTAGCGATGCACTTGTTCCTAGTGACCGGTTCTGACCGGTTCTGTTTTAGCGACTTGGATCTCCCACCTGACCGGTGGTAGAGCTGCCGTTCGCAAGCAGAGACAAGCAGAGAATTCAGAAGCCTTCATGAACCAATTCGTTGCCGTCGGACCAGCATGATTCTTTCTATGTCTGGACTGATTTTCTTGATTTGGCATTTCTCTATTTCGGAGTTTTCCCAGGCTCTCAGAGACTCCAACAAGGCAGACTTGGAGAAACGCTTGTTGGAGGAACAGGTGAACGACTCCAAGGCACTTTCGCGGCGCATGTAGTTTTTTTGGTCCGTTCTGGCCAAGGAGGCGACGGTCGCGCAAGAGTTGCTTAGTAAGGCCAGGAGCTACTAGCGCTACTAGTACGTAGCGTCCTTGCGAGTAGCGATGCCAGGAGCCCCTAGTAACGTAGCTTCCTTGCTCCTAGTAGTAAGGCCAGGAGCCCCTAGTAGCGTCCTTGCGCCTAGTAGCGATGCCAGGAGCTACCTGTAGCTTCTTTGTTTTGGACGCCCAAGAGTCATCAAGAGTGGATGAAGACGATGTCCGGAACCGACACCTCGGTTTCGTTGCGAGGCAGAGATGGATCAGACCCGCAGCATGCTGGAGATACAGCAAGAGGAAAGGGACAAGTCGGAGACTTTTAGGTTTGAAAACATGTGGAGTGGAAGAGATGGAAGCTAAACCTGTGCATCATCAAAGCTAGGGGCCATGCTTCACCCATTGTGTGGTCAACCTTCCGTTGTTCAAGTCTCCCATCCAAGAGGGCTGCAAGCCCCACGTGCTGATGGTACAGCTTGCAACTTCCTGGGGCCAAGACGATCTTTTCTGTAGCTCAAGTCCACCTATTGATCCTTTGCAGGAGCTGAAGAGGGTACATCAGATGGAGGCACGGTGCGGCACGGATGGCCCTGGGAGATGCGGTTTCGGAGGCTTGGACGCGTGGCTGGGCCTTGCCCGAGCTCAAAGACACAGGCTTCCACGCATGCCTTTTCAGGAGGAAAACTCGTTTGACCGAAGTTGATCGAAAAAGCTCCACACAACCTTTAATTGCCTAGGGTGGAGGCCATCGCTACTAGGTTGGAGGCCATTGCTATGTTCGGTTCCTTTTGCTATGTTCGGTTGGCCTTTAATTACACCTTCAATGCCAGCCATTCCGCTTTGACCGGCTCATGAGCTTGGGATGTTTGGGCCTGGCACCTGCTAGGGCCTCTCACAGCAGGCCGGACGTTGCCCGGTTAGAGGGTTGGTAGACCGAGCGGCTGCACAGAAGCATACAGAAACTCTCTGGAACAGGTCCGAGAGCTGACTCATGCAGTACAAATAATTAGACAATTGCTCAAGACATGTGCATGCTTCACTCAATGTCATGGTCACCCCACTGCCTGACAAGAACATAGTCGTGCTCTCATTTGTAGAAAGGGTGGCACCAAGGCCGCCGGCCGTGCATCTACTCCTATCAGCTCACGTCAGCTTCAGGTGAATGGGAAATGCATCACAGCGGCCAGAAGGCATGGAACTCGTTGTTTTTTTTGCGGGGAAGGTGTCCAGCATGCCCAGCGAGTGGTTTCACCCATGAGATTAACTCTCATGATGATTGTATTGCGGGGGGGCTAAGTGCCTATGCTTGCTGCATGGGAAGTTGGTGGCCAAGCATGTGGAAACGAGTTTGTTTTGGTGTGAAAACCGTGGCTTGCAGGAGTTCCCAACAACATCTGACAATCTAGCGACATGATGTTCTTGCATGACATGTCATGGTCCGCATGCTCTATGACTTTCTCCGTGGCTTTGTCATCGACTCAACCACACAGGCGCTGATAAGGCTGTAGTCTTGGAGAAGGCCTCCACAGAGGGCACCAAGCAGCCAGAGAAAGCCCGGGAGGACACCACACCATTCACTGGACACTTGTGTTCAAAGGCTTGGCTTCAACCTATGGACATGGAGGCCAAAATGTGATGTCCCAAATGTTCCGAGTAGAGGCCACGGAAGGATATCAAGGGGGCCAGCTTAACCAAATTCACCAAGAGCTGCTTTATTCTAAACAAGCTCCAGTGAAATCGACCATATCCATGTATGTTTGTGTGTGCTTGCTCGTTCGCGAGGATATCCGTGACAAGTACGAGCTTGGCAAGGTCCTGGGCAGCGGATCCTTTGGACAGGCCAGACAACACTCTCGTGTTCCCTTCGTGTTCGGTTCCCTGTTTGCTACTAGGTTGGAGGCCATCCATCGCTTTTAGATTAGAAGCCGTTGCTATTCGCAACTCACAAAAAATGGTTGTGTTCCTTCTTTACTGTGCTTTTAGCGTTTAATGTGTTGTGGTTGTCTTGTATGGTTCCCTTCGTGGGAGACCGCAATTCTCAGACCTGGATGTGTGCAAATAAAGGAACGTGATCAGCTCCCACCGATCACCGATCAGCCGCTCGTCGCTTGGAGGTCCGGGAGGCTGCACTGAAAGACTTCCCGGTCACTGGGCGAGACGTGAGCAGAAAGACAATCGTGAAGTCTTGAAGCCGAGATCCGAAGTCTGGAGGCCTTTAGACCTGGTCTTGATTCCCGTCCATGTCATATGCAGGGTCTGCGACCTTCGATCTCCTGATCCGAGGTTCGCCTCGCCGGTCAATCCATGGTTTACATGATCACCGGCTCCGCCGACGTCCGCCCGAGGACAAAGTGAGGGCGGTCAAGATCATCGAGCGTGATGATGACGCAGAGCACGGCGGAGAGTGGAGCCGCTCGATGGCATCGTCTATGTATGGGGTCGTCCTTCTCTAAGTGTGTGAAGATATATATATATATATATCCTGTAAATTGGACAGCCCATGTGTTTACAGGTGAAAAATGCATTAGTTGCTCCTTTTCCCTCGTGACTTCGCTGTGTATGTTTGGATCTTTCACCACTAACACCGAACCCGAGGCAACAGCGCCATGTTTCGACAAGAGGCGCTTCCTGGTCCAGGGCGGAGGGCTGTGTTTGCCGATGTGTGTGTGTGTGTGTGCGTGCATGTCATTGCGTAGAAGAAAGGCACGTCGTCAAGCTTCCCAAAGATTCTTCGCCAGAGCGAGCTATACTTCCTATCCATATCTATGGATTGTTCTTTTCCACAACAAGATCACTTTGCACTTCTGTCCAGGTGCCTGGAACCTAGCGATGGCCTCCAACCTAGTAGCAAACTATATTTAGCCCTGTGTTTCTAGTAGCAATGGCCTCCAACCTACTAGCAATGGCCTCCAGGTGCCTGGAAGCCGCGTTAGAGTCATTCACAAGAGTTTGATCATGTTGCCATCACGAGGTGGCCCTGCTGCAAAACCTCAAGCATGACAACATTGCCTGTCGCCCCAGCTGGGGGGGCAACCCGGTCAGCTTGCCAATCACTCGCACAATGAATCAGGATGAAACCAACTGTTCAGGTGATTCGCTTGGTTTTCTGGGTGTGTTCTCTTGAGTTTCGAGGTTCCAAGAACCGTTGCTACAAGAAGATTGGGGCCCTGGTGCCACGTAGATTTGACATAGGGAATGCCAGATACAAAGACAAAGCCCACAAAATGCAACACAAACATCACATCTAAGAGCTTGTGATAGGGCTGATAGGGAAGATGCGGAGATTTACACACATGAATATGCGCGCACAAATTCTCCACATGGCACACCGAGATGCTTAAGCAAGTTCATGTCTTCTTTCTTGTCCGCCAAAGCAGCCAGCTAGCTTTGAGGTGCGCTTCTGGGATGTCTACGAGGATGTGCACTTTCTGTACGTGGTGGCTGAACTTGCATGAGGAACGACGCATGAGAAAACACACAGACTGGCTGCAGGTATGAGGAGGCACGACCTGGAACCCAGAGGAATCTTCTTTTGCCAAGCCTTTGCACGCAGTGCATTGCGAAGTGAATTGAGGACGTTGAATTTCTCACACTGGCTTTATATAAGATGTTTTGAAACCCTTCATGACGACGAAGAATGCTCCTTTCGCCGATGTCGGAGCGAAGGGGATCGAAACCTTCAGTTGAGATGTTCTGTCCTCAGGTCATGGATCTTTGTCGAGGAGGCGAAGTCTTCTCGCACCTTGCACGAAAGAAGAAACGCCCAAAAAGGCCGGCTCCTGGCCTCGCTACGAACGGAGCGATCGGACGGAGCACGTTCGGGGCTTCCAGTTCGCCCCCTCAGAGCGGCACCGAGACCCTAAGCTCGCTAAGGAAGATCTTGGAACTTCGACGTTTCACCGAAGCAAATGCTGCGACACTTGGATCTCAGATGCTCGCATCTTGGCGAAGCGAGAGAGCCTGGATATATCTCCTCAAACTTGGCAAAGGGGCCAGGAGGCTTCACTGCTCCAAGCAAGCAGTTGGGAGTGCGTCAATGGCGGTGCCGAGGCAGCAATTGCGTACATCCACACAAAGAGCATCATGCACAGGGACATCAAAGCAGCTCGGCCTGACCGATGATCATGTTGATCGTTTTCACAGTTCGATTTTCGATGTTTGCATGATTGGATGATTGCTAGGGGTTATTGATGGAGCAGGTGGTGCACTTGCTTTTAGGCAGAGAACTTCTTGCTCTCCGACAAATCTCCAACCTCAGTGGCGGCCTGGCAAGTGAATTCGGACATTTGAAGGGGCCTTATGGAAGAGGCCCAAGTCCGCAGTATGTTTTCCTTTTTTTGCAGGTTCTTCTCCGCGTTGGTGCGCCGAGGTCAAGATGATCGACTTTGGTATGGCTGTGAAGTTCGATCATGGCGTGTGGTTCAAGGTGCTCTGTGGTACCCTTCTGATCAGCGCCAGATGAAAGACCGTGTTTTTTTTTCGACCTTTGTTTGCGTGGGACAAAAACATGCTCCCATCCTTGCTGGGTGTCCCAGATACCTGTCTTCCATAGGCATGATGGTTTCAATCCGAAAAGCTATCGTGAATGAGGTCAATCTAAGGCGTAAGAATGTCAGAGACCACAGATACTAGAGCTTGCGCGTCAAAGCTTCAGGAGATTTGTGGATCCCCTCACTATTTGGCGCCTGAATTAATTGGTGCCTCGACTGAAGAATGAGAAGAGGCACTTCGAGCAGCGTGTCAAGTCTTTATTTTGCTGACTTGGCGGTTTGAGTCGTTTACACATGAGGTTTCTTGGAACAAACCCTCAAGAGTTCACAAAAATGTCCGAGCCAAGGTCAGAAGTACAACCACATGGTAGACATGTGGGCCTTTGGCGTCCTCATGTACTTACTCATGTACGGCCACTACCCGCACCTCGGCACGCATCAGCAATGACTCCAGGGCTCTGGAATGCAGCGGAAGAAAGGGACGCTCCCTGAAAGCTGCCGATGCTTCCACATTGGCCCATTGACCTGAGCTGAATCCAAGGTATGACTCGAAGAACACCAGGGATATCATGATGAAGGCGTGCCGAACGTTCTTCGGTATCTTGTAGCAATCTTATGCCTTCCTCTATCCTGCCAATGTCTAAACCGAAGTCTTCAAAACATCGTTAGAGGCCGTTTTCTGGTACAAAACGTACATGGGGTGCTTCAAACCAAGCGCGAGGGAGGTTCGGCCACTCGACCTAGCGATGGCCTCCAACCTAATAGCTTCTTGCTCCGTTCGTAGCGATGCCCTTTGTAGTAAGGCCACGAGCGCACCTAGCAGCGTCTTTGCTTCTACTAGCGATGGAGTTCCGATCCGGTGACACCGGTGGCACCCGCCCCGGAGCTCAAAATCTAGGAACCAAATCATTAGTGCGAGCGCTTCTTCACGGAAGCTTCTGGGGGAGTTTCTTTGAAGCGCGAGCTCTCCTGCATCCTGTCAGTAGTAGCTACTTGTAGGTACACGCGCGCGCGCGCGCGAAAAAGCTCCTACTGGCCATTTCTACCTCTATCTAGCTACTAGCTATTCCTGCTACCGACCTCTACGGCCTGAGGAGGATGCCTGACACCTCGCCAGGTCTTAACGGAGCCCATCCGGTGGCAAACCAAGGCGAAGTTGTCGCAGCAGACGCACCTCGGAGCAGTTGGGCAGAGTGGTTGGGAACCTACTAGCGTCCTTGTTACTACTAGTAAGGCACTTGTTACTAGTAGCGATGCATTTGTTCCTAGTAGCGAACATTGTTCCTAGTAGGGAACGAAGAAGCGAAACACTTTGTCAACACATTGCGAAACTGAGATGTTGGAAGACGAAACCCAAGGGATGATCGAAACCCAAGGCCTCGGAAAGAGTTGACGGAGTGTATTGAGCGGCCATGTAAGTTTCTGTGAGTTTGTGGATGCGGATGTGTTTTTCCACGCGCGAAAAGGTCCTAGTAGCTTCGTGTTTCAATTCTAATTATAGTTTTAATGCTTGTTTCTATTAGCTTCTTGTTACTAGTAGTAAGGCCAGGAGCCCCGTTCGTAGCGATGCCCTTTGTTCCTAGTAGTGACAACTGGCTTTCTCAGAATTTCAGGGCCGCAGGTCCCAAGCCAAGTAGGAACAATGTTCGCTACTAGGAACAAGTGCATCGCTTCTAGTAACAAGTGCCTTACTACTAGTAACAAGAAGCTATTAGAAACAAGAATTAATTAGCCAAGTAGGATTTGGAAATCCCTTGTGATGCAGAGCGCTGTCCTCCTTCGCTTGTCTCAGGCTAGGCTTCTTGAAGCGTTGCTTGGAGCCCTCGGTCCGCAAGCGTATGACCGCCGAGGATGGGAGGGTTTCTTTGAGTTTGACACGGTGTCTTTCGGCGAGTGACCAAGCTTCGAATTGATTGATTCAACCGAAAATTTGCTCACATGCTCGTGTACAATTAGACGTGAGTGGGAAGGTGCCTGATTTACATGAGGCTAGTTTCTGGACGCTACGAACAGGGCTCCTGGCCTTAGTACTAGTAACAAGAAGCTACTAGTAACAAAGGGCATCGCTACGAACGGAGCATGGACGCTACTAGGGGCTCCTGGCATCGCTACTAGGCGCATGGATGCTACTAGCCGACAATCGGCCACACAGCACCGCGACTGTGCAGGACGGTTTGAAGCATCCATGGATCGTCACCGCCGCGGCACCAGACCCCGAGAAGGGCCGGGAGAAGACCGTGGAGGCCGACGAGGAGCCCGACCGAAAGGGGGGCATGTCCGGGCCGGTGGGGACTTGACATGACTCTACACTTGCTACCTCGAATGCCTCCAAACCTACTAGGCAATGGCCTTCAACTTATAAGAGGATAAGGAGGTCGCTTAGCTCCGGTGCTGCCACAGATGACATTTACGTCGGGATTAAGTGACAGAAATGTTCGTGGCAGATTGGGCACGTGACCTAGCCATGTGGCAAACTCTCCATCCCGCTGTTGGATGCAGTTGTGCTCAGTTTAAGCCATTTTGTTATGCTTTCTGGTTTTATGACGCCTTTTGGTTCATTCTGTTTGTTTGATGCTTTATGACCTGTTTTTTCAGTCAAAACCTCCCAACTCTCCATGGATGCAATGAACAGCGGGCGGCATGTTCGCCTTGGCATCCGCAGGACCTGAATGAATTCGTCCGTGACTGGGGCTGCAAAGTCATTGATTGCGCGTGTGAAACCCGACCACTTGCGAAGCCATTGCCATGTCTCAAAGCCATATGAAACAAAAATCAGTACATTCCCCTCATGTTCAGGCACATCCTTTCGACGCGAATGGCATAAGCTGATCTCTCTTCGCACCCCAAAAGGCTCCGCATGGCTCCGCGCGTTTTGAGGCTCCGCACATCGAAAGGTCACCTCCACACGGAAGCAGGTGGATCAAGAGGTGCGGACAGACGACTGGACATCGGTCAGGACGACATGACACAGATGTGTTGTTTAACGCCCTACCTAGGCGGCTAGGAGGTAGTTAGTAGCTAGAAGCAGCTAGTAGAAGAGGTAGCTAGTATGTTACAAGTAAGCCACTGCTGACAGGACGCAGGATAGCTCACGCCGTAATGATTTGGTTGTTAGATTTTTAGGGACAAGCTTAGCTTAAGATTTACAGTAGGTTTTGCTGCTTTGGAAGAGCCTGAAACTGTGAGGCAGAGAACCGGCGGACGGATTTGTTGGAAAAGATCAACAAAGACTTTGAGAAGGGGATCCGTGCCCTGATGCAATCGGCAGAATGGAGAAAGAATCAGTGAGACGTGCTACAGCCAGTGCTGGCCCAGTGGCAAGCTCCTGAAAGCCCAGGTCTTGGGAATCGCTTGGGTGAGACGCCACAAGAGGACCTGGGCAGCGTGGGCAGCGTCAAATAAGAGACAGAACAAGTCTATAAGAGTCACTTCTAACACAAGGGTCCGATCGCCCATCCGCCACTAATATAGTGTCACAAAAGGCGCTATTCAAGATGAACATTAGGCTTTTCGATGAGAACCTGTTAACAAGGGCATCGCTACTAGTAACAAGTGCATCGCTTCTAGTAACAAGTGCCTTACTAGTAGTAACAAAAAGCTTGTTTCTAATAGCTTCTTGTTACTACTAGTAAGGCACCTGTTACTACTAGCGTGGCACTTGTTACTAGGAATCAAGCTCCGAATTGGGACGGAACTGTGAGGACTTCATGTCACGCCCGGAGTTTGTGCGGCGTGACAACCGCCTCACGACGGCACCGTCGCAAGGGGAAGCTTTGCTGCAGAAGTTCGATTTTGGATGGAACGGGGTGTTACGTTCGTAGCGAACCTTGTTCCTAGAAGCTACTTGCTCCTAGTAGTAAGGCCAGGAGCCCCGTTCGTAGCGTTTCTTGCTCCTAGTAGCGATGCCAGGAGCCCCTAGTAGCTTCTTGTTGCGTTCCTAGCGAACCTTGTTCCTAGTAGTACGGCCAGGAGCTACGTTCGTAGCGTCCTTGCTCCGTTCGTAGCGATGCCCTTGCTCCTAGTAGCTTCTTGTTGTTGCTCAATGCGGATGTTGCCCCCAATAAATATCCATTGGCCGGCCGACCGTGAAACTGTCCACATCCAATCTCGAGGAATGGAGTCTATATATAGTTATATATATATATATGTGTAGTGTCTTAGTTATGTCTAGTCTATAGGAATTGAGTGTATAGTCATGTCCATCGTATATCATGTGCATGACGTGCGAGGGGTTCCCTCCGCCGAAAAGCAATCTGTCCATCTCAGGTCCACCCGAACGGCGCCCGTCTCCGCACCGAAACCGAGGTCGGAGGACCGGTTGTGGCGCCCAAGCCGGTGGAGCCGTTCGGGTGTCCCAGAGTGCGACGGCTGCCTGGGGAGTTGGAGGAGTCCGAAAACGCCATGCAGTTTGTTACTAGTAGCTTCTTGCTACTAGTAGTAAGGGCCTCCAACCTAATTGCGATGGCCTCCACCTAGTAGCGTTGTTGTTTCCAGTAGCTTCTATCGGGAGAAGTTTCAGGGAGTTTGGGGCACTTTTTTCATGACTTCACAGCTACAGTGCACGACGGGGATTGGCACAGGTGTCTTTTGCGATTGAATTACGACGCTTGTGTCAGATGCACTTGGCGCCGCTGTTTGGAGACAATGAAAGGATCCGAAGATGTTGCACTGTTTTGAGCCTTTGTTTCACGCGCGTTTGAGCAGTCTGAGCAGTACCTCGAGGGCGCTTTGGGGGAGATGCTGAAGATCGCATTCCAATCCTCAACAATTGTCTCTATCCATATTTAGTTTGAGAGCTTCGGATCACAAACAGATCTATTGACATGACCAGAGCCAAATCACTTGGCCAATCCCATGTTGCGAGCGCTGCTGCTCGCTACTTCAGACAAGAAATCTCGTTCAGGTGCTCCACTGTTTGTTTGGCCCAGACTGCCAGGAAGAAGGAAGAAAAGAAGGTTGTCGTAGAGGATAGCAAGGTCGGCCCGGCTTACGGAATCCGGAGAAGTCTCTTCTGTGTCCATGCTTACTCTCCTGGAAACAACATGTCTCAGACACCTTGCGGATCGAGCGGTCTTGGTTTGGCATATAGATCTGGAAGCTGTTGATGCATCTTTTGAAGCAAGGTCACACCTCAGTACTCAGTACAGGCGGTACTTGGAACACTGGCCGTGTCAAGGCCAAGAAACCCAAACTAAAAACACACCTGGTGCAACCCCTTGAGGTACAATTCTTTTTGCTCATTGGGTTGGGATTGAACTATGTTGAACTGCTCGGGTTGGAGACTTCAATTCACAACGTATCGTCGTGATCTACTCAATCAACAGACCTCTTTTTGAAGCAACGGTGCTCTTTGTAGGAGAAAGGCTTGAGCATTCCGCGGAAACTGCGGATGAACGATGCCGACATCAGCCCCCTTTCATGGAGATGTAGCATACTTTCCAAAAAGAGGCTGTCCACAAATTCAAGTCAACTATGGATTAGGACGGTCAAAGGGGCTTGGACGAGAACTTCTCACCTTCCATCCTGACCCTCGGAATTCTCTGGAAGGGTCCTAAAAGATTGAATGCTCAGACTTTGTTCAAATCTTCGGATGCAAGTCTAGAGGCCATTCTTATCAGGTTGGAGGCCATCGCCATCACTAGTAGGTTGGAGGCCTTCGCTTCTAGGTTGGATGCAATCTTCGGAGTCTAAACGCCAACGAAGACCCACGTCTCCTCGCCAGGCTGGCTCCAAGCACGAGCCAGAGACACCAGCAGTGCGGAGGAAGAAGGGCCATGCCCACACGGCGCCTTGGATTTGCACATGGTGAACGTCCCACACCGGGCAAATTGAATCGAGAAAAAGGTACGTTTTCTTTGAAAAAAATCGCCCATCCTGACCCGGCTTGTGGGTCTTTTTGTGCCCCTTATCAGATGAGCTAGGCCAGATTGGCTATCAACGAGCTTCGAACTCGTGGGCAGTTCGCATAAACGTCTCACAGTTGCCGCCAGTTGTCCGTGTTTTGTGTAAGACGGGCATCCGGTGGGGCTCCACCTTTCGACGCGTACGCCACATGACGCCACAACATGCAGTGCGACGGCAGCAGTGCGACTTGCGCTGCGAGATGAGGCCCGTTTGATGTACCTCGGAGATCTCCAAGAGAAAGACGAGGACGAGATGAGGCCTGCGGCCAGCCGGGTGAAGAGGCGTCCGCTCAGAGAGAAGGGTGATTGGTTGGGGCACCACAAAGCACCAAGGAGTTCCCACTGGAGTTCCCAAGGAGCCGTCTCTCTGCTGAAGAGTGCTCCCATCCCTTTGTCCAGTTGCTTCCAGGAAGTTGTGGGCCGAATGGAAATCCAAAGAGAAGGCTGCCGCTGAGGCCAGAGGGTCCAGTGGTCTCATTGGAAAGACGTGGGAGACCTTTGCAAAACCAAGTTGAACCGATCGTGTTTGGAAGTACGCAGCTCGTAGTGAAGAAAGTGTCTCTAACAGCAGGAGGATCTCAAGCAGGTTGCAAAGGCACCCCAGAACATGGCGTAGGGCAAGCGCTGTTATTCAATCATCCGTGCTTTCAACAGCTGCCTGAACAAACGTCTTAGCCAGTCAAAACAGCGACAGGTGGTTTTTCAGCAAAAACCTCAGACTCCAGGGGTGGAACGGTGAAGTGTGATGAGTGGATTCTGCCTCCCACCATGGCGACACATGCCAGGAAGATGGCATTGCTGCCATCTCAGAAGAGGACCGGGAGATGGGGACCGGGCGAATGGATGGACTCCGGATGGGCTCGTTGGATGCTCATTGGCAGCTCTTTTTCGGCACATGGCCTTTCTGCGTGTTTTGCAGGAGCCACGGTGTAACAACAACATCCAGGATGCGGCCTGGGGACTCGACACTCGAGGGACGTGGGAAAAAAAGAGACCTTGCTCCTAGTAGCGTCCTTGCTCCTAGTAGTAGGGCCAGGAGCCCCTAGGGGAAAAAGGATACCTGATTTTGGAGGACAGGACTTCGAACTCAAAGGCCTTCCACAAACGTTCGAAGCGATGGGAATTTGAATTAACAGGATGACCTCAATTCTTCTGTGACCCAATGACAAGTCATTGCCCTAGTGCTTCTCAGGTTGTCCCACATGCTATTTACTTGAGAAAAGTGTGTAGGATTCATGCCTCATCGTGCTTCCCCCCCCAACCCTACGTCCCATCAACGGCTCCCAAGGTGGAGCAGCTCCGAAGCGAGAAGGCCCGAAAGGAGGCAGAGGCGAGAACCGAAGGGGAGATCGGAAGGGGCCCCAAGAGGGCAAAAGCAGCGGTCATTTTGTTGGGGGATCCCGAAACGCCTGTCTTTGTTCCGCTAGACGTAAGGCAACGTGAACACCCTGATTCTCCGGCTCGGGCAACTCATCGGCTTTCATGGTGATGCGAAGGGACCAGACCACAAACACATAAGAATCATAGGAAGCATCAAGAAGCCCTATGTTTGTCAAAGGTCTGCCGCCAGCTTGAACAATCCGACGGGCTCCAAAGTGTCAGGAAGAGGAGGAGGAGGGATTTGTATCAGCCGGGGAACCTTACATCCTCAGTTGGCGCGTGAGAGTCGAATTGTGTGGTCCAAATAGAGGTGCAGTTATGATTTGAACTTCTCACTCACCTTGGTTCCTGCTACTTCGCACCACAATGAGCACCAGGCAAAGCTGGTTGAAATTCGTGACGGGTGTTCATGTTTTTGGAAGTGTTCCGACAATGTTCCAGTCGTCCACAAGATGAATGAATTTGAAGGGTGGCCTCACAAAGCACTGATGGGGTCTTGGCTGAGGACACCTCCCCGGACAATGAGAAGCCAGCCAGAAGCTCAAAGGAGTGTTGGAGCATTGACAGACGGGGAGGATGTGAAAGCCAGACCGAATAGGAAAAGGATGAGGACTCTGAGCCTTGATAGCAAGCAAGCTCACCATGCAAGGATGAAACATGGGCAATGCGGCAAGACTCTTTGATGATTAATGTGCATTGCAGATCCTCTGACCCGTCGCCCCTAAAGCCAGTAGAGGGAGGGCACAGGTGATGGGAGGCCGCAGGCTGTTGAGAGTTCCCACTGATCTTTGCATGATCCCTTCCCCAAGCTGCTTCCTTAGGCTGCCAGGCCTGGAGTCGGACACGTTGAGACTGACAGTGTTGAGACTTTTGCAGTTGGGCACGTTCTTTAGCTTCTGTGCGAAGCTTCGGTTCGAACCTTTTCGGGGTTCTTGTTCCTAGTAGCGATGCCCTTACTCCTAGTAGTGCGGCTCCTGGCCCCCCTATAGTAGCGTCCTTGTTCCAAGTAGCGATGCCAGGAGCCCCGTTCGTTGCGAACCTTGTTCCAATTCAATGGAACAAAGGGTCGATGGAGTCGATGGCACGTGGGTCGTCCTGCCATCGCCTCCAGCCTTCGCTCCACAGGAAAGGCAAGTTCTCCGGAGTGATGCCTGGAGAGGCGGATCGATGGCGCCGGATGCGGTTTTTGTTGCACAAACGGGGAGAACATGTTTTGCCACCAAGAAGGACCTAAGGATACCTAAGGCCATTTGAAAGCATTCCGAACCAATGTCAAAACCTGAGGACGTGTTTACTCAAAAACGCGCGACTGCTCTTGCGCAAAAGAATTGGCACCTGCCTTCGTGGCATGTGACATCATATGAAATGTGGCGTCCGGCACTCATTCTGACCATAAGACCTGCTCTCGAAGTGCTTCAACCTCGAACGACATCGCAACATGTCGCAACATTTTATAGTGGCAGATTGTGACGCGCGTAAACGTACTGAAACGGTGAGAGACGCAGGTGCCTGGTGCAGTGAAATGAGGACTGGGAGCTCACATCGTTTGCGCCCACCCTGTGACTTGCGAACATTCTTGTAGCAGGTGTAGCGGGAAGCTCAAGTCCAAGACAGAGATGAGCAATGAGCATCGCTTGAAACCTACGTTTGTTGTGTGTGTGCATTCTTTTTGCCAAGCAGTTGACGGCTACGAAACATGCGGAGGGAAAGTGTTAAAACGATTGTTTGGCTTACCTACCAGGCTCAGGCAAAACTGGCTAGTCTCAGCAAGCTCGTACGTGGTTTCAAGGAACTTTTGCACGTTTGATCACCTTTGTAGGACGGCTTGCCCAAGTTGCCAGGAGTTCAAAATCGCGTCCTGAGCAAGAAGCAACATGGATGAAAATTTCCCAAAGTGGCGTGGCCCAGGGATGTGTTTGATCCAAAGGACATCGAGAGCATGATAAGATGATCATATTTGGATATGTTTGGAGCTTTCAAGGAATCTAACATGCACAGAAGCTGTTCAGCGAGAAGGCTCAGAAGAAGAACTACCTAGCTTGGTAAGGGCTTGAGTTGGAGCACGTGCGCTTCCTGGCGATGTTCTTGCCCACACTGAAAATTATCCAGGTTGCGGTTTCAACGGTTTCATGTTACGACATGTTCATTCAAGCTCAAGCAGCATTGCTTGTTGGGCCCGTTTGCTGTGGAAAGCACTTGGGGGATTCTTTCAAGTATGTATTTGTGTTTAGCACTTCTTACCGCTGATTTTTTCCGATTGGGTCACCCGTGCTGATCAAGGCAGGCGATAGCACTGTGTTGAAGTTATTGGAAGAGCAGTTAATAGCGATGGCTTCCAAACTAATAGCGATAGCCTCCACCCTATTGGAAGTTATTCTCGGAAGATTGTTAGAATGATACAAAGCCCTCGCCGTCCTCGGCTGTGAGCGAAGGATGAAGCATTTGTTTGAACTACGTTGCGCGTGGGGTCGTCATGAAGAGTTGGATGTCAGTGTTTCCTTTCTAGTTTGAGTTCTCAAGCGGATGAACATACTGCATACATACATTGTGGAGGCCAACGCTTGTAGGTTGGAGTCCATCGCTTGTAGGTTTAGTTCGCAAAGTTGCTCCTCTCAAACGACGCAAGGCTTAGCACATAATACCACTCCACCAAAACAAGAAAACATTTTACAGAGTAAAACGAAGCTACTAGTAGCAAAGGGCACTACTAATAGTAGCTAGAAGCTACTCGTAACAAGAAGCTACGGACGGGGCTCCTGGCACTACTAGGAGCGATCGGACGCTAGTAACATCGCTACTAGTAGCTAGAAACGAACATAACAAGGGCAGTACATGTTGCGTCTTGCACCGCTCCCGGGCACCCACTGCACCGCTTCTGCACCGAGCTTTGTGCTTTCAAGGGCGGTCGCCCCAGCCTCGCTGTTGAGGATGAAAATCCTTCCATCCGACCAACGATGACCTAGCGATGGCCTCCAACCTAACTGTATGTCGATGACGTTTTGGCAGGTCATAGAGTTTCTTGATGGTCACTCTGAAGGGTTAGTCGTTGGAAGCCGTGTTTGGGTGAAAAAACCTCAGACTCTCTTTGGAGCCGGTCGGCCCGCGTTAGCAGGGCCGCCACGGAGGCTGCGGCGCTCGCTGTTCTTTTTGAGGGAACCCCTTTTGCGGGACCCGACGCGTCGGAACCGACGATCCAGGTCTCGGCGTTACGATGGCTACCGTAAACCGCTTACAGGATGGTCGCCCAATGTGTCAAGAAGCACCTGGAATGCAGTATGCAGTGAAGCTGGTTTCGCTGGCACTTTGACCGATAGTACCGGGCCCGCTTGTACTCACCGATACCCTGAGCATACTCAATTGAATGAACAAATGCGATTGTTTAAAGGCTTCTAGAAGGTGAAGAGGAAGGAGTATATATGTTTGTGTCTAAATGTAAAAAAATACGTCTCCTGCTAAGTGGAAGTATGCATGGACGGGTTCACGTGGAGTTTCGGCTCAGTGGGGCTCAAGCGGTTCCTCTCACCTTAGACTTTGAAGTTCAGGGGGGCAACGGTTTGATCATGGAGGTCCTCGAAAAGCATGCAAAATCCATGGGCTCCACCCCAGAGAGCATCGAAGCTGTTCTACTGGATGGCAGAGAGAAACTTGAGGGCGGCTGGCTGACCTTCACCGTTGGGCGTGCAAGCCGTTTGTCACCTGAGGTGGCGAAGTCGATCGTCAAAGAAGCACCAGACCCCACATCGAGCACGACTGTTGGGATGATGACGGAGACGCCCAAGGTGTCGGAGCTGTCAAGATCACCAAGTGACCAAGTGGGTGGATATGCTTGAGGGCGAGCATCAATGACGAGCATCATGCCTGGTACGGGAGCCATAACCCTTGGCATGGATGCTGCTTCCCCCCATTTTCCATGGTCCTCCCTTAAGGTGTCGCGTCCAACTCGCCCAAGGTGATTCACGAAAAGCATACCAGAGCCCTCGGCATTAGGCTTGGCAAGACATGGTTGGCAACGGCCGCGCTAGCCGCCGCCCTGCAGACCCTCTGAGGGGAGCAGGCCTTGATGAGGAAGCCCCAAAAGAGTGGAATAAGGATGAGATGGCCAAGGGGGTTGATGACGGAGAGCCTGGCCCATCTAAGAAAAAGATGAAGTCGTTGGGCGAGCAGTTGGAGGAGAAGGCCAAGGACGGGGTTTGGTGGCTAAGCCGGAGGCTAAGAGGAACAAGAAGAAAGCCAAGAAGGAAAAGTGCTCCAAAAAGAATGATAAGTCCGCCAGCTCGGGCGCATACTCTGAGTCGAGTTCATCCAGGGATTCGCATCTGCAAGGGGCCTCAGCTCGGCGAGGCAACCTGCTAATCTCGGAAGGGCGGTTGGCGACGCGTTAGCTGTCAGAAGGCCTCGCTTGCACTGGCTTGCCAGGTCGTTCACATGGTGTGGCAAGAGCTTGAGCAGTTCGACAAGCTCATCACAAAGGGTTGGAGCCAGAGCCCCCGGTGGCGTTCCTCAGGCCAAATTGCGAGTGGCCTGAGGGCGGTGGTGATGAGCCCTTGCGGTTCCCCACCATGACGAGAGCCATATGCTTTCTGATCTTGCGGGTTTGCGGTCGCGTCGCCTGAGGGCTTGGCACGACGGGAGACGAATGAGTACAGGCACCCACCTTACAGAAATACATGGTGGTGTCCGAGGCCTTCAAGCAAGTTGGTTGCTGCAGGCGTGATGCGCTGATGAAGAAGGCTCGGACCCTCGAAAACTCCTACCCGATGGAAATTCTGTTTGATCAGATCTTGGCAGCGATGAGAGTCGAAGAACTCAGGGGCTGATGCGATTGCGGGGGCCCAAGTGAATGAAGCAATGCGTCGACTCATCCACCGAGCAAACGTGCAACCAGCAACCCCTGAAACTTCAGGAAGGGCCCCGTTGTGGCACGCCGTCGTTCAGTCGCTACGGTTGGAGTCCCTCAATTTCAAAAACATATTCCCTCCGTCGTGGAGGTGCCACCACAGCCTACCGCAAAAGGAGATACCGCCCTGGAGCAGTCGTTGACCAAAGCAAGATGGAAGCAGCCTCTATGGCTCAGCTATATCCGGATTTAGGCCTGCAAGCCCTTGTTCAGCTCACCCTTCCATCTGACGCGTGCGCACCTGTGGCCCAGCCTCAGGAGGCGTCGAAAACTTTCGTTGCACTGAGTCAGTGAGGTGCGCATGGAAGAGGCCTGACAAGGCTGCTGTTGAGATTGGACTGCCGGGCTTCCATGCCTTTTTGTAAACTCATAGGGCATAGGGTACGGGATTTGGTGACTTGAAAAGAGAGCACGCAAGAAGCGATAGAACACGCTATTCATATGTGTCAAGAAGGCCTTGACTGTGTTCGCGTCTTTGACTCTCCGCGAACCGACCTGACAGGTTGTTTCTTGTACGGCAGGTCATACACAAGGTGTTGTGTTGCAGCGACTCACATGTGTCGTTTGGCCCTACTTTGTAGGTAAAGGCAGCCCCAGAGATCAGCCAATGGTACAAACCACAGCATTGACTTAACAAGCCGAATGCATCATGCCGAGAGCTGGGTTTTTTAAAGGGGCCCTTGCTCGACACCACGAAAAAGGGACGGACCTCCTATGGCCAAAGCTACTTGAGGATGTTGAAAAAAAAACCTGTGGGGGAACAATAAAGTTATAGGCCTCAGACACATCAGCCCCCAATATGCGTAAAAGAAAGGTGGCGATAGTACACTCCGTAACACTAGCTCTAGAAAATGCCAACATTTTCCTCTATGAAATGGACTTAGCACACACACACATCATAGAGGGTACATGGCTTTGGCTCATCCAAATATCATTGGAGATCATCTTACGTAGGAGTTCTTTGCAGGCTTATGATGTATGTGAGCTGGTGTTGCCAAAAGGCAAGCAGAGCAGTTTAAAGACCCAAATGGGGGGATGGTACATGCGTGCATCAAGATGCCTAGGAGGGTATTTTTTTAGAAAGCCTCCTCATTTTATAGGGTAGTAAAATATGTTTGTGTTTGATCTTCATTCTGCAATCACTAGTGGGATCAAGTAAGCATTCTATCGAAAATGCCTAGCGTATAATTGTCTAAAGCATTGTATCCCGAGCCTCCTCATTTTATAGACACCATTTCTGTAGAAAATGCCTGGAAAGACATCCAACCCATCATTCACAGGGTGTGCGGTAGTCCTCCTCTCGGATTTTTCCCTAAGTTTGGATGTCGGACTGGTTCGACTACCCCCATTGGAGACACAGGCATTTTCGGTAGGGACGCGAAGGATTTCTTTCATCAAGGATTTGAATGCAGTTTTTCAACACCCCTGTTCTTGCCAACTGCCTGAACAACAGGACTAGAAAAAGACAACTGGAAAACAGAAAGAAACAAGGCCTGAAGATTAAAAACGAATGTGTCCTGTGTTGTTTTCTGCTTTTTGGCCAATGGTCTGAACGAGCGCTCAAGAAGTGCGCAAGTGGTGGAGAGGCGTCCAAGATGTACAGATACCTGCAAACTGACCGAAACCATCACGACCGGGTCCAAATGAGTCACATCCAGAAAACAAGGAGCAAGGAAAACATGTTGCATGCATGCAAGGACTTGTGACTCACCTTCCGGTCAGTTGTTTGAAGCGTACAATGCATCGATCGTTTGAATTGCACTGCGGTGGGGCGGGTTCCTGGAACGTTTTGCAAATGTGACTGCACCTGAATGTCAGTTCGAACTGTTGGTGTTCCCTATCACCGGCAGCTGGCCGTAAGCAGCCAAAGGAACATGCCCCCACGACCGGGCCTCCGGCAAATAGAGTTTGGACTCTACGAAGCATACGGCTAACCGTAGGCATGTGCCCTTCGAGAAAACCCTTCATGCACCAAGGGCATTCGAAGGCTGTCTCACTGTGCAATTACCACGACCAAGACCGACAAGTCGCACCTATCGGGCAGGAAACATGCTTTACAACTCGCCAAAGGTGCTTCATGTGACCTGGTTTGATTGCAACAGTTGCTTCCTTTGTTGACACCACACTGGTGTGACAAGTTCGTTTTGGGGGCGAGCGTGTTTAAGTGGCGGCCCACGGGGAACAAGCAATTGAGTGTTCAAACATGTTTTGGGTGGTTAAGTGAGTTCCACCGTTTTTCACACTTCCTACGCACTGCAAAGTGTGTGTGTGGGGGGGGGGCAGGTCGCACCATAAAAGGAAATGTGAGATGAAGTGAAAATGAAATTGAAGGTGTGTGTGTGTGCGTTTTATCAAAACACCACTAGACCATCATATGCCACGTTCCCCTCCTCCGCCCAAGACTTAGCCCTGTCTGAAGTCAGAGCTGAGAAGTCCAAGACCTCGTGACATCGCCAAGTTAGAAGACAGCGGCTGCTTGCGGATTCGGTGGAGATTGGTGAGCGTGTTTGCACACGAAAAAACAAATGAGAGGTCATGAAAGGGCATAGAATAGTGGGAAGCGTTTGGTCCAGTCATGTGTTTTGTGGTTGGTTTCGACGGCAACATGTGGACTTTTGAACTACGCAGTGCTGTTGGGCGTGCCACCGCCGCAAACTTGGCAGGTGGAGATGTTGGAACAGAGAGCAGCAGAGAAGGAGCGTGCATTGCAGCATGAGGTGTGGACAGTGTGGCTGATGGTTATTATTTAGCTGAGATGCACTCTGTGATTGCTTTGTTCCCAAAACAAGTTGATGTTCCAAACTGAATGGGTCCATTCTCCTGTCAACCCAAGAACTGCATGCGGTTTGGATTCATTTGACCAGATCAGCCATGCGTTAGGTGGAAATTCTTCGGAAGCAGAGAGACACGCAGGCGTGAATTTAGGGGACGAGATCCGTTTTTGATGTAGCAAGAAGCTACTAGGAACAAGTGCATCGCTACTAGGAACAAGTGCATCGCTACTAGTAACAAGTGCCTTACTAG
>CAXAMN010022317.1:650134-708970 GCA_963970005.1 Durusdinium trenchii | reverse complement strand
CTACTAGAAACAAGTGCCACGCTAGTAGTAACAGGTGCCTTACTAGTAGTAACAAGAAGCTACGAACGGGGCAGAGTATCCACCATGTCTCAGTCGTGTTTCACAGGCCGAGGCGCCCAAGAGCGAAGTGGTGCCGAAGAAGTTACTCGATGAAACGAATTGGGTAGGTCGCGAGTGGAAGTATTAGGTAGGTTAGCTAGGTAGGGAGAGGTAGCTAGTAGGAGCTAGGTAGCTACTACCTCCAAGCAAGCTACTACATATGGACCAATAAAAACCAAATGAGAGAAAAAAGCCTCCAACCCAAGAGCATTGGCCTCCAACCTAATAGCGAAGACCTCCAACCTAACAGGAATGCCCTCCAACCTAATAGCGATGGCCTCCAACCTAAGAGCAAAGGCCTCCAACCTTATAGCAATGGCCTCCAACCTAAGAGCACTGGCCTCCAACCTAATAGCAATGGCCTCAACCTAATAGCGATGGCCTCCACCCTACTAGCGATGGCCTCCACCCTACTAGCGATGGCCTCCACCCTACTAGCCATGGCCTCCACCCTACTAGCGATGGCCTCCAACCTAATAGCGATGGCCTCCAACCTAATAGGAATGGCCTCCAACCTACCAGCGATGGCCTCCAACGTAATAGGAATGGCCTCCAACCTACCAGCGATGGCCTCCAACCTACTGGCGACGTCCTCCACCCTACTAGCGATGGCCTCCATGCTACTAGGGATTAACTCCAACCTCCTAGCGCTGGCCTCCAACCTACTAGCGATGTCCTCCACCCTACTAGCCATGGCCTCCATGCTACTAGGGATTAACTCCAACCTCCTAGCGCTGGCCTCCAACCTACTAGCGATGTCCTCCACCCTACTAGCGATGGCCTCCATGCTACTAGGGATTAACTCCAACCTACTAGCGCTGGCCTCCAACCTAAGGGAATTATATTGAAAAAGAGCAAAAAGCCGCTTTAGGCTGACGAAGCGTTCTGCAAAGTTTGGAATGGAGATCTCAACTTTGGATGACTGGTGGCCATTCCACAA
This sequence comes from Durusdinium trenchii, assembly GCA_963970005.1. NCBI lineage: Eukaryota > Dinophyceae > Suessiales > Symbiodiniaceae > Durusdinium > Durusdinium trenchii. The sequence goes on along the minus strand of CAXAMN010022317.1, from coordinate 707,931 downwards.
TCCTGAAGTCTGAGTGTGCCACAATGATGAGACACTGACACTGGTCAAAAGATGTCAAAATGCCATACAGTCATGTAGCAAAACAAACACATGTGAAATACAGTAGGCATAAAAGATGCACATGGTTGTTTTCCATCTCGTAGATTGTGACAACCTTTTCCAAGCCGCATGATGGGATGTTCTCATCCAAAATCGTCGTCCATCCTGCTGAGGCCTGCAAAGCCCGCCCTGCGGCGCCGCACCACCTTTGCTGTTGCACCCCGCGGGATGGCGCCTGAACCGCAATGGCATCCAAAAACAGAAAGAGAAAAGAAAAAGGGTAAAAAAAGGATACAAAAAGAAGAAACCTAATAGCGATGGCCTCCAACCTGGCATTTTGCTTTGGGGGAAGCATGGAAGCGTTGAAGCTGATTTTGTTGTCATGGCCAAAGTTGGGATCTGCACTCCAGTAGACATGTCATGAATGTGGACTTGGGGAATGTAATTACTGCCTTTGCGCAATGCAACGAACTTTGCTGGGGCTACAAACAGCTGACTCAATGGAAAGCGTGTCAGCAAGGGAATTGCATGAACAGTCCAGTGCTGGGGTGTTTTTAGACCTTTAGACCTGTTTCGACCTGTTTTCGTCAACCTGTTTTCTGTTTTTGTCAACCAGTTTTCAGCGTGTTCGTGTGAAGAGTCAGGACGCCGAGACCTTGCCATTGAGCTCCTTGGCAAATCTAGGCGACTCCCCTGCACTGCGAACGACGCTGGAGAACATCGAAGTGACCAAACTGTCCAAATCACTTCGATGTTCTTGAAGGTGCTGATTCCAGCCTTAAATGCAACAAGAACATGTCCATTTTTTTGGATGTTCCGCAAGCAAGTAGTGACTCTGGGTGTGTTGCTCAGCGCCTCCGAGATCGCCAAATGAAGTCTGTACCATGGCTCTTCGGGGTCATTCTTTTTGAAGGGTTCTATTTCCAGACTCTTTTCTCTCTTTGATTGGAGGCAATCGCTATTTCATTCTTCAGATTGCTTCACCTTCCAGAGCAGGTCTGGTCATTCACATCAAGCCGAGGATTCCTCATTGGAGGAGACGCTTTGGTGGCGAAGGCAGCGAAGCGAGCTTGGTTCATCTCGATGATTCTCAAGATAGAAGCAAAGCAACCACAGATAAAGAGCTCCGAAACAGAAGGAAAAATAAGACGTTGAAGAATACATTTAAAAGATAGTTCTCCTAATAGAACAAAACCGACCGGTTTGCTGAGGGTTTGTTTACCGCTTGTGAGCGTTGTGTCGAAACGACAGGCCAAGCCATCAGGCGGCCAGTTGCTACGGCCAAGTTTGAGGAAAGGAACCCAGACGCTTGGCATCGCTCAGGGAGAAAAAGCACTTGTAGATTCATTGAATTGTTGAAAGACATTGTGTTTTCAACTATGTTTTATTTTAAATATTGTTGTTTTAAACTTTTATCAAGCTCAAGGACTTCAAGATCTTACAGGTTGCTTTCTTTGCTGGCGAAGCAATCTCAATGACACTGGATTGTGATTGTACGCAGCACACATATCGCCCAACCCAGAAATTGCATGGATCACCGTTCTAGGCTCCTGGCCTTACTACTCGGAGCAAGAAGCTACTAGGAACAAGTGCATCGCTTCTAGTAACAAGTGCCTTACTAGTAGTAACAAGAAGCTACGAACGGGGCTCCTGGCCTCGCTACGAACGGAGCGATCGCTACGATCGGACGTGTTCTGTGTGACCTGCCCGCTTCTGTTCGGTCGCGACCGATCCTCCGATCCAAGGACCCTCGAAGGCCCTGTCTCTGTGTGGCAACGAATCGACTGCGCAGGCAGGTGCTTTTGTTGCGCAGATGTGGCGTTCAGGTTCCGAAAGCCTCGGCTCTGGATGTTTCTACACTGTAGGCTGCTCAGTGTGGCTGTAGCTTCGACCATCCGCCAGGCCTTCCCACTGCAAAGCCTTCGGAGGGCGCCGTGACGGCGACTTGGAGAAAAGAGAGGAAGAGCTATAGAGCTACGGCGCCTCCTAGTAGCGATGGCCTCCACCCCAAGAGACGAGATGAGAATTGGAACAAAACCTAGCGGATACTACGGAGTCAGAGAGCTTGTTGGTACAGCATACCTCGTCGGGATGGAGAGACAAAGGCGTCCCGAACAAGCGAGAAGTAGAGAAACTGTGTCTTTTCATGGGGTGATTCCAAAATGTTCCGATCCTTCTGAAAGGTTTGGTTTGGAAGACACCACCCACTTCACCCCATTCGTTGCCACACCTTCCCTTGCAACGGAGCCAAGTGGACGATGTGTGCAATAAGTTCACGAGTGTGACATCTCAGAATAGATGATAATAGTTTTCAGTTGGTAAGACGCTGCCCCCCCACATTTTGAACAAAACAAAAGCAAAAACAACAATAGTTTCAGCTAACCACTTGACCACTTGCAGGTCCTTTGCTTCTGCGAGAGCCATGACCCGGCAGATCGCTATGAGCTCTTGGCCGTGGGCTGCAAGAGCGGTGCCGAACTCGGAAGAATGGAGAAATCGAAGAGAGAAAGGTGGAAGAATGAAGAATTGGATGAATCTCGGACACTTCGAGACCTCATCGCACATCGAAGATTGAGAGATATGTGTTTGTGTGTGTTTTTTTAAACGTATCCAAAATGAATGCATGAAATCTGCGAGCGTGCCCGTAAAGGTACCTTGTCCATCTTCCGCATCCGCCGTACTGCCCTGGAGACCTGGTGTTCGAAGCACGAAGTAGACAAGTGTCACCTGGAGTCCGGAAGGGAAGAAAGGAAGAAAGCTCAATCGTGATCATGTTGGAAGCCATTGCTAGTATAGGTTGAAAAAACTAGACAAGGGAAAGGACAGAAAGGTCTAAAGTCGAGAGGAGCGCATCAGACCTTCAAAGACTGATGAACAGGAGCAAGGATGCTACTAGGAGTAAAGGGCATCGCTACTAGGAGCAAGGACGCTACTAGTAACAAACGAGAAACACCAAAAATTATGTTTGCTCTTGACAGGAGCGGGGCATGGAGGAAGAGGAGGAAGGTGAGGACATTCAGGCCGGTGATGTTAGAGGGATGGATTGAAGCCATTGGTTTTCTATGTATGTGCTTAGACTCTGTTGCTTTGTGTTTTTGAGTCTTCTAGTCAAGGGAGGAGAGGAGAAGCTGATAATGCTTCCCCTGTGTCCGAAGAATCGACATACTCCGTGTTTCGGAACTTCGGGAACCTGTGTTTTTCAAAAAGAACGACGGCAGAACTGCCAGGTGGTAGCCAAAGAGCAGGCCCATGCCAAGGCCATTACGCCATGAGCCCCAGTGGTCCTAGTGGTCCAGGCACACGGAGCCGTAGACTGGTCTCGTAGAGCTGGTAGCATTTGTTTCGAAACATGTGCCTTGTGTTGTCATTGTGTGAACAGATGTTGCTTAACAGTGAACAGCAAAGATTGCGAAACATAATCTCGGGTTCGAATTGCAATGCGGAATGACATGTCCTCTTTTCCAAACGTCCGTGTCTCTTCGAATTTGGTGGCAAACTCCAGGGAGTTCATGAGAGCCGATGCCCTTTGCTCGGTTCGTAGCGTCCTTGTTCCTAGTAGGTTGCGGCCAGTTTCGCCCCGTTCGAGTCGCTTGTTTGCTACGGCCTCTTGGTGTCTCCAAGGTCGATGTGTTTTAGCGCCGGAGGAGATCACATCATCACCAGCTCTTCAGATCCTCGGACGGACTGGACGATGGCCCCGCCGACGCATGATTTGGTTCCTAGATTTGTCGGGCACGTTCTTTCGGCAGAACCGACTGGTCCCGTTGCATCCAGCCACTCCTTGCAGAACTGCTTAGAATTCCTTTGACGAATCCCTGCTCCGTTTGCATTCTCAAAAGTTGTCGGAAGACAAGCAGCTGCTTCTCTTGACACATTATATTCATCAGCCGGTCTTTTTTCATCGACCAAGGACTGGAACGTTCGGGTCTACAGCATCAAGGAAGAGCGCTTCACCGAGGAGTTCACCGATACTTCCTTGGCGCCATGGCTGTGAAGTTCGTTGGACCATTTGTTCTCAGTAGCGTCCTTGCTCCTAATAGAAAGAATGCTCCTACTAGCGATGCCCGGGTTCCTAGTAGCGATGCCAGGAGCCCCTAGTAGCGTTCTTTCTTTGTTCTGGTTTTGTTTGAAAGCTGAGTACAAGATGAGCGAATGTAACTAGCACAATCCCCAAGTCCCAAGGCTTCGACCTTCCTCAACGGTTGGGTATCAGGGACAAGTGATGCGAGAAGTAGTTCCTTGAATTGAATTTCTCATCAGCCACAATATCTTGGAAGCAGATGGAAGAGCCACTCACAAATCTAAGAGCTTTACATGTTATAAGCCCTTCGCCTTGCACGTTCTTAAAAGAGTTCATTCATTATCCTTTATTCAGATAGCTGCTCTTGGCTCCTCAAGGTGCGGCGATGCTTCAGTCCAATGGCAAATATTAGAAACACTTAATGCTCCTTATGATCTGGGACCTTGCGAAACAAGTATCAGGCAAAGCTGCCAAACTGTGAAACCATGTGGGAGCAAGAAGGCTACGAACGGGGCTCCTGGCATCAATTCCCGCCTTCGTTGAAGCTGTTTGGGTCCACGTCCCAGGTGGTTTGCGCACTGAGCCTTCCAAAACCCGGTGCCTTGATCACCGCTAACGCTAATGCGGTGCTCCAGCCACTCGGGGAGAAAAGACGCCAGGCAGTGGAAGGTGTTGATTTCTTGAGAAATCCTGGACCAGCACTGGTGATTAAGTCACATCCCGAATAAGCCGATGGCGCTGCAATGGACATCCGTTCCTGAGGTTTTTTGGGGGACACAAGAGCAAAAAGAGATCAAACCTAGAATTGAACATTAAGAATTAAATACACCAAGAAGGGTGTGAAGGTCTAGAGAAAACGACAGAAGGAAAAAGACTCCAATGTCCTCACAGTCTCAACAATCATTGTCCCAAATCTTTGTGTTTAAGCCCCGGGAAAATCATTCAAAACCTGAGCTTGTGCTCAACGCGTGCGATAGCGTGCGTGAAACAGGGAGTTGATCCAACTTGTTCCTAGTAGCATTCTTACACTGGTATCTTTTGCACGTGTTGTTCGCATTTTTTCCCAAAGAAAAGGGAAGGCATGCTTAGTTTGCAGGTGCCGTGGGTGAGAGATGTGATAGATGATAGTTGGTGTGAGAGAGGGCTAAAATGTTAGAATGTTAGAAAAAGATGTGCAGAAACAAAATGTCAAGTAGGGGCTCCTGGCCTTACTACTAGGAACAAGAAGCTACTAGGGGCTCCTGGCATCGCTACTAGGAGCATTCTTACCAGTAGTAACAAGAAGCTACTAACATTTCTTCTCGTTGATCGGGATGAAAGGATGTCGACCGTTCCATCGTTCTGAGGCTTCGTGGGTTGAAGGCCGAGAATCAGAAGGCGCATTCGCAGCGGTTCCTAGCAGCTGTGTTTTTCGCTTTGAGGATTTGAAAGGTTAGTAGCTTCTTGTTACTTCTAGTAAGAATGCTCCTTAGTAGCGATGCCAGGAGCCCCTAGTAGCGTCCTTGCTCCTAGTAGCGATGCCAGGAGCCCCTAGTAGCTTCTTGTTACTAGTTGAAAAATCGTATAGAATCTTGTGAATGTGAAAAGAATCTTGCCTGGTAGGGGGGGCAGGTCATACAATCAAATGACCATGACCAGTTCGTCAGATTTCATGTGACAGGTACGCTTGGACCACTATGCACGTTCCATGATGCTGGCCTTAGGAGGCAAGCAACCTCTCATCGCGTCGACAGCGGCCAGGGTCAGCTACACTTTTGTGGATTGGCGATCCGATCCTTTTCAATCCCAGAATTTACAGGTTGGCCAACGCTAGGAGCGAGGATGCTACTAGTAGCTGAACAAGAAGCTACTAGGAACAAAGGGCATTTCTCCGGAGACCTCGTATTTCTTTTGCAGAACTAGCTTGCTGACCCCATAGAGGCCTTCAATCTTAGCCTTTACGCCTTACTTCCTTTGTTTTGTTCGTTCGTTCCTTTCTTTAGACCTTTAGGCCTTAGACGTCGAGTCGCTTTGGCAAGCAACATGAACGGGTTCGAGAGGCCGGCGCCTGTTGGCGGGCACCAGCCGGGGCCATGTCCACTTCTTCGAGATCACAAATCAAGGCCTTGAGAGGCCAGGATTGCCATCAGACCGTGTTCCATGTTGGACAGAGCAGGTTTCCTAAACTCTTCAAAGACCTTATTTAGTGCCTGTGCAATGTTTGGTCGGGTTCTCACATGCATTGGCCAACGGTGTTTTTGGTGAGCTACAACAACCAATGCTTGCGTTTCTTTCGTCGTCCACTTGCGTCGTTTTTGAGGCTGAATCAAGAAGGCTTGCAGGTGGGCCCGAAGGGTCGAAGGTGCAGTGGCGGGAGAGCTTACTAAGTCATGTGGTTTCTACTACCTAGACGAAAGGATAGCTCACGCTGTTCATGTGTTCACTGCTCCCAGCACATGTGACGTCTAGAGAATGACAGATGTAGACTAGGCTTTTTTGTGTTTAGCCCGCTCCCCCCCCCCTCCCTACTTAATTAAGTAGAGACGACCTACTTAATTAAGTCGGGAGCTGAGGTAGCTAGTACCTTAATAGTACGCTACTACCTACTGGACGCAGGATAGCTCATGCTTGCACTAATGACTTGGTTCCTAGGTGTTTAGGGAAACTTAATCGGTTTGCCTTCAAGAGAAGATTCTGATTCGTTGACAGCGAAGAGAAGAACAGCCGAGCTGAGTCATGCGCAGGTGGGTCAGAACCAAGCAGCGTTGACTTGTTTGACGTTGGCGCCTTGCCCAGAGAACCCGCCCTTGGTGGTGGCCAATTGCATGGACCGAACAGGGGAAGTGGGAGTGGGGAAGGAGGAGCAAGGACACCAAAAAGTAAAACCTTTTGATGCGTCATGTTGTTACTCCCTGAGCAACTATTCATAGGACCTGAGATGTAGATATGGATAGATATGGTGTTTTGTTGGAGACCATCCAAAACACATTTTTGCTATGTTTTTCCTGGATACTGACCGGAGGCGAAGTGATTTGATTTTGAATGATTCCCCCACGTGTTTTTCCGCCAGGACAATACTGTGTGCATCATGCAAGCGAATGCGCAGATCACCAACCTCACCATTCAGCGGCGGCTCTCCAACGCTCACAGGCTGGATCATATCATGACACCCAAAAAATCAATATTGTTTTTGTTTTGTGTGTGTGTCCCTCTTCCATCATGAATGGATGTTAGACTTTGTACTGCAGGCTAGAGACTTAAACTCTTCAGAAAGAAACAAGAATAAGAGTCCAGTAGCGATGGCCTCCAACCTAGAAGCGATGGTCTCGGTCTCCAACCTACTAGCGAGATGAAAATAAGAGGGTGTTGGCCATTTGTTTGGATGGCAAGTGGCCAAGTGGCTGATGGTTTCAGCATTCGCAGGCTGCTGCCGCTGCGGTCTGGAGCTCAGGGAGTCATGGCAGAGCTCAGCGGTCTTTTGTTAGCGGATGTCAGTTTCTTTGTTGCATGATGTGCAGCTGTCGATGATGAGCATAGCGTCTCGAACAGAGAGGTTTTTTCTTTCTGAAGCAACTTCCGCCCTTGGAACTCAGGGTATTTGTTGTACCCAAGACAAGAAAAGGCTTCCTGACCTTCACACTTCTTGACAATGGGTTTGGACCGAATGTTCATCCTGTATTTGATCCTGGGGCCATTCTTGGACAAACCGGGCTATGACCGCTGTTTCAGATTCTGGTGCTACCTGCGATGACTGATGTCAGTGAAATCGAAGATTCGTAGCGTCGTAGAATTCCGATCGAGACGGTGGGACATGGGACATGGTTGGAACAAGGGAAGCTCCAGAAAGCGCTGCGTTTCAGTCCGTGGTGTTTGGATGTGTTTAGCATCGAAAGCAAGGGCCTTGCAGCGGTAAAAGCCACAACCTGGGCTTCGTTCCTAGTAGCGATGCCAGGAGCTACTAGTAGCTTCTTGTTAATAGTAGCGATGCCCTTGTTACTAGTATCCCGGAAATGTAGATGGCCTTGGTGGTGGAAAGGGAAGTTCAAAAACCTTTACAGCATCAATTCCAATCTTTAATGTGTGTGTGTGTCTCTCCCTCTCTCTCTCTCTCTCTGTTTTTCTTTTTCTGTTGCTCTAGAGACTTTAAGACACCTTTGGATCTTATTGTTTGTTCTTCCTTCTATGTGTTTCAGAAAGCAGGCATTGCTCGCATAGCGCTCAGGTCCAGCCACGTTTCTGGCTGCTACGACCTAGGAGCCGGCGCCGGCTTCGTGGCCAGTGGTTCCGAGGACGGCGTGGCCAGGGCCTCAGGGCCTTTGGTCACCGGATGTCCCAATCGTGACAGCGAAAGCGTGCGTTTCTTGTTGGCCATACCTGGAATCCTAGTAGCTTCCGATCGCTCCTAGTAGTAAGGCCAGGAGCCCCTAGTAGCATCCGATCGCTCCTAGCAGGAATCCGGCATGGAAGAAGATGAAGGGACTCGAAGCGGTTTCAAAACTCTTTGCACACTGCGACGGGCCATCGGGTCCCAGGTCCGCATCTTCGATTTGGAAAGCCGCCCGGCACAAGCCATGGCCATGGGCAGAAGATGTTGCATCTTAAAGGACATGCTTCGCGTCAGAAAATGTGAAAAGAGAGTGATTTAGTTATATATGTAAGATATAAATTCGCTACTAGTAGCTAGTAACAAAAAAAATTGATGTCTCTTATGTTGTGATTTTAGACACATCAGGACGAAGCGCCATACCTCCGATCATATGTGTCCCACCAAATTCGATCTCGACCTAGCGATTGTGCCATTCACCTGAGGTTTTACCGAAGAATCTTTGGAGAGTCGCACGGTGCCAACTGTTCCTGTGGTGGATGTGGCTGCCATTCGGCAAGCAAAAAGCAAAGAAACAGGGAAGCGATGGCCTCCAACCAAGGAGCAAACTATATTATACCTTTATTCCCTGTCTTTTTTCCTTGTTTCTAATAGCAATGGCCTCCAACCTAGAAGAAGGTGGACACTCAAAAGTCCTCCTTGCAAGATGGTGTCGGGCGTCGATCTACTTTGACACTGGTTCAAAATGTTTAAAGCTTGGAATAGAATTCAAAGGTGCTGATTCTTACTTGACTTCATCCCTTGAAGGGTTCTTTTCCGTTCTACCTAGTCAAAGCCCGCATCGCCAAACCATCGACGAATGGACCCGATCAAACGTCCGCAGCACTGGCGTCGGCTATGAGTCTTTCTTTCGAGTCATAGTAGCGTCCGATCGCTCCTAGTAATCTCAGAAACATCTCAAAATCGCCTGGGAATCCCAACCACTGAACGTTGCAGTCGTGGGTGTGATACGACCGCAGGTTCTACTGTAGCTTGCTTCTGAACTTAGGCAACCTGGCAGCTCACCAACTAGCTTACTCATCTAGCCAATCGATCAAAACCCCTCAAAGCAACGTGGGAATTCAATTGGCTGAGTGCAAGGTGTGAGAGATTCGATTTTCTAGGCCTTGTAAAGAGACTTGTTCTCGTAACAACAAGAATTGTAGACAAAGGAAGCAAGAAAGGAAGGAATTTTGAAAGGTCTAATTAAGGGTCTAAAAGAATTGAGTATGTTTAGATGTGTTAGTTTTTGGTTGCCAAGAACAGACCTAACCCGGCAAGGAAACTTTGTTAGGCCCGAAAGTGAAAAGGAAATTTGAAATGTTGGAAAAGAAAAGAAGGGTTCAGTCAGTTATTTATGAAGTTCAGAAGTAATATGAAGTAAGTTTTTTTTCAATGAAACATGGACACAGCTTCCTGTGCTCGCAAGGTGACAAAGTCTTGTGGCCTCATGGCCTCCGGCGACGTGCACGGCCGGATCGCCCTGCCGGGATGCCCGTTTCGAGTGGTTCCAAGAGATTGGAATTTAGCTTAGTTTAACGTGGAGTTAGAGGGTCCTTCTGCTAAATGATAGCTGCTTTCCATCCACAAGCAGCTGCCGCGTCAGACGCGTTTCAGGCTTGTGAGAGCCTGGCCTGGGGAGGGGGTAGTGACGATGCCCTTTGTTACTAGTAGCGAACATTGCTTCTAGTAGTATGGCCAGGAGCCCCTAGTAGCATCCTTGCTCCTAGTAGCGATGCACTTGTTACTAGTAGCATTGATGTTTGAATCCAGGAAGTTGTTCTCTTGATTTGTGAAAGAAGACGACTTGCAGATGCTGAAGTAGAAAAGGTATCTTCTCACAGAAATGCACTCAGGTGGCGCCGTGGCGAAAACAAAAACCTGGCAAACGGCGTGCATTGAGTTTTTTTGCAGAATCTTGCAGAGGTTCAGCGAAAGATTTCCAGGTTAAGCTTTAAAAGTTTCAAAATCCGGCCGTTTCCAGAAGGTTCCAAATGAGTCCAATCTTCTTCACGATTGGCAGCTCAAGAAGTCAAGAGCATATCCACTGCGAAAGAGGATGAGTTTACTGGAAAGGAGTTGTTTGCTCTCCAGAAGCTCATTTGGAACGCTGCAAATGAAGATTAATATCTGGGTGTGAGACTAAAGCCACGGTTGATGCCTGTGTTTTAATTTGTTGCAGTGTTGACAAAGGGCTTTTTGGCAGACAACAACCGTTGAACCCTGAAGTGGCTTCATAGTCTCATCTCCTGGCTGAAAGACATTGCCCTCAACGGCTTGTGTCTATGACCCAAACCCACACAGCCTGACGATGTCTTTCTTTAAAACGGCACCTCAAAGAAAGCATACATTTAAGCCCGCCTGATCCAACGGAGGTCATTCAATAGACTCAACGAGTACTTCCATTTTCGGTCCTAGGGTGAAAGAGATTTGGGGCCATGTTGAAGCAAAGCGCTGCCGGAGAGCACTGGGACACGTGCCGATGTTGGGAAGTTGAAGAATCAGAAAGAACTGTACTAGGTTGATAAATGAGAACCGATCCTGCCACTTCCCCATTGGGCTCCAACGAAATCTGAGACTCCGACTCCCTTGACAATCCCCTTGATCAACTCCAGTTGACTGTTTTTCAAGGACGTTTTGTCAGTATTTTTGGGGGCTATTAGGTTGGAGGCCATTGCTTTTAGGTTCGAAGGGCTTTGGGCCATAGCTCAGCTATTGCCTTCCCCGGATCCAATCGCCGAACAGCTAAATGGTAGCTGGCACGAACATGTGTCAAAAGGGGAAGATTTGGAAGTGGAACAAGACTTGGAAATGTGTTCAGTGTCTTTCCTGAGTTTTTGCGCTAGGTGTCAAACTGACTTTGCAAAGAATCTGCAGGATTCTTCGACTTTGTTCGAGGAATTCTTTCATCGGACAAAAAGAAGCCTTCAGTTGCAATTCTCTTTCCCTGTGACAATCTGTTTGCTGTTCAGAAGATTCGGCGCAGAACCGTTAATTCGGCGAAATGCTCTAAGCACCGCGGTAGCGCGGTGTGGGATCAGCAGTGGAACGGTGGATGAAGTCTCGATTACACTCGAGTCCTGGCGGAGTTTCGACAGTTCCGAACGTAGCGTCCGATCGCTCCTACCTTAGTGATGGTATGTTCATTAGCGACGGCCTCCAACCTAGCCGCGTCCCAACTCGCGTGGAGTGACCTCGTCCGAAGAGTCCGACTTTTGCCATCGGGACACCCTGCAGGTCCACAGTCCACCATCGATTCACCGCCGGCGAAAGTCGTGCAGAAAAAAGAGCTAGTAACAAGTGCCTCGCTAGTAAAGCCGCTAGTAGTAACAAGTGCCTTACTAGTAGTAAAAAAAGACTATTAGAATTAAATCAAACATGTTGTTTAGAATCAATTTCCCGCGCCTTACTTCTATTACAGCCCATGGCACAGCGAAGGTCATTTGATGATTTGGTGATGGGGTCGGTGTGCTTTCCGGCGACTTCAGCGAAGGCACTCGATTTGTTTCTCATGGTTTGACGGCTGACCTTGGCGGAAAGAACGTGCCAAGCTGGGTTCACTGAGGCTCCATTGACAAGGGCCAATGTGGGCCCAAATTAGGTTCCCGGCAGCAGCCAAGTTCGCAACCGCGGAGGTTTTTATCTCTCAGCTTTTGTCTTAACGCGCAAGATAGTTAGCACAGAATTGGAAGAAATATCCATGTCCTACTCACAAACACGGCGAACGCACCACTCCAATCTGGACCCTTTCTCAACACTGAAGCAGCTTGTGCCAACGGATAAGCCCATCTGACAGCTGATCAAGATGCTGTCATGGATCTAGCCAGAAAACCCGAAAAGTGACATGAAGATAATTTGCAGTGTTTGTCCAAGATATATTCAGACAGCTGGTGAAATCAACCACACGACAGCAAACACATTGCACTCAGTAGATCCTTCAAACAGCTTCACAAGGGCATCGCTACTAGCAACAAGGTGCATCACTAGTAGCAAGAAGCTACTAGTAGCCGTAGCTAAGTGCATTTCTGCTAGTAACAAGAAGCTACTAGCTAACAGCTTCAACTTCACACTTCGCACATGCGCCATGTGGGCTATCTCGCCCTGTTGAGCGCTGGCGTCGTTTTCGTTCTTCCATGCACAAGTTCTTCCAGGAGTAAGACACAGTCGGACTTGGCTTCGACGGAGACACGTGTTTTCTCATGTTTGTGTCAAGACCAAGTGTATCCAGTTTGGACACTAGCAACAGTGAACGTTTTGGTGACCGCGTGATCTTCGCCGTTCATGTGAGTTTCAATTATGCCTCAACGTTCATAAATCGGTTTGGCTAGCGGCTAGCCTTGTCATGCAAGGGGATTTTGCATGTTTGGGATGCGGATAGGAACAAGGACGCTACTAGGAGCAAAGGGCATCGCTACCAAGAGCAAGGACGCTACTAGGGGCTCCTGGCCTTACTACTAGGAGCAAGACGCGACTAGGGGCTCCCCTGGCATCGCTACTAGGAACAAGGACGCTTTGAGAGATCGGCCCAGGAGTGTCCGTACGGCCCCAACGGGCAGAATGCATCGGAGGCGAGCGTCCATGGGAGTCCCGTCTTCCGTTCCACAACCGTTTTGTTTTCTCTTTTTTCTCTTTTAACCTGCTCCCTACTTAAAAATTGAATAGGCGCCTACTTCATTAGTAAGGGAGTAGGCTCCTAATTGGACGCAGGATAGCTCACGCTTCTTCAAGAAAGCTTGAAGAAGCGCTCGCACTAATGATTTGATTCCTAGATTTTCAGGGAAAACAGCTGAGCTTCCAGCATTGACCGCGATCTGTTCTGGCGAGGCCTTTTGTGCAACGTGCCGAGCCTCCACAGAAGGATCCACCGCCAAGCACAGCGCCGGGTGTGGCACCCTTCCTGCTGCCTGGGTGAAATTGGTGCAAAGCTTTGCGAAGTCTTTCATGAAAGAATACCCTCCTCCTAGGCTCTAGAAAGCTCTAGTACCCTTACCAGCAATATCCAATTCATTTTGGTGGAAGCCACAAAGAAAGGCCCAAGCTTTGAATGACCAGGTTGTTGCTGCTTTCAGTGACACAAAGGAAACTGTTTGTTGAACAAAGAAGTGAACAAAGACTGGTCCTGAAATACAGGTTCAACACCACAAAAGCAAGCAAAAGTTGCCGAGAATAGTTCGCTTCGTTCGCTTCGGAGGCTGGATCCTAAGGCTTGCTGCTTTTCTTGCGTGGAGATGCTTCGATAGCGTTTACTTCTATACAGCCCGCACCACAACCACCACACGCCACTCGCTGGCAAACGCAGTGGCAACTCAGTGGCGCACGGTTCCAAACCGGCCGGCTGGGCCTGCAGTGGGTGTTGTGGGGTGTCAATGTCAGATGTTTTTTTCATGCTTTTTTCCACTGTTTCTTTGATCTCTTTGGTCCCCTTCTTTCTTCTCTTCTTTGATGGACCAAGGAAAGTCTGCCTGTGAATGTGCTTTGGTTTTGAATCCATTGGGCTTCTTGTTCTGTCCAGTGAGTAAAACCTCTCAGGTGAGGGCATTGACGAGAGCTCATTTCAGCAATCCAAAGATGTCATTACCAACATCCCAGGACGTGCCCTGGAGATCTGGCTGAGTTGGGATAAGAGCCTCAAATCTATAGCCTGCTCCCGTCAGGAATTGAGGTAGATAATACCTACAAGTAAGCTAACTACTGGACGCAGGATAGCTCACACTAATGATGTTGTTCCTAAATTTGTAGGGAACTTAACTTATATTAGACCGTTCTTCATGTTTTTGTTTCTTTGTTTCAAATAGGAATGGCTTCCAACCTGATAGCAATGGCCTCCAACCTAATAGCAATGGCTTCCAACCTAGAAGCGATGGCCTCCAACCTAATAGCAATAGCCTCCTACCGAACTAAGAACTCTTGGATGAAGACTTTTGGAAGTGTTTTGTTACTGCCAGCATTCTTGAATTCGAAAGCATTGCCGTTCCAAGGCTTCCTCCAAGATGAAGAAGGTTCACCGAAGCCTCCGGATGCAGAGCCGCTCTTCCAAGCCGACATCGAGCACAAGCTGCACTGAGTCGGAGGGAGAAGGGAAGAAAAATGGAGGCCGTTTTTGACGTTTTCTGAGGAGCTTGTGCGGTTGTGTCAGTCATCTTTGATCGAATCTCCGGGCAGGTAAAGGAATGGAGATGAACTGAGATCAACTTAAGACAGACCATGTTAACAACAATTGTGCTCACTGTTGTCACCACTGATCAGTCGTAGATTCTGAAGGAAAAATCGACCTGAGTGAGAAATGTTGATCAACTTGCCTGCACTGTAGATCACCATGAATCATGAATCAGAGCAAGGACGCTACGATCGGGGCTCCTGGCCTTACTACTAGGAACAAGGTTCGCTACGAACGGGGCTCCCAGCATCACTACTAGGAGCGATCGGACGCTACTAGGAGCGATCGTGACTTGGATTCCAAGGACTTGGACTTGTCAAAAGTGGTGGACCCGATCATCTCCTCGATCCTTGGAGTTGTTGTTTTAGCCCGTGGGGGGGGGGTAGGCCGTGTAGAGGAGGTAGGTAGAGGGAGGTAGTAGCTAGGGAGTCACTAGCAGCTTAAGTAGCTACCTACTGGGCGCAGGATAGCTCACGCTAAAGCTCGCGCTGGCATTATGCATTTGGTTTCTAGATTTTCTCGGGAAACTTCACTTTAACTCGAGACACAAGTCGTTATACGACTGCTTGGTACTGGACCACTTGTGCGTAAAAAGATGCAAGATGAGGAAGTGGTTCGACTTGGTGCTGGATTCAGGAGTCTTGGACTTCCTTTCCAAGTGAAGAGAGCTGCTGGATTGTCAACGCCTTCCTTTTGTTCGAGGAAATCAGCTGAGATGGCTATGGGAAGTTAAGGCCATGAGCATTTGTCGATCTAAGATATTACTCTGTCAGCTCAAAAAAACTTACAGGTGCTTTGTTAAGAGAATTATCCATGGGTTGAGCTGCCATGTTGTCCTTCTCTTGGTTTAAGAAGGATGAACCCTGCAACGACCAGTGACGATTGCTTGAAACCCAAAAAGGGCGCAGCAGAGGGGGGAGACACTGAAGGAGGTGATTTCAAGGCTCTCGTGCAAACCCCAGAGGCCCTAGAGCCTGTTTGCAGCAGCTGCAGTGGCCGAATGAAGTTGTTTCAGTCGCAAAGGGGATCATAAGAACACATGCCCTTTGCTCTTAGTAGCTTCTTGTTACTAGTAGTGAGGCCAGGAGCCCCTAGTAGCGTTTCTTGCTCCGTTCGTAGCGATGCCCTTTTGCTCCTAGTAGCTTCTTGTTGAACACAAACTTGAGATGAAACACTTCAGGGTAAATGATCTCTTTCATAGCCAGCCAGACTTGGGAGGCGCTTGTGGCTCGGTCCAAGGGTGTGAGAACCTCGACAGTTCTGCGGAGACCTCTTGGAAAGCTGATGTATTGAATGATTTGAACGGATTCCTACAAGAGGAGGACAAGAGGAGGAAAAGGTTAAGTCCCTAAAAATCTAGGAACCAAATCATTAGTGCGAGCGCTTCTTCAAGGAAGCTTCCCCCCCGCTCGCCAGGGCGGCGGGGGGAGTTTCCTTGAACAAGCGCAAGCGAGCTCTCCTGCGTCCTGTCAGTAGTAGCTAACTTGCAACTACTAGCTACCTAGCTACTAGCTACCTCTACAGCCTACCCCCCTTTAAAAGAAAATGTAAATATAGATATAAAATAACAAGAGAAAGATGAATAAATCAACAAACAATACTAATATCTAATAAAGGATGTTTTCTACAAAACGGTTTCTTCATTTTTTCTCTCGCCATTCGGCTCAAAGTCCCAGCAGCGGGTCGACTCTACCGGCCCTGCTGTGGGAAACCAGGCGGATGAGGGCGTTCGCTGTGACTCCTTGTGCAAACATCACAGCTGTGCTCCTGGTGCTTTAAAGATTTCAATGATATTCTTGTTAAGAAAAATGGAGAGGGTACGTAGGCCGTGAAGCTTAAGTTGAAAGAGGTAAGACATGGTAAGACTGTAAGACTCTGTAAGACATAAGCAGGCCTACAACACACTCAACGCACGCACGTACGCATTCTTTGCTTCCGCGCCTAAGCTTCCTTGAAGAACCAGAGTGGTTCGAGAAACGCCTCGCGGTCTCCCTTGTTACTGGTAGCTTCTTGTTACTAGTAGTGAGGCCAGGAGCCCCTAGTAGCGTCCTTGCTCCTAGTAGCGATGCCAGGAGCCCCTAGTAGCTTCTTGTTACTAGCTCCAACCTAATAGTGCCTGCGAGTAAAAGAAAGTGTCCTTAGGAAGCAATCTTGGAAGCAAGAGGTAGCGAAGTTTAACCTGACAGTCCAAGACCTGAGTGAGTGGTTGTGTCATTTGCCAACCATGTTCAGATAGCTGTTCAATTTTTCCAAAGCCTACCATCTTCCACGCACGCGTCAGGAAGCTGCAGCCATGTGGCTGGCGATAATGAAGTTCTTGGCGCTGCAGACCCTGGTTTGGGGCGCCAAGAAGCTCGGCAATGCTTGGGGCTAGTGGTATCTCAGATGATCCAAATAAAGAAAGCAAGAAGCATGCGAAAGGATGGAAGGAAAGAAACAAAAAACCATTAGAATCCAAAATATATCTCTAGATAAAATCAAAATATTCCTAAAAACAAAAGAAAGCAAAGATTCAATTGAGTTTGAAGTGTTTTCCATGTTCCGGCATCGGCCATGCCCGGTGGCCACAAGACTGAGGATCCGACGTGGAAAGGTCCCGGGCTACCTGCAAATTAAGCTCAAGGCAGTCCCTTGGCCCTGGAAAGTCTGATGGCCTCCACCCTGCTAGCGATGGCCTCCGACATAAGAGCCTTTTAAGTAGGCGCCTTCTTGATTGAGTAAGAAAGAAACTTGTTAGCTCCTAGCAAACAGCTAGTAACTGGATGCAGGAGCGCTCGCACTAATGATTTGGTTCCTCTTGTGAGCCTTATGTAGTTTTGAAGAAAAGCCGGACGCCAATCATCTGTCATGTCTTCCTGCTTCCAACCTACTAGCGATGGCCTCCATAGAAAAGCTCCTAGTAGCCTTCTTGCTCCGTTCGTAGTAATGCCAGGAGCCCCGTTCGTAGCGTCCTTGCTCCCGGTTTGCCCGTTTTGCTCACAGGAGTCCTTCGTGGACCCATTGACCACCGTCGGTGAGTTCGGTGGCGCCAAGCTCTTCGACTCTGGTGGCGAGTGTCCGGAACACTCAGCCGTGAGGGAGCATACATCAAAGAAGGGGAAGGGTGCTTTTGAGAGGGATTGAGACCAGTTTGAGGGCTTTGTTTTCTTGATGTTTGGATTGTTGATCACAAATCCGCCTTACTGGTTCTCTTTTGAAAAGCCGCATAGCCGCATCGCGGGTGTCCGTTTTTTGGGCGCCGTCCAATTGGAATCACAGAGAGCAGTTCACATCACGACGTCACAGCCCACCTGGCACAGGCATCAGCTGCAAGTCGCCCATGATGTGGTCGTTGGAAGCCACGCCAAGCAAGAAGGCCGAGAACAATCCTGCACTTCCTTTCAGGAACAGAGACAGAAGAATTTGGAAGAAAACGTCTAAGCCGCGTCATCGCAAACGCATGCTGATGTGGGTGCATGAATGCACATGAATGCATCTCAGGGCACTGTGAATTCCAATGTGGTTCCAGGGCAGAACATCAGCTGGGCACTCAGTCGGAGGAGATTTATCAGTCATGTGTTTGCAGATTGAGAGATACAAATCGCCTCCAACCTAGAATCTAGAAGCGATGGCCTCCAACCTAGAAGATTTCAGGAAAATAGCCGTAAATCCAAGAAACACGAAAACACAATAAATAACATATAATTATAAAGTAAGAATTGCAATAATATACAAACTAATAAATAAATGAGCTTGATTGTTACTAGTAGCGATGGCCTCCACCTAGTAGCTTCTTGTTCCTAATAGAAACACGAAAGCACTCATAGGTTCGGAAAAAAAATATTGGGCACGTCTTAGACCCACTCGGCTGCGAGGCTTCCCGGTGAATGAGAACTCAGCCTATGATGTCATGAAACCTGTCTGAAGAGATGATAGATGGAGAGCAGAACCAAGACACCTACTGAAAAGCTTGAGGAGTCCTAGACAGCCAGTCATTGGAGTGGATTTTTGAGCGGACAAGAAAAGCTTCAAAGTGGCAAAATGTAAGGGGCTGTCCAGGGAAAGAAGCTGAGGGGCTTAAGCCTGGGTAGTGGACTTGTAGCACTAGTTGATACGGAAAGGTGTTTAATGAAGCACGAAGAAGGGATGCACTTGGTCAAAAGCCTCACTTCAACGCGGCAGCCTCGACAAAGCGATACACGCCTCAGGCTTGATATCCCGCTGAGTGCCTTGGAGGCAAAGGTGGACTTTAGCCTGCAGATTCTCTCCTCCGTCGCAGCGTCAGGCCTTGGGGATTTGGTTCGGCTTTCGAGAGTCCAAATTTCAACTTTCATCGCTTAAAGCTACTAGGGGCTCCGGGCCTTACTACTGGGAGCAAGGACGCTGCTACATCAAAGGCAAAGAAAGCTGTAAAAAGGTGTCTAGACTGTTCCTAGTAGCGAACATTCTTACTACTAGTAGGCACTTGTTCCTAATAGCTTCTTGTTCCTTCTGCGAAAAGCCCACTGAATGATTGGCTACTAGTAACAAGTGCCTTACTAGTAGTAACAAAAAGCTATTAGTCAATTTAATTCTAATAGCTTCTTGTTACTACTAGTAAGGCACTTGTTACTAGTAGCTTCTTGTTACTACTAGTAAGGCACTTGTTACTAGAAACGATGCACTTGTTCCTAGTAGCGAACATTGTTACTACTAGACAATGCAAACAGCCCACCAGACCCTGTCTCCAGCCTGATGTCTCTGACGTCTCAGTTGCAGGCACAAATAGCCCGGAGGAGCAGGGGCGGCAGGTGAAGAGCATCTCGGTTTGAACCTTTCAGGAGTAAACATGGAAGAAAACATGTTGAGGAGCGTTTGTTTTTGCCTGCCTTATGGTCATTTTCACTTTTTGTTGCCCCAATCAGTTTGCAAAAAAGTTCAGGCAGACTTTCCTTCGCTTGAATTTGCCTTAAAGAGAAAGTCGCAAAAGAAAGACTGAGCTAGTCCAAAGGAAAGAGCAAAGACCCGTTACCCGAGCGCTGCTAGCCTTTGCCCATTGTGGCTGCCAAGGTTGGTCCGTGTCCCTGTTGCTTCATTCGACGCAGCAGAAGGCATTTGTCAAAACCGTGACGTGGCAGAGTTTGGGGTCCACACTTTGAGTTTGTGCCCAGGTCAGGCTTCCTTTGTGTTTTAGTTAGCTAGGTAGCTGCTACCTGCAAGTAGCTACTACTTAGGACGCAGGACAGCTCGCGCTAATGATGTGGTTCCTAGAGTTTTGGGGAAACTGAAGGTTGGCCAAGATGGACCTTCCTCATCTCATCTCATTTTCCCTTCTCGTCTCGTCTCGTCTCTTCTCTTCTCTTCTTTTCTCTTCTCCTCTCGTCTCTTCTCTTCTCTTCTCTTCCCTCTGTTTTTCTTTCCTTTTTCCTTTTTCCTGTCCTTTCCTTCTTCCTGTCTTCCATTCTTTCAGATCACACACACACACCGAGACAACACACACAGAGATCATGTGTAGATTGCGTGGCAGGCGCAGCACTTTGTGACAACACACACCGAGACGTCACCAGAATTCGTGGCAGGCGCAGCACTTTGTGAACCTCCATGCTCCCTTAGAGGCTCTGGCTGTTGGGTTGTCTGCGGCTGTCTGCGGTTGTCTGCGGTGGTCGCCGGTCAGTCCCTCCATTGTGATTAGAGTATTCACTTGTCTCTTGACGTGCAGAATTCGTGGCAGGCGCAGCACTTTGTGAACCTCCACGTGCAGAATTCGTGGCAGGCGCAGCACTTTGTGAACCTCCATGCTCCGTTAGAGGCTCTGGCTGTAGCACTTTGTGAACCTCCAGGTGCAGATTTCGCGGCAGGCACAGCAATTTGTGAACCTCCATGCTCCGTTAGAGGCTCTGGCTGTTGGGTTGTCTGCGGCTGTCTGCGGTTGTCTGCGGTGGTCGCC
This sequence comes from Durusdinium trenchii, assembly GCA_963970005.1. Classification (NCBI taxonomy): domain Eukaryota; class Dinophyceae; order Suessiales; family Symbiodiniaceae; genus Durusdinium; species Durusdinium trenchii. The sequence continues at coordinate 687,467 of CAXAMN010022317.1, read as the reverse complement.
GGTCCGTCCCTCCATTGTGATTGGAGTATTCACTTGTTTTTTGAAGAATTCGTGAAAGGCGCAGCACTTTGTGAACCTCCACGCGCAGAAGTCGTGGCAGGCGCAGCACTTTGTGAACCTCCATGCTCCCTTAGAGGCTCTGGCTGTTGCGTTGTCAGTGGTTGTCTGCGGTAGTCTGCGGTTGTCTGCGGTGGTCGCCGGTCCGTCCCTCCATTGTGATTAGAGTATTCACTTGTTTCTTGCCGCGCAGAATTCGTGGCAGTCGCAGCACTTTGTGAACCTCCACGTGCTGAATTCGTGGCAGGCGCAGCACTTTGTGAACCTCCATGCTCCGTTAGAGGCTCTGGCTGTAGCACTTTGTGAACCTCCAGGTGCAGATTTCGTGGCAGGCGCAGCATTTTGTGAACCTCCATGTGCAGAATTCGTGGCAGGGGCTGTTGCGTGATCGGCGTGACATGGCTAGATTTCAGAAGTGTCTCAGAAGCTTTGCAGTTTTGGAATCACGTTTCAAACCAGAACTGAATCGCCGGGAGTGCTCAAGCTTTGCTGCAGAGAGTGTGCAGGATCTACCAGGCCGCTGCATCTGACTTTTACACACGCTGTTTGGATTCATTCTCTGCGCAGTCTCACTGCATAGGGTTTGCAGCCAGTGATATCTGACGCGCAGGTTTTCAGAAAGTGTGTCGGATCTACCAGGCCGGTTTCTGTGAATTTTCTAAATGCTGTTTGGGCGCATTGTCTGCGCAGTATCACTGCATAGGGTTTGCAGCCAGTGCTATTTGTTTGGAGAGCCGCTTCAGCTGCTGACATGGCAGCCGATACAACAAAGGAGTTTCGGTGTGCTTTCAATGTCAAAACCACCATAAACGAAACGTGGCTCATTTCCTATACAGTTGGCTGTGTCTATGTCCACTCCTCTGTGTGTTCAGTCCTGTTTTCGCTCTTTTGGCAACATTCTTCGGAGTATCTTCTTGCAGACACGATCCAATTTGGAAAAGCGCTGCGAAGCAGATACCAAGGCGCAAACGGTGCGCTTTCAATGTCAAAACGACCATAAACGAAACGTGGACCATTTCCTGTGCAGTTGGCTGTGTCTCTATTTGTTCAGTCCTGTTGTGCTTTTATGCAAAAATCGATCGACTGCTGCATGGTTCTTGGAAACCTCGTTCGACCATATGCAGGTACGGCATCGTCCCAATTGGAAAGATCTGCGACATAGATTCCAAGGCGCAAATGATGCGCTGACAGTGACAAACAAAATCTTTGGTCTTCACTTTTACAGACGGTTATGACGTCTTTTGCATGTAATACTCATGACGACGCCCAGGTTCACCAACACGACCTGATTTCGTCTGAGCGATGAAAAAGAGCTTGGCTATAGGGTTTTACGTCGGCAGAGCGATGGGGCTTTGCTTCGGCTAGTTGTGGCTGTGCACACATGTCTGCACAATGCCTCGTGCATACCCCGTGCACATCACTCTCCCACACCTCTCTCCCACCCCTCTGTTGTGTAAATCTGATATAACTTCCTGACAAGGCCGTGTTGTAGAAGCTATTGAGACTCTGACTGCTTTGTGCTTTAGAAACTTAAGATTCGTAAAGATTCATATGTGGGGTTATCCGGTCCTTTAATTCTCTTTTCTGTGAGCCATGTTAACCCCCCATTTCCCGCAGCGCCTAAGGGGGTCACTCTGAGCGGCGACTTCAGCCATGCGCTGATGGGCGAAAGCGACGCAGGGCTGCCGGAGGGCTCCAAGGCGGGGAAAATGGCAATCCTTCAAGGACCCTTGGAGGCCATCGCTAGTAGCAAGGATGCGCTACTAGGAGCGCTCCTGGCCTTACTACTAAGAACAAGAAGCTACTAGTAACAAAGGGCATCGCTACTAGGAGCAAGACACTATTAGGTTTGAGGCCATCGCTAATAGGTTCCTTTCAATCCTTTCAAGGAATGTATGTCTTTATCTCGCAATACCTCAGAGAGGCATGAATGCGACCACGAGTTCCGGATTTCTCGTCCGCACATTTTTGCCCCATCGGGTGCCTCAGGAGCACGTCCTCCCCAAACAATCTTCGAAGAACTAACAAGCACAACTGGTCACATCCAGTCACCAACCTATGAGCGAAGGCCTCCAACCTAATAGTGTCTTGCTCCTAGTAGCGATGGCCTTTGTTACAGTAGCTTCTTGTTCCTAGTAGTAAGGCCAGGAGCGCTCCTAGTAGCGTCCTTGCTCCTAGTAGCGATGGCCTCCAACCTAATACGCAACTGATCACTTCCGGTCACCGGAATTGCGTGCGCTCCGCTAGGAGTTGCATGTTCCGGTGTCTGAGTTGCAGAAAGTCGGTCAGACGGCAGGTTTTGCCTTCGGTAGAAGCATCGCTTTCAAACAGGTTTGGAACCCACTAGTCGGAGAAACTGTTGAGAGATGTTTTTTCCAATCAGAGATTCGGTTCAAACACGAAATGAAGTCCTAGCACAGATGGTGTTTTGTTGAAACTTGTTTCTTTCTGCTTGCGTGGCATGATGGAAAGGGTGAGACTTCACTCTCATCGGGTGTTTAGTTTGTGGCAGGTGGGAATGGCAGGTGAGGCTTCTTCTGTATGGCATCCTATGGCTCCCCTTTTTTTCACATGCGGTGAACTCTCAAGTCGATCGTTCCAGCGACTGTCCCAGACCGCAGACCTTATGACGGCACTCGTGAATTCGAGATGGACGCTGGAATTCTCGATGTCGTACGTAGATGGAACATGCAAGCTACTAGTAACAAGTGCATCGCTTCTAGTAACAAGTGCCTTACTAGTAGTAACAATGTTTGCTATTGGAAACAAGAAGCTTTAATTAGAATTAACATTTTGTCCCATATGAGCTATTACCTGCCCAGCGTTCCCATTTCCGTCCGCGTTGCCCACCAAGTCCTGCCTCCGGCCTGACACTTCGAACTACACTGTGACGGAGCTGAGCCACGCGGCAGGAAGAAACCAAGACGGGAGAAGAAGGACGCTACTAGGGGCTCCTGGCATCGCTACTGGGAGCAAGGACGCATGAAACTAAATTAGATAGAGAGAGAACTTAGAAAGTGAAGCATGAAGACAACATAGCAGGCAAAAAAAGACAACAACGCCTCAAGTCCCAAGTCTGAAATGGAATTCTCGAAGAATGGAATTCTTTGTTGATGTCTTTCTTGTTTGGTTTTGTTTCGCTGTCTCGTCGCTCTGAATGTTCGTTTCGAAGGCATCACAATGAAGCGCTTCGCCGTCACGGTGGCCTGTGCTGCCGGCTACAAAGGCCAAGGCTCTGCCAACATTTGCCTCAAAGCAGGAGAGACAAGAAAAAGTCAGGTGTAAAGAAGAAAGAAAGGAAGAAGAAAAGGTTTAAAGGTCTAAAGACAACAAGAGAAATAAGTAAGAAGAAAGAGTTAGGAACGCTGGTTTACAAACAGATACATTCTCTACCACCGCAGGCTTTCAAAAGGGCTGGGTTTTTGGTCTTGAAACGGTTGGAAGCCCTACCTTTGGTGGTCTCAAGACAAAAGCCCTTAGAGGGGAAGGTTTGTGTGGATCACATGTGGTAATGCCCTTGTTCCTAGTAGCTTCTTGTTCCTAGTAGTAAGGCCAGGAGCGCCGCTAGTAGCGTCCGATCGCTCCGTTCGTAGCGATGCCCTTTGTTACTAGTCGCTATTGGGGGAGAGCAAGCGCTGAGGAGTCACATAGAGATTCCATGCGCAGGAGAGGCGTACTCGCTGGCCGGGTGCATCTCCGAAGCTTGCGCAGCGCCCTCCGACGTCACTGGCTACAAGGTGAACCAGGTGGATCTCACAGAGTTGGTGTGATCGCTGAGGTCATGGTGACAGCGGTTAGGCCGTAAGGTGTTGGCTTAACTATTGCTTTCCTGCCCAGGAGACAAAAAAGGTCTTCGGTGGAAGTTCAAGCAAAATCAAAGACTGAAGCAGGTTCATTGCAACTTGTGCAACGGGAGGCCTCATTGAAGGATACAAACATCTTCCCTTTTTCAAGAAGCTACTAGGAACAAAGGGCATCGCTACTAGGAGCAAGGGCCTTACTTGGAAGAAAAGCTAGTAGAAACAATATGAAATTAAATTAGGAATATATATATATATATATATATTTCTAATAGCTTCTTGTTTCTAATATCTTCCAAAGCTGCAGATGCCGAAGGCGAGCGCCGAGATCACCAGCTTCAGCGTCCACGCAGAGTGCGAGGAGGGCTATGCTGGGACGGCGCTGGTCTCTTGGAGCAGTGAGGTGTGAGGTGAGAGGACTCCACTTGCGCAAGAAGAAAGAGGCCATCCCTAGTAGGTTGGAGGCCACTAGTAACAAGTGTTTTCTTAGCCCGCTCCCCTCCCTAATTGAAAGGAAAGAAAGAAGACAGAATGGTCCAAAGGTCGGAAAATAACCCAAGTGGTACCAACTTCTGTCAATGGGTTGAACAACTCACGACGGTTTGCACTCGCTTTGAACACTTCTAGGTCTCGAAGTGCTCCAAAGATGGAGAAGCCTATGGCCTGAGCGGCTGTGTCTATGTGCCGACCACCACCACCACCAGCACTACAACGACCACGGTGACCACCACAAGTACCACCACAGAGCCGTGGGTGAAGAATTGATGTGTTCTTTTCAAAAATTGCAAACCAAGAGTTAGTTGAGTTCATCACCGACATACTTCCACAGGAAGAGTGGTGAGCTTCATTTAGAAAGAGTGTTGAGATTCCCAAAGCTCGAAGTTCGGAAGTGAGAAGTGTTGAGAAATGTAATGGGAAGAACAAGGACGCTACTACGGGCTCCTGGCCGTACTACTAGGAGCAAGAAGTTGTTAGAAGCTATTAGAAGTGTTGACAAAGAGGGGACAAAGAGGTGCTTTTCTCAAAGATGGAGTGCTGAGAAGCTTTTGTCACCTCCTCAAGTGATTGGGACAATTCGCAAGTAGCAGCGTTCTTTTCGGCCTCGCGCCTCGCACCCTGATCGAAGGAAACAACCACAGTGACGTCAACGACAACTAAAACCACAACGACCACCAGCACTTCAACCAAGACATCGACAACAACGAGCACCTCGACCACCACCACCTCAACCACAACGAAGACCTCCACCATCACATCAACGACCACTTCCACCACGACCACCAGCACTACCACTGCAACCACGACGACCACAACCTCCACGATCACCTCGACTTCCACCACGACAACCTCAACGAGCACAGTGACTTCAACCACAACCACCGTTACAGTGACAACTACCACGACGACCACGTCGACACACACCTCGACAACCACCACTTCGACAATCACATCGACGACTACGACGACGACAAAGACCAGCACGACCACTGTAACTACTACAACTACAACTGTGACGTCAACCACCACAGTCACGTCAACCACAGTTACAGAGACCCAAACCAGCACGACCACCACAACATCTACGACAACAGTCACCTCCACGAGCACAACGACCACAAGCACCAGTACTGTTACCACCACGACAACGACCACCACAACTTCTACCATTACCAGCACCACAACCTCCACCATTACAGAAACCAGCACAAGTACCACTACGACCAGCACTACCACCGTGACGACCACCACCACCACCTCAACACAGACGACCACTTCGACCACCACGACCAGCACCTCCACAACAACGACCTCAACTTCAACCACCACCAAGACCACCACCACCGTGACTAGCACTGTGACTTCAACCACAACCACAACAACTGAGACCTCCACAACAACTGCTACCACCACCAGTACTGTCACCAGTACCACCACCAGCACCGAGACCATGACATCCACGACTACCACAGTGTCCACCACAACCCTCACGGCCACCAGCACGAGCACGGTCACCAGCACCACAACCACGACAGAGACGAAAACGAGCACCAGCACCAGCACTAGTACAGTGACGTCGACGAGCACCATAACAGAGACTGAGACCAGCACCAGTACCAAGACTTCGACGTCCACAACTACTGCAACCACCACCACAGTGACAAGCACGACCACCACCACGCAGACATCCACGGTGACCAGCACCTCAACTGAAACATCCACAGCCACAAAGACCTCGACAAGCACATCCACCACTACCACCACGACAGAAACAACCACCAGCACAACCACTACCTCAACCTCCACAAGCACAGAGACAACCACTAGCACAACGACCACAAGCACTTCAACAAGCACCACACAAACATCAACCAGCACAAAGACGACGACCACGGAAACCACTACAAGCACCACAACAACATCAACCTCAACACTCACCACCACTGCTACCAGCACCACCACTACTTCTACAAGCACATCCACCACCACAACATCCACATCGACAACCACTGCTACAACCACAACGTCCACCTCAACCATTACTTCCACCACCACGACATCTACATCTACTGTCACTACAACAACAACCACTACTAGCACAAGCACCGTGACCTCAACAAGCACCACCACCACATCAACCTCCACCAGCACAAGCACAGTAACGACATTCCAGTCGACCACTACTACTACCAGCACAAGCACTCAGACTGAGACATCGACGACGACATTGACTAAGACAGAGACCAGCACGACCACATCAACTGTGACATCAACCACTGTTACGCCACCGAGCTCAAGAGATTGAACATGAATTTGAAAGATTGATTCGTTCAATTCTAATTCTATTGAATTCTTGTTTCTAATAGCAAACATTGCTCCTAGTAGTAAGGCCAGGAGCCCCTACTAGCGTCCTTGCTCCTAGTAGCGATGCTAGGAGCCCCTGGTAGCTTCTTAAACTACGTTTAGAGAATGTGATTGACTTTAAGTTCAAAGCTGACAGAGCTTCCATACAAGACGCTTTGGTTTTGATTGGTTCAGTTTCGCGTTTTCTGCCTAGCTTCATGACCACCCCACCGAGGTCCACCACAACGACCACCTCAACCAGCACGGAGACCAGCACAACGACTTCCACCACGACCCTTACAGAGACTTCCACGACGACCAGCACATCCACCAGCTCCACCACTTCCACGAGTACTTCCACAGAGACCTGGGCGAAATCGTTTAGGAGCAATGTTCGCTACTAGGAGCAAAGGGCATCGCTACTAGGAGCAAGGATGCTACTAGGGGCTCCTGGCCTTACTACTAGGAGCAATGGTTGCTATTGGAAACAAGAATTCAATAGAATTAGAATTAAAACTAATCTAATATTAATTTGAATTGAATTAGAACTGAATCCAGAAGCCACTAGGGGCTCCTGGCCTTACTACTAGAAGCAAGAAGCTACTAAAGTGGTTTCCAAATGAGAAAAGTGCCAAATGCTCAGAAGCACACATTGGTGATGACGGAAAGGCGGGGAAGTGCAAACGTATCCAACTGTTCGATGATGTTTGATGTTCCGAAGTTTGAAGCACTCAGGAAACGAGTACAACCACAACCAGCACCAGCACATCTACCACCACCTCGACTGAGACTTCCACCACAGTGACGAGCACTATAACCTCCACAACGACAGAAACCAAGACATCGACCACAACAACCTCCACCAGCACCTCCACCGTGACAAGCACAAAGACCACTACTACAACGAGCACGGAGACCTCCACCAGCACATCAACCAGCACTTCGACCAGCACAACCACCACTTCCACATCCACTACGACCACTAGCACCTCGACGGTGACCTCAACCACCACCACATCCACTAGCACAGTGACCACAACGGTCACCACAACCACCAGCACATCCACATCCACTACTATCACCAGTACGACCACCACCACCACTCAGGTCTTTTGCGTGGCACCCGACGATGCTTTGTCAGCATTCAATAGTTTTCTGGCCGACGAGTGCCAGTTGAGGACGGATTTCCCAGTCTGATTATGATTTCTTGTGTCGTGGTAAAGGGCATTGCTAGTAGTAGCAAGAAGCTACAAGGTTGGAGGCCATCGCTACTAATAGCAAGAAAAAAACGCCCACCCCCCAAAGCAAAGAAACAGGAGTGGAGGACATGCCATGCTTCGTTTCTCGAGGATAGCACCGGATATTTGATCACCGAGAATGATTTGCGACACGGCACCTTTGACGTCCAGGTCTCCTGTGCCCCTGGTTTCACCGGCACCTCGGTCAGTCTTTGGCTGCTAGTAGCGTCCGATCGCTCCGTTCGTAGCGATGCCCTTTGCTCCTAGTAGCTTCTTGTTCCTAGTAAGGCCAGGAACCCCTAGTAGCGTCCTCGCTAAGTCAAATCCTTATTTTTTAGCCTCCCCCCTGCCCTATTTAATTAAGCAAGGGAGTAAGCTCCTAGCATAGCTTACGCTTCTTCCAGGAAGCTCGCACTATCAATTTGGTTCTTAGATGTTTAGGGAAACTTCTCCATGGCCCAGAGGAAGTTGTGAATTCAAAATTAGAACCAAAGATAGAGAGATGGAACTAGATTGACGGCTTGTGCATTGGACTTTGTGTTTCGAAAAGGTACAGGAGAGGTACCCTGAATGGTTTGGTGTCATTGCAGCTCGGGTGACGTCAGTGAAGCTGTCAGGCATTGCCACCGCCACTGCATGCTCGGGCAATCAGGCGCACACGGTGTTTTCTTTGTTTCTTTGTTTATTTAGACCATTAGACCTTTTCTTCTACTGTTTGTTTTTTCTTTTCCATTTCTGTAGTCAAACAATGGTGGAACAAGTGGCAAGGCACAGACAATCTACAGCGTCTCCGGTTGCACTCCCGTGCCTGACAACTACATTTGCATCGCGCCAGAGGTTCGCAGTCAGCGCTTCACGCGCAGTGCGCATTCATAATCCAATCAAAACTGTGAGTCCAAGACCATTTCGCTTTCACCATATGGGGGGAGAAGTTACTTCAGTGTGTGTGTGTGTGTGTGTGGAGTCTGATGGGAGGAGAAGTTCAGGTCTGTTCAACTGCGATTGCGTTAGACTTGCAAAGTGCCCAGACTTTTGAATAGGCAATCTGAATACAAATACTTTGTATGTATTTTCTTTGCTTGGGAGTTACCGTTCCTTTCAATGGTTTCTCCACTTGCATGCTTATCAAGAGAGTGCGTTTCATTTGGACAAACAACAAGGACATGGGATGCGTGTTGCGAGTTGGTTGATTTGCTTGTTTTGATCGAGGAAAGCATGACGCTCCATGGTGAAAGTTTCCTCAATTTGGTTTGCACGGCCTGACCAACTGTAGGGTGATTGCTCCTTGAACTTTTCAGGTGACGAAGGGATATTTGCTGACGGAAACCAACCTGCAGCTGAACAATTTCCAGGTCCAGGTGAAATGTGCCCCTGGATATAGCGGTCTCTCGACATCAGTGGGTGTAGATAAAAGGTTTGATGAGGGGGCTCAGACCCAGGCAAATGCTTATTTTGGAGAATTGCAAGTTCGTTGGAGTCAGGACTGCCGTTTGTTGTAGGAAATTGAAGAGGTCATACAATTGTGTAGCATTTTTTGATGTTTTCTGTCAATGGTTTTTTTGTGTGCAAGATTGTGGTACGCGGCTCGGCCCATTTAATAAGGGATTTGCTTGGCCAAGGAAACGCAAAAGTGGGAGCTTGCAGCGGTGACAAGGCTGGTCTTAGCACATGCAGGAAGAGAAGTCTTTAGTTTTTCTCTTCCAAACTGCAGGTCTTTGGAAGCTTCAAATATGTCCAAATGTTTGTTTTGTCTCGTTTGATCACCGTTTCTGAAAGCAGATTTCAATGCATTCACAAGCGTCACGGCTGGATCTACCAGCTATAGCTTCGTCAGACCACTTCGATCTACAAGCTCACCGGATGCACCTCTTGCGCCTTGGTGGATGAAGAGTGACAAACATTGTGGGTTGTTAAGTAAGTGCACATCATTTCTTCATTCCATTCAGAAAATTGGATGGACAAGATGAGGATTGAAGTTGGCTTTTGTTCTGTTAATCATTGGAATAAAACGGACACTTACAAGACTTGTTGATTGATTGATTACATAAATTTAATTTTCCAAGGATAATAGACCTCCGATGAACAATTGGAGCCTGACAAAAAAAATGACTTATATACATTATTACAATGTAATCTATATGTTTATTAATATATATTTAAGAATTTTTGTTGTTTTTAGAAATTGTAAATATATATATATATAAATAAGTAAAAATATATCATATGTATTTTTTTAGAATGGTATAAATTACAGAAATTTCGGTTTTTATGAGGATAATAATATATATAGATATTAATTCCGTCATGAAATGATGGTACTTTTTGAAAACGAAGAAATTGTATTATGAAAGCTAGTATTATTTAGTTGGAGTTGTTTTGTTTTCGTAAGTGAGGGATTGGAATCTTCGGGATTATTATATTAAATGAAATTTTTATATATAGGGGGAAGGGGACCTTTTCTTTTTTTTTTCCATTTTTCGTGGGTTTAATTTTTGCTTCGGACGTTTTTGGAACACTTTTCGGGCAATTTTTATGATATTTATTTTGATTTAATTTTTTCGGGATATGGTGTAATAAATTTAATTCATTTATATATTTATGATAGCGATATCGATAGAAGAAAGCAAATAAATTATGCAAATAGATTTAGTTTGCCTTTGGAATACTTTTTATGGCATTTATATTGGTTTAATTCTTCCGTGGAGGTTTTGGGATTTGGTGTAATAGATTTAATAAACTTATAGATTCGTAAACACATTAAATGTATCGAATAGTGCGATAAACTCTAGTTACGCTTCTTTAATTATCGGGGATATTAATTTTAAAATTGATTATATTATTGTTATTTATACGTTTTATATATTTATAATGTTTATTTTATGAGCATTTGCTTCATTCCGCTTGTTTGATGTTTTATTAGTCCGAATGTATTTTTGTTAGTTTTCGTTACCTATCCTTTTTTTTAAATATATGTGTTGAATAATTGCGTATATGTGTTATTTTGGCCTTAAATGTCCTTTTATCGTGTTTTATTGTCTTGTGAAATGGAATTGGATGATAAAAATTCCCTTTTATGTGGGGAATGAGGACACGGGAGAGGGGGATTTATACGTCTGGATGAGGAGGAGCTAGAGAGTCTTTAAGAGCTGGTGGATCGGGTTAGGGAGGTTATTGCTATGAAACTATGTGACATATAAGGCGATACTCGCCTCGATGTGGTGCCAAAATTAGGGTCTCTAACCGAGGTGGTAGACGCGCCGGACGTGGAGATGGTTGTCGAGAGCCCCCTGGAGGTTTTGAAGAACCTCGTCTAGCAGGTATGGCCTTTAAAGAGGGTAGTTGATCCAGGATGCCCTCAGGTTAGCGGAAGATCCAGAGTGAAATGAAGAAGCTTAAACACAAATTTCCTCAAGAGCTTAAAATGCCCTGGGAAAAGGGCTTTGTTGGCCTGGTCCTAAAACATAATTTCCAGGTCATGGGAAACCCTTTCATGAATAAGGAGAATATGAAGACGTGGGCGCTATGGAATAGGTGGACGAGGTCGCGAAGAGTAGCAGTATAAAGGACAATACGATCGAGATTTTGGTCAGCTCTAAAAGGACGGATAGAATGAGACCTTCCTGGGGCTAAGTCGAAGCAGATGACAGGTAGAAAATGCTTGGTGACTGATTGATAATCATAAATGAGGCCAGGAATTTCTGCAAGGCTGCAGGGATGATAGATCAAAGTGGCAAGGAAGTGTTGGAGGACGTATTTGCACGTAAAAAGAATAGCACCTTGCAAGGCAGGCTGAGCGCAATGATGATGTATGTGAAATGGGCTACAACCAGCTACGAGGGCCACTAGCTTCAGGAACGCACTGGCTTTCTGCAAGCGCACCATCCAGCTTGAAGGAGTGGACGATATCCTGGAGAGTGCTAGGTTCATCGCATCGGAGCTAGATGACTAAAAGGGTAATGAAGCAGAGAGATGCCTTGATTGTCGATTAGGTGATGGCCCTCGAGTGCGTGTTGGCAGGACGGGTGTTTCCTATGCAGGAAGGACAGGTTGTTTGCAGGACACTGCCTACTCTGCATTTATGGGAGGCTCAGGGTGGGAGACAGTCAGGGCATCGAGAATGAGCCACAGGTCTTCGGAGGCTATCTGGAAGATGGCACCGTCATCCACAAAATAGATGGATTCCGAGGAGCTGCCTGTGGTGGCGCCTGCAGTTGGAGTGACAGATACGGTATGGGCCGACAAATTTTTTTAAAGTTCAGGCACCTTGGAGTGCCTCCTCATTTTCTGGGAAGGATGCTTGAAGCACGACCTCCAAGTTTTCTCCACATGTTCCATCCCACCGTGGTCATCAGTAGAACGACGAGAATGAACGTCATCTCAAGAGAGAAGGCGAAGTCCAGAGCCATCTCAAAGCACGGCTGCATCCTCTGCACCATCATCATTTGCGAGGTGGGGATCATATCGGCCAGATTGCGTCGATTACCCGATCGGTTGATCGCATATTTGCAAGCATTTGTTGTTCAGCCAATGGCCTAGAAGGTCATGTCTGACTGAAGGGAGATCTGCTGGCTCCTCAATCGGTCGGCAACGTCCTGGCTTGCTGGGGACTTGGTAACTCTTTTCAGTTATTTATTGGTTTGCTAGATCTCCGATCTGACCCAGCGCAACTTGGAACCAGAGGAGGAAAAAAAGAATTCCTATTCCTTATATATATCATAAAAATCCGACTTTAAACCATTAAATTTCCTTTATACATACACACAATACTAAAATTACGCAATTATCAATAACAAACCTTTGCAATCGAAATACACATAAACAACAATAAAAACGAATTAATCACTCACGTCCGCCCACTTCAACAATCTAAATATTAATTTCCTTTCCCCTATCAAAAAACTACCAAAGAAAATAACAATCTATACATTTTATGAAAATTAATTATAATAAACAATCTTGAAAAAAACAAACATCCTATATTTCAAAAATCAAAAACTCTTTTTAAAATTTCAAAAAAAATCATGATGTTTAAAAAAAGAACCGAAAAAAAATTGTTCCCCTCCTACGAAAGTTGCTCACGCTCTACTCTCTTTTTTGCATTGGGGATGCGAACGGTACAGGCAATCTGCTTTATGTATGAATGTGATCTTGCATCCACTTTACTTACTTCTCTATATATTGCACTCCCTAAATATTGCTTAAATTTTTCTTGGAACAAATCTGTGGTGGACATCTTAAAATCCTTCAGACCCAACCTTTCCCACTATCATCTAGACTGCCCGAATCACTCTGCACTGGAGCCTGGAGTACCATTCACTTTTGATGGAAATGCCTCCAATAGAGGACTGCCGAGCATTTGCGCGGCGCCATGGATCATGCAGGCTTAGATATGCCCAGGATGGCCAGAAATTCTGACCACGAGCTCGACCATCCATCGTGAGTGGCCGGAGGAATCGCTCCCGATCTTGAAGGATTTTCAAGATGAGACAGCGTACTTAGAACCAATACAAAAGGAGGGAGCTTGCACCTTGGTCTCTCATTCGTCAGCCAGCACTTCACCTTCAACCTGGGCGGCCTCGACGTCATAGAACGACATTGGGAGTATGCTCGATGTTTATGACCATGACAATCAGTGGGTCTTCGAGGTCGATCACCCGTTTTTTTGGAGAGGATCCGCCTGTCTGCTCAGTGGATGGGCAATTGGCTGCAAAGTGTCCTCAGCGCGCCAAAGAATTCGCTCAGGTTTTGGACTTTTCATAGTCATTTTGCTGCAGATACAGCACTTTGGCCATCGTGGTGGTTGGACACGCAATGCAGCGTTTCTGTTCATTTCCTTCCAGCTCTGTCCTGCTGATGTGCGCGTTTGTTCCTCGACCATGCAACATTTCTATTCACGCATTTCTATTCGACCATGCAAAATTTGTTGGCCTTTTGCACGATCCTGTAGGGTGCAACCTTGGCAAAATCTTTTTTTTTTGCGTTCTGGAATCTATGTTGGACTAATATTTTTCGCAAATCATAAATCTATAATCAATAAAATAAAAAATATAACTAATAATTCATTGTGACTTTCACCAAAATTCCTTTTTCAATTATCATCAGGACAACGACGACAACAGAGACCTGCGCTACGTTGCTCCTTTGACAAAGCAGCACGTCGGAGTAGATGCCATCCTTGAACCTGGACTGGAAGAGTCACATTGTGGGCAGTCAAACGACGATAGGCGGTGTCATGGTCGGTGACGAAGGACAGGAGGCTTTGCTGTGGCTTCCTTTGCAACAAGTTGAAGTACTCCTCAAAGTCATTCGGAAGGAGCACACGATCGTCATACTCGATGTTCTTGTCGAGCTTGGTGATGATCTTGCTGAAGCCATCCTCTTTCTCAGCCTCTTCAACTGAGAAGTCCTCGAACAACCACCACGTCACACCCTGAAAACTTCCCAGGATGTTCAGGACGGACTCGGCTGAGCGCTTGCTGATCTTCATCTTGTGGTGGTAGAGCATCAGCCTCTTTCTGTACTCTTTGTAGTCCTGGGGTTGTCCACTGAACAGTGGCCTTGCAAAAGGCGCGGCCGCGGCGCTTCAGTGCGCCCTCTTGTTTTCGTGTTTGCGGACATCGGGTGCCGCTGCTGCCTTTTTCGCATTGGTAGCGGAGCCTCCTCCGGGGGGCTCCGAGTCCTTTGCGCGAAGAAGAACGAGGTTCTGCATAAGTCCTTTGTCACGAACACTTGGCCGAGCTCTTTTGTTTCCTCGTTGAAGAGCCCTTTCGGTCTTGGCTACTTGTTTGAGAATGCCACCAACGACATCGGCTGCAGATGGTTCCAAGGATGGTGACTACCTCAACCTGCGCGACTCCTTCGTTCAACTGCCCTCCCAGTCTTGAGAGGGAACGACGGTAAGTGAAGGTCAAAAACAGTTCGAACTGCCAAAACACAAGTGCACAGCGTGATCTTTACACTTTAATATTTTTTTTGTTTTAGGATACGTTTTTGTATATATTTTGCGGAATATATATTATGGGGATATAATTTAGTTATTTAAATTGATTATTTTATAATATTTAGAAATTATTTTTCGTGTTATGTTTGTATTATAATATTATTAATACAATTTTTAAGAAGTTATATATTATATTATGTTTGTAATATTGAATAATTCGTTTTGAAATTATATTAGAATTTATTAATTTTGGGATACGAAGAATTTAATGTCGATTTTATTATTATATATTTTTAATATTATATAATTAGGATATGAATGAGCTTAAATTAAATATTTATTATATAATTAATGGATATATTATTTAAAATAGGGTTTTATCATTACATATATTTTATTAAATTCGTTAAGAATATGAAATATAATTATGTAATTTATTTGGTTTTATTTGGATGTTTAAATTAATATTTTATATTGATATTTATATATGTATTTATATTTGTTGCGGAATTTTGAATTTCTTCGTAATTATATAATGCAGATTTTACATGTGAAGAATTTATATAAATTATTTGTATTTTTATAATTATGAATATTATTTATCGTTTTTGACGTTGTAGTTAAATATTATGAATTTAAAAATTTTGCGTTACATTTTGATAGCGTGTTCGTTTTAATGGAAAATTAGATTTATCGGAATGTATTTTATATTTTTTATTATATATTAACATAGATTTTTACGATTCCGAGATTATTTCTGGCAATTGGAAATAATAATTATTGTGTTTATATATTGATTGCTCAATATATTTGATTTGGACGTCTCGGTTAAACATTTTTTGTATTGGTGTTTACAAGCGGAAATTTAACGATTTTGGATTGGAAGATTATGCTTGGAGTAGTTGGATATAAATGACTGAAGCTGAAAAATGTAATGTATAACCGAAACTTGGGTGCTTTGTGGGCCAAGCTCGATTTAATGGGAGGCTGCGATGAAGTGGCTGTGCATCTAAACTGCTTCGGAGGCCAACTTGCGAAGTGCTCCTGTGAGAGGTACGTCATCTTCGAAAATTGCATGTATTTCCCCACATCTCTGTGTGGGGTTCTAGTTTTGTTGGCTGGCGCCCCCCGCCCGCATCCGCCCTTCCTTCTTTCCCTACGTCTTCCTCGCCCCCTCCTCCACTCATTCGCTCACTCACTGCACACTCACACTCCCAGCAGTCTCCACAAACTGTCACTCACTCATTCAGTCACTCACTCACTCACTCCCTCACTCACTCACTCACTCACTGCACACTCCCAGCAGTCTCCAGAGACTCAGTCATTGAATCACTGAGTCACTCGCTCACTCATTCACACTTCCAGAGCCTGTCACCCGGCGGCGTGCGTTGTCGCCAGGCAAAGCCTCCCGTGCTGTTCTTTGTGTTAGCGGCATGCATTGTCGCCGCTGGGCCCCCCTCGCTCTCTGCAGTGCAGTACCCAGAGCCTCCAGAAGGAGATGCGGCGCGCATTGTCGCCGCTGGGCTCCCCTTGCTCTCTGCAGTGGCAGGCGCAGAACCAAGAGCCTCCAAAAGGGGCTGCGGCACGCGTTGTCGTGGCTGGGCGAGGTTTTTGAGGTGGAGCAGGTCATTTGCAAGTTGAGTCCAAGGCAAAAGTAGTTTTCCAACATCCGAGCAAAACTTGATTGGCGCAGCTTGGCAGCAGAAGCTTTTTGGATTTAGGTATCTGACTTCTCGATTTGGGCATGTCATCTGTCATCCTTGCACACGTGCCAATGAAGGCCATGTTACTGCCGTACTGGGTTACCCCTCGCCTCCCAAGGTGTCAAGAAGGGATGACTCACTGAGGCCGGCTGCATTGCAGCCGGCAGCCAGCAGCCACACGGCACATATTGGTGATATTGAGCGACAACACGCGCCGCAATCCCTTCTGGAGGCTCTGGCTAGTGCGCCTGCCACTGCAAAGAGCGAGGGGGGCCCAGCGGCGACAACGCGCCGCGGCAGCCCTGTCTGGAGTCTTTCGCGAGGCGGCCCAGCGGGGACAAGGTGCGCCGCAGCCCCTTCTGGACGCTCTGGGTTCTGCGCCTGCCACTGCGAGGCAGGAAAAGATCAATTGGACAGCCTGCGAGGCACAGGGAGGCAGGAAAGAACAATGTAGCCAGCGGCGACAAGGCGACCCGCAGCCCCTTCTGAAGTTTCTGGATGACTGCGCAAACACTGGTCCTGCAAACGATATTGGCACCAGTGCACAGCACAGACACACTTCAAACATCTTGTGGAATACTTTTGTGGACACTCTTGTGAATTCTCGTGTGGGACACTTCCTTCTCCCAGCATTTCCAATGCGACTCCGAACCGGCAAGAACCAATACTGTGAAATTCACAATGGCAGTAGTGCACAGACACAATGTGCGCACATCCTGGCCGCAGCCATTACAATACGATTCGCAGCCTGGCACAATTTTGTATACGACACTGGCAGTATCGCACGAATAGAAATTTTTCATGGCCAACGAAAACGTACATAACGGACCTCGGAAATGAACAGAGGAGCCAATGTCACCAATAAGAAATTGGAAAGACACCTACACAGGGTAGAAAACAACCGCAATAATAAGCCTAATTAGAAATAAACAAGCAAAAAGATTCCTTAATGAGAAGAACAATCACTTTGATTACTACCAAAATTACATTTCGAAATCATTTTATATAAAAAAAGGTGCATTATCAAAATCTATACTCCCAGAAGCGCTAAACTGTAAACTCTAAACCCAAAAGAGAAAAAAATATTGCAGAGGCAAGGCGGAGGTTGTGAAACACAGCGAAAGTGGTTTTGAAACTTCAACTGTATTAAAATGATTCGATCCTCACCAAATGCTTGTGGCAGGCTATTGCTCCAGGCACACAAACCCATCAAATGAAAATGTCAAGGTTCTTGGAGGCATAGAAACCAAGCTGCCCAGGCCAAAGGTCACTCCTGCACTGAATGAAAAATCATCAAGTGTCTGGCGAGCTTCCACTGTTCCAGGCACAGAAATCAAGCCGCAAAACACCCTTCAAATCAGGAAAGCATCCTGCCACCGCGCGACCCTGGACAGAAGACGCCTACTATGAGGCCGACGAGTGGTATGATGACACTGCCCCTGACGATGAGGCTGAGTTTGACTATGACGCCATCTACTACGGCAAAGAGGATGAACCTGGAGAACACCATGACCTGTCCGAAGATCCTCAAGAGTTGGCCGAAAAGTATGACCACGCCTATGCCACCTACCTGGATGCCCGGCAAAGATTCCAGCAGCTCAAGTTGGCTCGTGGCTACCTGCCGATCGTCGCCCTCACTGATGGCCAGAACGCTTCGCCTGCCTCTGGATCCTTTTCACCTTCGAAGGGCGCCGGCAAGAACAAAGGAAAGGGCAAGAGCAAAAGCAAAGGAAAAGGAAAGAATGTGGTGCGCTATCCACCCTCCTCAGGTGAAAAGGCTGATCCAAAAGGTCGTGCAAAGGCAACTACATGCCTTCGTTGTGGCCAACCAGGTCATTGGGCAGCGCAATGTCCACAAGGTGCGAAATCACCCTCATCGTCCAACAAGAGACCTACACCCACTGAGGGTATGGCCTTGCAGAATGAGACCGCCTTGGTCCTGTTCCAGGATGAGATGGGCACCGACCGACCGGATGCCACCATGCTTGACCCAGGTGCATCTGCCTTCCTGTGCGGATATGGTCCATTCGGCCGCTATTTGAGCCACTTGCACTCCATGAACAACCCCATCAACACCATCCGCTTTGCTCGATGTGACCGCCAGTTCCATTTTGGTGGCGATGCATCCTCACGAGCTTCATGGACAGTGGATCTCCCGGTGATGATCGATGGCCAGTTCGGCACGATCCAATGCTACCTGGTTCCTGGCAACACGTCAATGTTGATGGGCCGACCTGTGATTGAGGCTCTGCACATGGGCATCGACTTCAGCCAGAAGCGCATTCGCTTTGGGCAATCGCCTTGGACCTCAGTGCTTGTGGGCCGCCATGGCGAGTACTTGTTGAGCCTCACCACTGGCATGGAGGAAATACCTGATTCCACGAAAACCCTATTCAGCCTTCGCATCGCCGAGGAAACACCTGGCAGCCATCTCCACTTCGAGGACTTTAACAAGCTCAAACATGTGTTTCAGGCTGAAGATGTGGCTCTAGCAGGTGGGGAATTGCAATCCACTCGTCTTCATCGGCATGCCCTTCGAACCATGGAAACTCAGTTGGTCACTACCTCAAACTCCACCGAAGCCTATATCACTCAGGAGCTTCACAATCCTCCCGACCATCGACGAGTTCTCTGGGAAGTCTATTGTGGCAAAGCTCGCACTGGCCACATCGCAGAGGAGCTTGGCATGAAGGTGGAAAGATTTTCTTTGGACAATGGCTGGGACTTCAACCTCATCAGCCATCAACAACAGCTACTCCAACGACTTGATGAAGAAGAACCTGATGAAGTGCTGGTGGCACCAGAATGCCGCCGGTGGTCAAGAATGCAAACCTTGGCTTGTCGCACCCCTGCACAGCAAGAAGCCTTGAAGGCTCGACGTGAGCACCACCATCGTCGCCATCTCTGCTTTGCCAAGCGCATCTACCTACGACAGGTGACCAATGCACGACATGCCCACTTGGAGCAGCCCCGACATGCCTTGAGCTGGAACACGATGACTCTCCGAGATCTTCCTGGTTACTATGCCGACTTCGACCAATGCCGCTATGGAGCAATGTGCATGGACACCGACGGCATCTGGCGACCTGTCCAAAAGAGCACTCGCCTGTTGACCACAAAGCAGGCTGTTTTAGAGGCCTTCCAGCTGAAGTGTGACCATGACCACTACCACTGACCCTTGGAAGGTTCTGTTCCTGGCTATGGCCGCCGGACCACCTACTTGGAAGACTACCAACCTGGCTTTGCAGCGACACTGGCTGCTGCCTTGGCTCGTCCTGAGACCGCTCAACTGTGGGACACCGCCTATGTGGTCGATGAAACTGGCAAGAAAGAGACCGGACACCTCCTCAAGCTCAAGTCTGAACACCGACAAGATGCTCTTCGAACGGTGCAACGGCTACACCGAAACCTTGGCCATCCGGCACCTGATGCTCTGGCTGATCTGTTGACCGCCAGAGGAGCTCATCCCACTGTGATCGCCGCTGCCAAGGAGTACAAGTGTGTGGCATGTCTGAAGCACAAGAAGCCCAACCAGGTTGCTCCATCATCCATGCCACAGCCCAAGACCTTCAACGAAGTGATTCAGGCTGACGTTTTCTACCTCAAGCCAGCAGACCGCAAGTTTGCAGTGCTAAGCATAATTGATGTTGGCACCAAGTTCATGGCAGCCTACCTGCTTCATGAGGAGACCTCCAAGTCTACATCACCGCTCTGGAAAAGATGTGGGTTCGCCATTTTGGCCCTCCCAAGAAGCTGATCTCCGATGAAGGCCGACCTTGGCTTGGTGCACCGTTTGAATCTTGGACAAGCTCACTTGGCATTGACCATCAAGTAGCACCAGGAGAAGCTCATGAGCGTCTTTCGTTGGTTGAGCGCCGTCATGCAGTGCTGCGCCGTGCCTGTGAGGTCTACATGGATGACCGCAAGCTCAACGACGCTGCTGGCATCAAGGAAGCACTTTGCTATGTGATCCCACAGCAGAACGCCACACCTGCAGTTGCTGGCTTCTCGCCCAGTCAATGGATTCTTGGCTTCCAACCTGAGCTGTCCCACCTCATGGACTCCAACCTCAATGCAGCTCAACTTGCTGGCAACAACAGCTCATTTAAGGAGAACCTTGAGCGGCGAACTGCTGCAAAGATGGCCCTGGCATCTGCTGATGCTGACTCCAAGCTGCGACGAGCTCTCAGTCGCAAGTACCAGGGCCAGAATCGAGTTTTCCAGTTGGGAGAAAGAGTATGGTTTTGGCGTGATGCTCGCCAAGGAGCCCTGAACAAGATCAGATGGCTTGGTCCTGCCCACGTGGTTCTTCGTGAAGAAGATGCTGAAGCTGATACTGCAGCTCCAAAGGTCAAGACCTACTGGCTCGCCTATAAAACACAGTTGATTCGTGCTGCGCCTCACCATGTCCGTGCAGACTCCTCGGACCTCAGCACGTGCTCGAAGACCTGCAATCAGCCCTCAACAAAGTGAGACAGCTGAAATCCCGTGGAGTCACTAGATTCTACGACTTGAGACGGGTGAACCGCCAACAGCTGGATGATGTCGAGGAAGATGAACAACACACTGACCCTGATGGTCCTCTGCTGGAAGAAGATGATGATGAGCCTCCCAGGCATCGTTTTCGCCTGGAGCCACCCGTGCCGACTGCAGAAGCACCACCACAGATCATCGTGCCCGATGCTGAATATGAGCCTGCCTCACCTGCTCATTCCAGCTTTGCACCGACGTCTCCCAGAACACCAACAACACCAGTGATGGCAGAACCAAACATGTTGCTGCCCATGGCCCCAGCCGAGATCACTGTACCAGGTTCACCAGCCACCACTAGGTCCCGCTCACGGGCTCCTACTGTGGTCGAACCCAGCGAAGAGCCAACCATACCATCTGCAGCACCCACACCACATGCTGCATCACCACCGGCTATTGCAACAGCACCTCAAGCATCAATGTCAGGGCCTTCACTGGACCCTGACACTGCAGCATTGTATGAACCAGTCGATGCTGAAACCTTTCAACAACGACGAGTTCGCTTCAACAGACAGGAGACACTTAGTTTTGGCTTCCTGCGAAGACAGCGCATTGGGTCACCACAGCCATACAACACGACGTCACAGACAACAATACCAGAAGCAGAACACAACAGTGCAGAGCACAACACACAAGCAACAGCGGCAGCCGCAGAAGCGCCAGCCCAAGTATCGGCAGCTCCAGCTGCTTCGGATGATCCTGCTCTCTATGCAAGTCAGAAGGCACCTGATCACGCCTTGCTGAATCATGCCTTCCAAGTCTCCGGCATTGAAGCCAACTGCCTGCCAAAAGGTTGGACCTATGAGAATGGCTACTTCCAGCTCGACAAGAGAGACCGCGACTTCTGGGAAGTCAAAGCCGGATGTTTGATCAGACACCATGTGATCCCTCGACGATCCAAGATGTGCCTGCACCAATTGCCAAAAGACAGCCCCTTCACCTCAGATCAGCTTGATCTGGTTCGGATGACCATTATGTATGACAACAACGGCAAAAGCATCCAACAGACCGACGATGGCTACACGGCTTCCACTCCCTTGGATCGCTCATGGACTGGAGTCACGATCTTCCAGATCAAAGGCGACCTTCGTCGAGAGATGGCCATGTTCGCTAAGGCCCCACTTCAAGGAGCACGACAGCTTGGCAAGGAGACCAAACTCCGGCACGCCAAAAGCTTCAAGAAAGACAAGAACAAGAACAACCTCTCGGAGCGCCACATGACTCCTGATGAGCGAGCAGCCTTCAAAGCTGCAAAGGTCAAAGAGTTGCAATCCTTCTTTGACAACCACGTCTGGCAGTTCGAGACCACCAGAGAAGCTGAGCCCAGTCGGACGCTGACCAGTCGCATGCTGCTGAAGTGGTCAAAAAATCCTGATGGCAGCCCCCGTGCCAAAGCCAGGCTCATTATCAGAGGCTTCATGGACCCAGACGCTTGGGAAGGAACTGTTCCAACCTCATCGCCCACAACCACGAGGCTGTCGAGATCCATATTGTTGAGTTTGGCCTCCACCATGCAGTGGCCAATCTAGACTTCAGACATAGCAACCGCCTTCCTGCAGGGTCGACCTCAGACACGCAAGTTGTGGGTGCAGCTTCCTCAAGAGTGTTTGCAGTTGCTTGGAGCTACAGCTGACACCCGTATGTTGCTTCTCAAGCCCTGCTACGGCCAGATCGATGCCCCGAGATCTTGGTTCATGGCTGCAGTTGATAAGCTGAGCGCTATGGGCCTCCGACAGCATCCTCAAGACCCTTGCTGCTTCTTAATCTATGAAGGTGACCTCAACCCTGAGTATGACACCACAGCTGAGCACTCCAACCTGCTTGGACCTCATGGCCTATGTGGTATGGTCATCGTGCACGTCGATGACATGCTTGGTTGCGGTTCGCCATCCTCCCAATGCTACAACGACACCATCACCAAGTTGAAGAGCACCTTCAATTTCCGTGAATGGAAAACTGGTGATGATGGAAAGCCCTTGACCTATTGTGGTTGTGACATTCAGGTCAAGGATGATGGTCTCCTCCTCAACCAGACCAGCTACATGGGAAAGGTGAAACCGATCACCTACGACAAGAAACGCAGCCTCACCGATGCGCTCAATCAGCGTGAGTTGACACAGCTGAGAGGACTTCTTGGTTCACTTCAATGGCCCGCAGTTCAAAGCAGTCCTCACTTGCAGAGCAGCACCTCGATCCTGAGCGGTCATGTTACCAAGGCCACGCTTCAGACAGTGGCCGACACAAATCGCCTGCTGCGTTTTGCAAAAGAAAATGCTGATGTTGGCCTACAGTATAGCCACCTAGGCGAAGTTTCAGAACTTTGTTTGGTATGTTTTTTTTGATGCTGCCTTTGCCACCCGTAGTGACGGAGCCTCATAAGCTGGCTATGTGATCGTAATAGTCAACAAAGCTTTACTTCAGGCCAATGGTCCCGAAGGAGCCTACCACGTATTGGATTGGCGCAGTTTGAAAACGCCAAGAGTTACACGCTCTTCCTTGGGCGCCGAAGCACAAAGCGGTGGTCAAGCTTGCGATGCCTTGGAGCATATCAATATCTACTGGAGCTTGTTAGTTGACCCTCGCCAGCGACTCCAAGAGCTCTTGGACGCTCCATCCTTGTTGTCGCCCACCATGATCACGGACGCCAAAGCCCTTTACGACTCCTATCACCGAGAAGGAGTCGGAAGCTCTGTGGTTGACAAGCGAGTTTCGCTTAAGATCCGTGAGATAAAGGATCGCCTGTCTTCACTAGGCGGTTCTTTGAGGTGGATGTCATCGGAGCGCCAACTGGCTAACGGTTTGACAAAAGAGTCGGCCAGAGCACTTCTTGCACAACGGCTACGTCACGGTTGTTTGAAGCTTGTTTGGGACCCCTCATACAAAGCTGCCAAGAAGAAGACAAAAGCTAAGCTCCAACAGAGTCTTGCTAAAAACATCCATATAGTACCACCACATGTAATCAATAAGGAACCCAACCTCCACGAGGAGCACCAGCAGCCCATCGACGAGAATCCTGCGGAAAATAAGAATCCTACGGAAAATGACGTGAATGTCGATGAGCAGGTGTTTTAGAATAAAGAAATTTTTCGGAATTCCAAGGTTCCTATAAATGTCATGTTTACCAGGATCGACCGGAAGCTTGAGTATGTCTCCGACAGTCCGAGCCATATCGGAAGCCGCCCGCTCGAGTCCTACCGCGGTCGTAAGACGAATTTCATGTTTTGGTTTTTGCTTTTGTTTCATGGCCCCATAACTGGTCACGGCCGATTCGGCCAATGTGGAACCTAAAGCTGGAATGGATTGGTTTGGAACTGTTTAGTACACCCTCCTTCTACTTTTTTTGGAGCACAGCCTTCATGGTTGGTCGATGGAATCATAATACACACCACCGAATACCACCCCAGGTCACTAAGGCTGCAGTCCAAAAGGATGAAGCGATCATCCCAGCTCGTTTTAGAGAAGAAATCAAACGCCTTAAACAAGAAGTCCTACGCTAGAGTTCCAAAGCTAAGGAGTCCCGCCTTGCTGCTATCGAAGCCACGACAGCGATAAATCTAGTTCTAAGAAACCAAAATGCTGCTAAGACCCTTACACAAGAAACCTCCCAAATCCTAAAGATCGCCCTAAAACAGATGAATAAGCATAGAAATAAATGCCCCTTTTACAATGGCATAATCATCAGCCGGCATGGCGCCAGATAGCACACGACCTTAAATTATTCGAGCCTAACCGGAAGAAATAAAAGACTACAGCGGCGAATAGATTTCTACCGCCTTTATAGTTTGAGGGTAATTCCACCTAATCTTATCGATAATCGGTCAGGCTCATCTATACGGACCTTAGTCTACCAATGGCTGGACCGGTTCGAACAGTGGAACTGGGATAATAACGAAAGACTTTCCCCCATGTAAAGTTCACGCTGTGCACTTGTGTTTCGGCAATTCGAACTATTTTCGACCTTCACTTACCGTCGTTCCCTCTCAAGACTAGGAGGACAGTTGCCTTGCAAAAGGCGCGGCCGCGGCGCTTCAGTGCGCCCTCTTGTTTTCGTATTTGCGGACTTCGGGTGCCGCTGCTACCTTTTTCGCATTAAGAATAACTTTTCGAATAAATATTCATACGGATTCGTACATATCCATTTATTTTATATAAATAATATAGTTAATTCAACTAAGAATTATTTTACAAACAAATATTATCTATATAGAATTTCTTTTCCTTTTATCCAAGATTTGCAGCAAGTGCCCACAGTGCAAATCTCAGGCCCTGGTTGCACTGTGGACATTTACTCCCAGCGGGCAAATATTCTTCGTTCACTGCCTGCAAGCGGGAGGATGTGCTTGACCAGAGACTTTGATTAGTTTGGGCTTTCCAGTCATTTTCTTATCATTTTTCAATCGCAACCAGACTCCTTTCAACTCAATTTTTTTGGCCGAAAGGCACAAGTGTGGATTTTTCATCCATGGCTCAGCCTTGCACCTTCACAGAGCCAGAAAAAGCAGCGCCGGTCGAAACTTCATTTGGATCGCAAAAAGGTCAGGGGCTCCAGGCCAAGAGTAATTCGAAAAAGAACCGAACGAACGCTTTCGCAAACCAAAAGACAAGGGAATTAGGTGGCTTGCTTACCCAATGATGATCTACTCTGGAAAGTGGATCGAAGTAAAAAAGAATCAAACATCTGGAATCCAGGAATCCCCCCTCCTTCTGTCATATCGTCAATGCACTTGGCAAGATGTGACGTTCCAACTTGGGCATGTGGTTCGCCAGATGCTTTTGGACCATCCTGACCAGCGCATTCCATCCGATGCTTTCGACATCAAAACCTTTCGCTTTCGGGGTCGCCACTTCGATGCGAGCCCGGAAGCGATTCAAAAATTGAAAGCAAGGCTGGGAAAGAATCTCCTAAGCTTCTTGTTCCTAATTGCGATGCCCTTAGCTTCTGGGAGCTTCTTGTTCCCAGAACCTTCACTTGCTTTCCTTTCTTTGGGTTCGCCCAAGCTCACAGCAAAGCTGTGGAGGTCGGTCATGTTACGTCGATTGTGCCAGGGCGTAAATCCCTGACAAAGTATTCGGGTTGTAATTGATTCCTTCCTCTACGAATTGA
Organism: Durusdinium trenchii; assembly: GCA_963970005.1. NCBI lineage: Eukaryota > Dinophyceae > Suessiales > Symbiodiniaceae > Durusdinium > Durusdinium trenchii. The sequence goes on along the minus strand of CAXAMN010022317.1, from coordinate 661,254 downwards.
GTAGTCCAAGAATCACTTCACAGTTAGAAGAATTCCAAGACGAACACCCCCATCTCACATCCTGCTGCCAGACAGAAGATGGCACGAATCTCGATCTGCATTTTCTTTTCTAACCCCCGAATATGGACCCAGGCTTGGGGTTCTTTGACTTCATCCAAATCTCAGATTCATTCTCAGCATTGCCGACAGAGGGCTGGCCAGCAAACCGACTTGGTTTGCAAAAGCTGCTGGGAGCGGAATGCAGCGGAGTCTCCAACTTCGAGCAAAAAAACCTCTGTTCAAGGACCTTTTGCAGATCCTTTTGCGCCCAAACCTCGTTTGGACGGACCCAAAAACCCTTCCTCCTTCCCAGGATTTGAGAGAGTCAGCCCTGGGAGTTGGATTTTCAAATACTTTGGATCCTTTCGCTGGGTCGTTCTTAAGGACTTCCCAGGGTTTCATTTTTCCTTTACTTCCTTTTTGTTCGGTGTTTTGAACTGTGCGGTCCACTACAATTCTTCTGACCTGATATCTTCTTTTCATGTTTTTTCCAAACTTGGCAGACCTGCTTGGTCCATCGTCAACACCACACCACTCTCTGGACCCCGTCGAAAGATGCCGACCACAGCGACGCGCTCGCCAAACGAGCGCCCCCACTGCCGATCCGACATCTGACCTCGCGGGAGCTCCGGAAGTGCTCAGGTCTTCGCCACTCCATCCCATCGCAACTTAAACACGGCCGCTCGACAAACATTCAAATGTTTCGGGATTGCCCCGGAATGGACCCAGCTCGAGCACAATCTGCCACAAGTTGTGTGTGAATTGAAAGGTACGAGAGTTCAGTTGGAGGTAAGCAAAGGGTGGATGCCCAAGTAACTTTCCTAGTGCCAAAGCGGCTTCATGTACCTCGACATGGTACTGTGCTTCTTCGCATTGGTTTCACTTTTTCCTCTGGGAATTTTGATCGGCTTAAGCTGAATCACCGCAAGCTTGGTGTCAAATATTATCTGCTTTGGTGATTGTCTTCAGAAAAAGGTGTTGTCTTTTTGAGACTGAAGATGAAAGGGACGAAGCCAACGATAATTAGAGATCCGATGACCAAATCGATCCAAAAGGGCAACTATGAAAAAAAACAATGGAACCTACAGATCATGTAAATTACTAACGGATGTTCGTCCATAAGAGATCACCGCTTCATAGATTAGCTCACACTTCTTGACATTGGGCTGTGTTAGGATTGGCTTCAGTAGTAATTCTAACGCTAACCTCCATTTCAAGTTGCATAACACTTCAGGGCTGCTCCAAATGCTGATCACTTACCTCAGCTGGGAGCAAGAGGAAAATTATCCGTTTCAAAAAGGCTTGATTCATGTTGGGATTTTGAGCTCGATCTGGCCGCATCTTCCTTAGGGCTCAAACAATTTTCCCGAATTGTACATCGAAGGACCAACTTGGCGCTTCTCAAAGTGCTCTTTGCACAGCTTCACTGCTTTGCTCATGGGTTGATATGTTCCTTCATTTCTGGCACATGCAGCAAAACCAGGGCATGTAATGGATGCAACTCAAACACCTGTTCAATTTACTGCAAATTCCAGCCAAAAGTCGGCGTATCTCAAGTTTGCCTAAACCTCTAGGAACCAAATCATTAGGTAGCTAGGAGCGAACCTTTCCCTTACTTAATTGAATAGGCGCCTACTCAATTAAGTAAGGGCGGGCAAAAAGAGACAACCATGTTAGACAGAGCCAGTACCAGAATGGAGGTCAATGCAGGTCGTTGTAATTTGTGGACCATATGCTGAACCGCCGACATTACGCAACATGATCCTTAGTTTTCTTAAAAATCTAGATGAACAGTGCGTGAGCTATTCGTCCTGGCTAGGAGCTTCCTATTGCTTGTAGCTTACCTGCTTACTTAATCAAGCAGGTGGCTAGTAATGAAAAAGTTTACCTCTTCTGTTTTGCGCCGCTGCCATACCTCTCTGCTTGTTTTGAGAAACACCTTCAAGTCCGATTGCCTTCGTGGATCAATTCTGTCCCCCGCCGCAGGGGCCGCTGGGAGCTAGCGCATTCGAAGAATTGGTTCAAAAAACGCTTCAAGAGATGGAAGAATCAGTTTCGGTTTCAAAAATGGTTCAAACCGTATCCCCAAACGAACTAACTCGTCTATTTTTCCTTTTGCCCGGTCCAGGGACTCTATTTTGTATCTTGTGTTCAGGAGCATCGTACATTCTTCAAGCACCGTGTACTTTTTGCCCTCCCAAGGACTTCACATGATAGGTTTGGCCTTCTCACCATCAGATTGGTGTCACGTATGTGGCGCACAGTTGCAAATAATCAATTCCCAAATCACCTCAACACTTGACACTTACCTGTTCCCGCCAGCAGTCAGGAACACAAACTCCCTGCCTTTCTCAACTTGCCGCTAACACACATTCCGGTGCAGAACGAATTGTGCCCCACAAAGGTTTTTTCTCCACTTCCAGGATTCTTCAGTGTAGTCAAGCTGTATTTGGATCTGGACACAGGCAAGCTGTGTCCTGAAATCGACGTGATGGATCTGGCATCTTTCAAGGCTCCCTCACTAGAGTCATGCTGCGCTTCACAGAAGTGGCCCAGATCGGGTTCCTTGCTTGGCGTTTGGACAGGCGCCAACGAAGGCAAACCTTCATCTTTTTTCTACGTTTGGACCGTAGAACTCAACATCGGCGTCCTTTGCCTTGTGTGACCCAATCCTTTGGATCAGGTTTTGCACTCGGATACATTTCGGGCCAAGGCAGCCAGCACCGATATTCAATGTCCAGTTCTTTCTGCAAGAGCCAGGACCTTTACATTAGGTTGGAGGCCATTGCTAGTAGGAGCAAGGACGCTACTAGGGGCTCCTGGCCTTACTAGGAACAAGAAGGTAGTAAGGGCTCCTGGCATCGCTACGAACGGAGCGATTGGACGCTGTTAGGTTGGAGGCAAAACGGACAATTTGCTTCGTCACGTGTGACCGCACTGGGCCGCCCGAGCATCTACCTAAAGCAGCGGCGACCGCACTGGGCCACCACCGCACCGCGTGAGATCTCGGTGCGCACCGATGAGGGCAAAGCCGCCGGCCCTCTTGGATGAACAACCAACTTAGATCCTGACCCACGAGCTTCGTAGCTTGGAACTAGCCAAGCTTCTTGTTATTAATAAGAATGCTCCTAGTAAGGCCAGCGCCGTTCGTAGCTTCTTGTTCCTAGGAATGGCCTCCAGCTACTCGAGTTGGACGAACTCTCAGAGTCAGGATCAATTGGATGCTCCAAGTTGGGTCTGAAGCTGCCACACAATTGCGTCATGTCACCCCGCAGGAAAACCTACCTGCCAGTCGTTTGTTAAGCATAATTCTCTGGATGTCGAATTGTCACTTGTGATCAGCACCCAAGTTGCCAAAACAAATCCAAGAGTTGGAGGGGGCTCCTGGCCTTACTACTAGGAACAAGAAGTCATTAGAAACAAGAATTAGAATTAGAATTTAATTCGAATTAGAATTACAATTAATAGCACAGGATGCTACTAGGAGCCTTTTCGCGCGCGTTTGGGGGTTAGGAGCAACCACGATCCGGGAAGAGGTTTAATTGCCAGTAGGTTTTATGGGATCCGCTCACTCCGGGGAAGTTTTGGGATTCCGGGAAAGACCTGCCTGCAACCCAGTGATTCGGACAAAGGTCTGCTTGCTAGTAACCACAGCGAAGTTTGACCTTTTGGTTCCACAATTTGTTTTGAACATTGGTGAGAGCCGAGTGTTTTATTGAAAACACTCGAACGAACGCGAGATCCGCGCTTTTCGCCTGGGCTGGCGATCGAGTTGAACCTAGTCGATTGCGGTATGTCACCGACATGGGCACTGCTTTACACCCTGCCTATTTTCATGGCGTGGGTCATTGCCAAAACATGGGACCTTTGCCGTGAAAATCCCTTCGGTGTTCACCCTATGGGTGCAGCTACTCGATCTCAGGCTCAGGTTCATCCATGAGCTTGTTGTCATTTCGACTTCGGTCATGTAGCTCCAATGCTACTGCCGCATCTTGCTCTTCAGAGCTACTGCTTTCATTTCTTCGTCTTGCTTGTCGTCTTGGTGGCATCTGAATTCTCTCAGCATCCTTGGTGGTCCCCAATTTGCAGCCATCCAGCCGTCTGGCCATTCGCTCTCTTCTAGTGGGCAATTCACATCTTCATGCCCTTTCTTCACATGGTAGGTGCACTGCCTCAGACTTCTGATGTAGTCAGTCACCTCTTTTCTTGTTTCTGCTCCAGTGATCATCAGCATCCTCGAGTTCTTTGAACATCTCGTATCCCGTTGGGATGTCTTCATCAGATGGATCTTCTTCCATCATCTGGCGAAACTGCCTCACCTTCATGATGATGTAGACTTCGATGCCCGCATCGTTCTCGATCTGCTCGAGTCTGTATGCCTGGTAGGCCTCATCCCCCAGGTGCTCTCTGGCTCGATGTGCCCTTCCAGACTTCCATAGTCTGTTGTCAGACTGTTCTCTGACTCTTCATCCTCATCTCTCTCTCTCTCTCTTCTTTCTTCTTCTGTTTCTGCTCTCACCATTCTCACATGCACCTGTGTCTCGTGCACATAGCCTTCATCGTCGATGTATGAACTCACTCTCACTTCACCATCGTGCTCTTGCGCCTCTTCTTCCATCTCCTCATCCCAAGGTGGGCCGACCACATCTCTGAAACTTAATCCAGAGTTTCCTGCCCATTGAACCCATTGTCGTCCTTCAGGTTCTTCATCCGTCTCGTCATTCTCATGCCTGCTTCTGTGGCCTGATGGCCAATTTGACCAATTCTGCCATTCTGTGCTTTGCTGGTTCTCCGGCCACCTCCTTGGAGCGGTCCACATGCTCAAGTCAATCCTTTCTTGTTCTTCATTTGAGGTGTAAGTCTCTTCACCTCCAACTGCGCTCCTCAGTGCTTCCCAAGAAGTCACATGTCTCCTCAGCTCTCTTGCTGTGTTCTTCAATGCTTTCAGCAAGATCAGGATTGCAATGCTCAGGGTCACAATGGCAATTGTCAATCGCATCGCCGCTTGCTCTAGCATCTCACCTCCTGTTGCTCTTCTCCCAAGCAATCCCTCTGATTGCTGTTGCGGCTCATCCTCTGGAAAACATTGCTCTCCATGCTCTGCCGTGGCCAGGCCTAAGGCTGAATCTGCTAGCATTGCTGTCATCGTGAGCCTCAACAATCTCTTTGCCAACTGGTTTGTCTGTGTGCTCTTCTCTGGTGCTCCTTCTTCTACAAACACCAGTCTTCTCACCTCTTGCAACCTCCTCTTCTGCTCAGCCTTTGCTCTCTGTCTTGCCAAGTTGCTGCGAGGAGTCTGTAAAACCCACGATGTACATCAAAATGTTGATACGCTTACCTCCAAGCGTCTTGGTGCCGATGTCAGATGGGTTTGTTGCCATATCCAATTTCTGCAAGTCTAAATTCTTGCTTTGTCGCTGCTGGAGCCAAAGCAGGCGTTCTGAGCAATTGCCAAGCTCGAGCTGTTGTCGCCATACAAGACCAACTTCGCTTGCTCACCTGTCAGGTGTTCGACTGCAGCCTTCAGCAACAGACCCTCTGAAGCTCCTGACTCCAATGCAACATACCCAGCTTCTGTGCTCGACAAAGTGATGTTCTTCTGGGTCCTGGCATAGGAATGAATCCAGTTGCCTGCAAGGAAAATGCATCCTGCCAATGTTGAACTTCTCGTCAGCTTGTTTCCTGACCAGACTGAATCGCAGGTCACCTCCAAAAGCCACATCTGTTCAGCTTCTTCAAACATGGGCGCTGTCGTCAGACCTCTTGACCTGTTCCTGAGCGAAGTGCTCTTTGTCTGACTTCTCATCAACAAGCGCACGTCCATGGTCGTTGCCAAATAGCCGACCAACTTCTCAAGAGCCTTCCATGCCCCTCTGTTGGACTTTGGAGTCTTCCAGCCAGCTCTTTCACATGAAACTGGATGTCCGGCCTCATCATCTTCACAAGATTGTGGATGTACTTCTCATTCACCATCAGAGTCCTCTTCAAGAAGCTCAGCGCCTGGTCATCTTCCACAGACACCTTGTAGCGCTTCATCAGGTGGTCAGTGACTCTTGCCACTTCTTTCTCTTCTCCACCAACAATCATGTCATCGACATGGACCAGCAAGATCACATCTTGGCCTCTCCACAAGGCTGGTGCCTCAGCACATGGCGTGAGCCCTGCCTCACTCAGGCTCCTTCTCAACTGCACCTTCTCGTTGTCCCGGGAGAATCCGACCTAGAATCCATTCCTGCTGAAGTCCAAGTCTTTCAGCCAATGCCTTGTCCAGGCTAACCTTCACCTTTCTTGGCTGTGCACACATCAGATATGCATCTTTGACATCCATCGTGATCATCTTCCGGCCTTTGACCTGACAGATCGCTGGAACCAATCTCAGCAGGGAGTGTCCTCCTGCTGGTGCAAAGACATCTGTCCTGTTGGGATCACACCATGCAAAGTCACGTGCAACCAATCTGGCTCTTCTTTTCCACTTGTTCTCTCGCCACCGCCAACCCATCACCAACTTTGTTGTCAGCAATGGGATGTCTTCCAAATCATCATGCTTTGCGGGTGGCAGCAACACTGTCATGCCAATCAGCCTCTGAATCTCTTCCTTTGTGGCTTCATCTTCAATCTCTGCAAGCTCAGCCTCCGGCAACTCTGGAGGTTGATCTGGAAACTCCAAACCTTCATCTCCATCGTACAGTAGTTCTCCAGCAACCACCATGCGAATTGATGCTGGTTCAGGTTCATCCTTCTCTGAACTTGCTTTGGTCTTCAACATCTTCCCAGGTGCAGACTTTACCGTCTTCTTTGGCATCTCATCTTCTACATCTCCTTCCCCTCCTGACCTCTTTGGACTATCCATAGGGCTCCTCCTTGGGCTCGCTGGCGCCTTCTCGACCTCGCTGCTATCAAGCAGGTCCTGCAGCAATGTGTCATCTGTGATTACCAAGCCTCCTTCATCTTTCTCCTCATCTGGCTGTGTTGGTGTGTAATCGCTCATGTCTGGGTCATCACCTCCCTTGCTGCTTTCTTCATCTGCCCCTGCCTGTCTCTTTTCTCCTCTTGCTTCATCACCCCTCGCCCTCGCTTCGTCTTCCTTCTTCTTTGCTTTCTCCTCCTTTGCCAACTTCTTCTCTTCTGCTCCAATTGCTGGGGCGAGCGCTGGAGGCAATGGAGCTGTTGGAAACTTGCCGACCAACGAAGAAGCTTTGGCGCCAAGCTGCCCAAACCCACTGTTCCATGGCCAGAACTTCACATACGTCACGGCCTCTGGGTCAAAAGGAGTTGGTAGCCGTCTGATGGTTCTTGCCCACTTCAAAACTGATGCTGTGGCCACCATGTGGAAATCAGCTCTGTCCGTCTTCCCAAGCCATAGGCCTGGTTCGAACTTGTCACTTCCATTGGCCCTCTTCACTCTGGCCAACACTCGTTCGCCAAAGGCTGCAACTTTGCCACAGTACTTTCTTCCTGTCCTCGTCTCATAGGCTGTTGGTCCACCTTGTCTTCTATAGTGCGTCAACAACGATCCAGCATGGCCCATAGGAATCTTCATGATTGTCGCTGTAGGTGAGGTCATAGGTTTCAGTCCCCACCATCCGGACATGCCCCACTGCATCGTCCTCTTCGTCCTCATCCAGGATCACCGTCTCGACCCTTCTGACATTCTTCGAGCTTGTTGATGGCGCTGCCCAGGCACTTGCACTGTCCCCCACCGATGTCGTCACCGTGGAGGACGTCTCACTGACCTGTCTCAGCGTCCTCATATCATAGGGCACTCCTTGCTCCAATCAATGGCCCCTACCACCACAGAGCTTGCAGGTGTTTGGAGATACACCTTTGCCCCTTTTTTTGGCATCTTTGCCTTTGCCATCCTTTCCTGCCTTTGCCCTTGTAGTCCGTGTTGGCGTAACTGTTATAGCCTTTCCCCTTCTGCTTGCCCTTGGACTTGCCACTTTTGTCTTTTCCTTTTCCTTTCCCTTTCTCCTTTCCTTTCACTCTCTCGACATCCATGGGGATCACCTCGTCATTCTTGTCGTGCTCCTTGGTGATGGCCAGTTCCTTGTAGATTGCCTGGCTTCCCCATGAAGTGATGGTCCGCTCATAGGCCAACATCTTGTCTCTGGCCTCGTTGTAGCTTGTATCCTCAGTCATCTGCAACTGCAAATGCTATCTGACTGCAGCTGGCATCACCCTCAGCAAGACACTCAGCTTGGTGTTGTCGCTGATGTCTTCCTTGGCCACCTTGACATACTCTTCAGCCAACCTTTCCAGACCAAGAAGCTCCTCCAACATGGTCATCCCCTTGTCCACCCCAAGAAAGCTTGAAGCAAAGCTATCGACCTCGATCTGGTCTTTGGAGCCAACTGGAGGCTGAGCTGCCTCCAAACCTCATAGCCGTTGCGGCCTTCAACTGCCCTTAGCAATTTGAGAGGCCGATTCCTCAGAAGTCCCACCAACATGGCGTAGAGCTTCTCTGATCTTCCTCTTTCCTCAGTGGTCATGCTGGCAAGTTTGACCTCAGTCTCAGAGCCTTCGATCGTGTCGATCTCTTTGTTGTAGGCTTCTTCTGCAAACGTGATCCAGCTCTTGAAGGCCAGTCGCCAATCTTGCCACTGGGACAGCTCTTCCTCCATGTTCCGTGGCTCAAAGATCTCAGGAGATCTCACCACCTTGCTTGCAGCGGCGAACCCTTCACCACTTTTCTTACCTTCCTTCTCTTTCATCTCCTTCAGCGTCTTGACAGCTTCCTGAGCCATCGCTGCTGACTGCAGGGATGCAGCCACCAAGGCCTTAGCCACCTGCTCATCCATCTTCTTTCTTCTTTTCTTCTTCACTTGACTTTCTTCTTTCTTTCTTCCCTGGATCTTCGCTCTTTCTCCCGGGGTATCTTTATTGAGCCCCCCGGGTCGGCTCCGCTACCATGAAAACACTCGAACGAACGCGAGAACCGCGCTTTTCGCCTGGGCTGGCGATCGAGTTGAGCCTAGTTGATTGCGGTATGTCACCGACATGGGCACTGCTTTACATTTATACTCTTATACCATCTTTCAGATTCCCAACGTTCACAAAGTCTTTGTGTTGCTTCGTAGGCGTCTTCGGGTATTGACACGTGCACGTGGCGCTGTTGACGCTGCTCATCTTTGATTGCGGCGGCGGCCGCAGCTACGCCCATGACTGTGAGAAGAGGGCGAAGATAAAGGCCGCAAAGTAGTAGCCTTGTTTGATGACTTGGGCCACGACGATTTGACGGGAGAGTGACAAACAAACAGTTGTTTGAACAATCCAAATGGACGGGCAGGCACTCAAACCACATGGATTTGCTGATTTGCTCGATTATTCTGGCGAAACCTTTTGATCCCTTCTGGCACCCTTGCAAAGCAACACTCACAGGGTAGAAGGTCCATTGATGCTGAGATACGAAAGGAGGTACAGTACTTGGGTACTGAAAACACAGATGTATCGCTTTGTCTTTGTCTTCCACAAACATATTTTTTTCACATGTGCTTCTGGTAATGATTTGGAAGGCTCTATGAAGTGAAGACGTTGTTTGTGAACCGAGTTCGATGCGATTTGGAGATGACATGCGTGACATCTTTCCACGGATGTTGGGGGCGAAGCGGCGACATGGATTGATTGAGACACACCTCTCCAAAACAGAATTCGATTGTTGAGGGGTGGCTTTGAAGCCAACAGGATCTAATGTGGAGCTTTGGGAAAACCACGTCAATCTAAGCATCTCCAACCATTCACATCTTCCATTTTTCCTGGATCCACATTTGGATCGACCCTTGGACTAGGACGTTGGTTCTCAAAGAACCACGGCACGACCGGCAGTTTGGAGGCCCCTTGTAAGACCTTGAAGTCGATGTTTGAGGTCTGAGGCACTTGTTACTACTAGCGTGGCACTTGTTTCTAATAGCTATTTGTTACTACTAGTAAGGCACCTGTTACTACTAGCGTGGCACTTGTTACTACTAGTTTCCTTCCGAAACGAGGAGCAAAGCTTGGTCACTTGAAAGACGTGGAGACGCACTCCCTGCAAGTAGAAGCCAGCCTCGCTTTGGATCATGTACTGCACGATATACCTTGGACATCCGAGTTGCTTGGCATCCTTTTTTGAAAACAGAAGAACACACATACGCTTTATACTGTACACACACATTATACATATATGGTTGGAGGCCATCGCTACTAGGGTAGAAGCCATCGCTATTACAGCAGGTATTTCTTTCTTTTCTATTTCTATACTGTGCACACACACACACACACTTGAGATTCTCGAGATACAAACGTTTGACTTCGACCTGGGGAACTCGACTTTGGTCCAGAACCCCCCCATTCAGTTGGATGCACCCACCACTAAAGACACATTGTTGGCTGCAAAATGTGGCTTCAAACCAAGGCAAAGAGGACGACCTGTGGATCCAAGTCCATGCACCTAGGTACGATACACACCTTTTCGGTGTTTTCTCGCAAACTGGTTGCGAATGCTGCGACTCCCCCAAAACAAGGGGGTCAACACCCGATGCCCTTGTTCCTAGTCGCTTCCTGTTCCTAGTAGCAATGCCCTTGTTAACTTGAGGCCAGGGGGAGAGGTCGAAAGCTAGCCGAATTGCACCGGATGTACTAGTTACATAGTCGGCAAAGCATGTAGGGATGACATGTTTTGGGAGGAAGGTTGCTATGTACATACTTTGCGCTAAAGAATGTAAATGTGACATCGCTGACTGGGAAGGGTACATTGGAACAACCCGGGTGCACTCGTTGGCAGGCACGAAGATGCGTGATCGGCAAATCTGGGGGGGTAAATTTACCCTCCGCTTTTGTATGCCTTGAGTCGGAAAGAGGGGTAAGCATTTCTGACATCATACGGACTGTACATACACTAGGGCGTCCGTAGTGTAGGAGAAGCACGGGTAAAAGGTATATGGAATTGAATAGAGTGTCTTGAGGAAATAGCCGGTGTATGGTTATTGCAAATCTGGGGGGTAAATTTACACCCCGCTTATGTATGCCTTGCGCTGGAAAGAGGGGTAAGCATTTCTGGCATCACAAGGACTGTGCATACACTAGGGCGTCCGTAGTGTAGGATA
>CAXAMN010022317.1:635237-645924 GCA_963970005.1 Durusdinium trenchii | reverse complement strand
AGCACTTCCGGAGTAATCACACTCTCTGCCTTTGGCGTCTTCTTCGCCATTGTCTTCGCAAGATACTGGCAGAACTGTGAAAAACCTTTCGGATCATACGAGTTAAAACTCGGAGGAGCTTGGTTCGGACCTATGACACAAAAATCCATATCGTCAAAACTAACAAAAAGATTTTTCTCATCGTCCAGATCCTTGTCTGGATCCTTCTCAAAACCTTTCACATCTTCTTCATCAAAAATAGGTTCGGAATCTGTTTCATTCGTATCAATCGTCTCATTGTCATCGTCTTCGACTGTGCTCGTAGGCACGGGAATGTCGGCTGCTTGTGGCTGATTCGAACTTGATGCTGTCGGATTCTCCGAATGTCCAGGAAAGAAACTTCTTGGCACTGACTTCGGAGGTGCCGGAATAGGTTCGTCATGTCCCGATAACTGAACCTTAGAACGTTTTATCTGAAACTTCACCTTCGCCTTTGGCAAAGCATCAGTTGAGTCCACAGAAAGCTTCCGCATGTGCTTACCGTGACGTTCACGATTCTCCGGAACATATGGTTCTGGCTCCGGCGTGTTCGAATCTGACGACGGTACGAACGGATGAACGGGATCCGTATCACTCGGAAACCCTATCGGTGGTTGACCCGGATCATCTGGCGGACGGGATTCACTCGTAATCTCCGGCATTGCCTCTTCCGGATCGCTCGATGGATATCCGAGTTGCTCCAAAGGAACATCGGGATTTCCGAACTGATTCGGACCAGCTACGGAACCTGTCGGAGGTGGTCCCGGAGGTTGTCCACCCTGGTGATCATCAGGGTTGCCACCCGGTCCATCACCAGGCGGATACATATCTTCATCATCAGGATCAAAATACTGATGTTCCCCCGAGACTGGATTTGGCTCATAAGCCATATCATCATCCATCGGTGGTCCGTAGTCTGGAGGTTGATCCTTTGGATCCTCTAGAGCTACTTCATCAGGAGTCACAATGCGCTTCACGGCGCCTGTCGTCTCTGCTTCGTAAACTATCATACTCCAATGATCTACCAAAAACTGTTCATGATGAGGAGACAGTTGTGACACAAACATAAAGAAAACCTGATGGTATTTTCCTGGCTTCCACATAATCAACACTGCATCATCCTCAGAGTTGAAAAGAGGATGCACTCTACCAAAAGTACCACGATAGACCTTACATCTCTCAAAATACATCTGTGGCAAGGTTCTTCGTCTAATCTCCTTCAGGCCTGGAATCAATGACACAATTCGAGAATCAGAGGATGTTGTCACATCAAACTCTGATCTCTGAGGTAGTGCATCTACCTGCCTCAAGGTTCTGATCAGTTCAGTAGTAGTAAACCTTTGTGGTAGTATGTGTCGAAGTGGAACCGGAATTTCCGTCGTCTCTTCCGTTCTTACGGAATTCAGCAAAATTGACTGATGAGCTTCTCTCTCTAACAAAAGAGCTGTTCCACACAAACTTCCAGAGTCAAAGTTCTCCAGAAGATCTTCAATAAGGAAACTCTGACGCTTGTCGGAAGTCTCACTATAAGGAAGAAAACGATTCATCTCAACCAAAAATGAGAACGGAAACTTCTTCCAGTCAGGATCCTTAAAGTACTGGTTGCTTCTAGTGGCTTGCACTGTTTTAGCTTGGAAGGAAAAGTCACCAATACCTTTACATCCCTGGCAGGATGCATAGGAATGGAAAACTGTCACGTAACTAATTCCCTTCGGACAATAGCAGAAACAGTTCATATCCACATCAAACTTATAAAGCGGATTTCTCAACGAAGAGATGAACTTCTGCAAAAACAGACAAAACTTGTTTCCTTTGGGAACAGTCACAAACACATGCTTCTTCCTTCTCAACTGCCACTCAATCACATTACAACATAGCAACCAAATAGAAGCTCTGTTCTGTTTGGGAGAAGGGTTGTTGATCACTATACAGTGGGGCTGCAATCTCTCCAGTTGCTGCCAAATACCATCTTGACTCTTCATAGTGGAAAAGTTGTATCCTGCCTTGAAATCCATAGGAGATGCAACTTTAACACCATTCTTTGAAAGGAACCAAGATAATCCACTGTTTCCATGAAGTAACTCAACAACATCAGGATGATCATCATTACAGAAGAAAAAGGACTGTTCTCCGAATTCGGCATCAACATACAGTTCGTGATCTTCACGCAAGTTCTCCGGATTCTCATCGTCTAATGCCGGAATGGAAACATCATGCCACTCATCGTGATCACGTCTAACCTTTGACTGATTCACACGTATCACTGCCTTACCAGTATTGGCTTGGACCATAGCTCCTTCTTGTCCAAGTACTGTGGCACGAACCCAACGTCCTTTATCCTTGAACTTTGATGAATCCTGAGTCCAAACAAAAACCTTCTCTCCTTGGAAATAAGGACCGTCACTTGGCATAGTCCTTCTTGCAAGATCTGCTCGAAGGTCCTGAGCTTGTCGTGCTTCTTGATGAGCTCTCAAAGCCACACGTTGTAGTTCCAAATTTGTACGATCTTGTGCGGCGGCATTAGCTGACAATTGCTAAGGGCTTGCGGTCTCAAGGTCAAAAAGATCTGGTGGACGTCTTCCAGTTGCTATCTCTATTGGTGAATATCCACTGATAGTCAACTGACAATTTCTTGCCCAAACTACCTTCTTGACCACTTCTCTGACCGTAACACCACGAAAACGTGGGTCATCCAGATCTACCTTCATAACATGCCACATACGTTTGAACAAACGTACAGCTGTCTCTGCTCGGTTCGGCCAAGGAGTTCTTGGCCCACAAGGACATTGTTGTATACCATGGAACCTGTAGTATTCAACAAAAGCATCTGTGAAAAAGGCTTCGTCTCCTACAATGGCCTTCGGAACACAATTGTTCTCATCAGACCACTGCCTCAATGCTTGGATGGTGGTTTGATCTTTGAGGTCTTTCTGCGCCGTAGCCCAGAGAAGATTTGTGGCACCATCAAGAACAAGTAAGATGATATACTTGTTCTTGTGAAGTTCAACCTCACAATGATCAGCAAAAACAACATCACCAAAACATGAAGCTCTAATACCGGAGACTCTGGCTCGTGGCGGAGGTGCCACTGAAGTGTTACAAACACGGCAGTTCCTGACAACTGATTCATACTTCTCTAAAACAGAGTCAGGAAGCTTCAACATAGAAACACGTCTACGAAACTGAGTAGGAGTCATATGGTAGTGCTTCACATGAAGCTTATAAAGCTCTACCTTGTCCTCCAGTCTCTGTAACATCTTCCTATATGCCGGTGTCATTGCAACAACTTCACTACCAGGTAATGGGATTGAAATCCGCCTAGGCTCAAGAGCGCCATCACCTGGTTCAAGTGGTTCATGTTTATCACTTGATGGTCCTTTTGATGCTTTAGGAATTTTTACAAGTTCACCTTCTGGCCTCTCAGGTGGTTCTGAAGGAGCATACTCCTCAAGATCATCACCCTTTAAATCATTCTGAGGCTCAGATGGTTTTGACTTGTGTCCTTTCCAAAATGGATCAAAACCCTTGGAAGTATACCGGAACTTTGGCGGCACGGGCTTTTCCGCGGCACTGGATGGTGCACCTTCCTTCTCTGACGAGAAGCCTGGTTCCCTGTCCTTTGCAATGGGAACCTTCTCTGAGGAGGAGCGCGCCACTGCATCGGGATCACCAATGCCACGGTGCTCAATGCCAGCCTTCCTGATCTTTAGATCTGGAATTTTGGCATCTGGCTTAAATTTAAAAATTGTTCTACCACGCCATTCATAGCCAAGTTGTAGGTCCTTCCATTTTGCCTTGCGCCAATCATCTGTCTTCTTGATTTCTTCTCCTCCTGCTTTCTTCTTGATGATTGTCAGTCGCAAGTCTTCCAGCAAGTCAGTGTCTACAGGACAGGACTTAGTTGCTGGGAAAAGAATTTTCCTGTAATCCTTGTGGTGACGTATCAGTTCTCTCTTGTGAACATCTACTTCCCAGAAATCAACCACAGGATATGCATGCTCAGCTTCACCTTCATCACTATTGTGTTCAACAGAAATATGGCCATATTCATAGTGAGTGAGGTGAGAGTAAAAACTCTTCTCACGCTGAGTCTGCCAACGCACGTCAGACAGATACCATGCAATATCTTGGAAGTCCAACACAAGATGAGTACTGGCTGCAACCTTCAACTCCAAAAATTTGATACCAAGAGGCACCGATGTCAGATAAGCATGTTGAGGTGTCAGCCTGAGTTCAAAGCCTAAAATCCTCATCTGTGGCAAGCTCATAAGCAAAGGGACTTCTCCTTCTTCCACTATGTCGAACTCTGTATGGTGGATCGTCCATGCACGATCATACATGTAAATCACCAGTTTCTGAGAGCAAGTAGCCTTCTGGGAATTGGCAAAGTAAAACTTGCTCTTGGTAGCCTCAAAAGAGTACCATAATCCACAATCTGGGTGATTGTCGACATAGTTGCAAAAATGGTCGACTGCTCGCCTTGATCCCATAGCTCTAGTGCATCCAATGTCCAGGATTGCAATAGTTGGCGGGAAGCGATTCTCAGTCAAAAATGAAATAGCCTGCATCTCCTTCACTTCTTCCTCAGCGCTCATAAACGCAAAGCCATCAGCGCTCATAAGCGCAAAGCCATCAGGAGCCTTTGTGAGCATCTCCTTTGACAAAGAGTACCTCACAGGGGCACTCATGTCATCGAAGATCGTCTCACCATTGTTGACCACGCAGTCAGCTTCATCTTGGCATGAGGTCATCATGCCTGACAGCAAGTCCACCTCACTGTCATGGACTTCAGCTGCTGCTGTCACACAATGTGCATAGAAACCTTGTTGACCTCCTGATGCTTGTGAAGTTCTTGAAGGTGCAGGTAAAGAACGTGGCTGTTGTTGATTTGCATAGTTTGCATCTTGTTTGCCATCTGCTTTATCCTTTCCTTTTCCTTTCTTGCCTTTTCTCTTGCCTTTTCCTTTTCCTTTGTGGGAAAACCATGCTTCTTCAAGCTGTTGCCAAAAGTCATTGGCATCATCATATTCTCCTTGAAGATAGTCATTCATATCCTCGGCAAGAATGGCATCATATGCTCCTTGGTTTGACTCCCAAGTATCCTCATAAGGATTCTCTTCAAAGTACTCTTCTGGATATGTTGTCTGTTGCTCATCAGCAAAATGGCCTTTACCTCGTCTCTTTCCTTTTCCTTTTCCACGAGGTCTGAAGAATCTGCGGCCTGATCTTCCTTTTCCTTTTCCTTTTCTTCTACCTTTTCCTTTGCCTTTTCTGGCTCTTCTTCCTTGGAATCTCCTTTGGAACCATGAGAAGTTTTGATCATCATATACCCAAAAGACATCGTCCAGGGCATCTAAAAATCCTTCTGTTCCATCTTCTTCATCTTCGGCCCAATAGCCAAATGTACCATCGAGTTCTCCTTCGTCTAGTACGAGAAATGATCTTCTACCTCCAGCACCTGTCGGCTGCATCAAAGGATTGTCTACTGAAGTCTTTGTTGTGCAGAACATCTCGATGAACACTGTCCTCAGCTCTGTTGTAGTGTATTGCTGCAGGTACCTGCCACGATGAGTCATCAACGAAGTCAAAGTGTTTCGCTGGTCCTGAGACAAATCTGCAAGGGACAGCATGAGTAGGGCAATGAGATTCTCTCCTAAAGGAAAATCATTCTGATGAAGAATTCTCATATTGCCATTGACATTCTGCATGATTTCCTGAATCCTTTCTGCCGTTGGTGCTACTCCAGTCAACGCTGCATCTGCCTGCATCTGAGCAAGGACTTGGGGAAGTGCTTGAGTGACTGGTTCTAACATGTCCATCCAACTGCTCATAAGCCTTTGGAGTAAAATCTGGAATCTTGTCATCCATTTCATCATGTCAGCTGATCCTCGATTGAATCGCACGAATTGCATAAACCTGTATAGGAATACATTGGTTGATCCTTTCACGAAATATGGTCGTAGTACTCGTTTGAAGTAATCTACTCCTGCTCCTGGTGGCTCATTAGCCTTCAATGAATCTCTGTCTAATACACGTTTGTATACTGCTGCTTCTCCTTCTAATCTGTTTCTCAAAGCTGGTCCTCTCTTCTCATCTTCCAGCTCGGTGATATCACACCAATCGTCTATGGCATCCTCATAGGAAAGCCATGAAGTCTTTCCATCATAAGATGGGGGCACCTTTGTAGTGACCTGTGTTGTCATTGCTATTGCTGCTGGTTCTCTTCTCACATGCCTATTCACGTAGGCTGCTGGCTCATAAGCCACATCCGCATCAGGCTCTTCCCAGTCGTCAATCCAATCCATGGCCGTTTGCCCACTAGCAAGTCTATGCCTAGGAAAGGAGCTCACCTGGGTCTTCCAGGATCACTGCTCCGCTACCACTGAAAGAGTGACTAGGGCGTACACGGTAGAGGTGCAGACCGCTAGTGTCTTTTATGCGCAGAGTCTTCTCCTCTTGCTCTTTAGGTCCATTGACCCTCTCTTGAGCCTTGAAGCAGTCAAGCATGGACACACTATATCAGCTGTTGGAGTGGAACCCTGTACAGGTAGGCTCTACTTTTCAGGGGCGGGGGGGGGGGGTTAGCTTGATATATCAATCTTTAAGGCACGCAGCCCCTCCCACCACAACATTGCTAAAGCAAAGAAGAACTCAGCTAGCATGCTAGCTTTCGTGACTAGTAGCGATTCCCTTGTTACTAGTTGCTTCTAGCTACTAGTAAGGCACATGGCTACTAGTAGCTTCCTCAGCACCAAAGACTAAAGACGCGTCGTCGGTCATCGGTCTCTGCTGAAGGTTCACTGCCTTCCCTGATCCATCCACGCTGGGTGATCGTCATCGCCGTCGTTGTCGAAGGTCCAGGAATTCACCAAGGGAGGCACACGACTGGCCTTTTCAGTCACTCCAGCAGCACGCATCCTCGGACAATCCATCCATTTTCCATCGCTCTTAGGGTGGCCAATGGCGGCCCTTTAAGGATCACAGGTGCTCTCTTGGAACCGAGAAGGTCACCAGGGTGGGGGAGCTTGGCGGCTGGTGTGTGCTTGGTTCACTTCTATCGGTCAGCTTTATGGCACACCAGGACGCCCCAGCGTATGGGGTCCTAGGACCTCTCAGCAACATCCCTCCCAAATCTGGTGGCATTCCATTCCAGTTTGGATCGCACCTTTTGTCATGTCATCCCTCTGCTCACTTCCCACTCTTCCAGGCGAAGAGAATGAATTCGCCACAATGCGGGACTCAAAGGGGGAAACTGCTTGGTTACCTCAGTCTCCCCACTCACATTTACTTCTTTGCATGTCCCCACGGTCATCTCCAAAGTCCCGTCATTCTCCCAAATTTTGGGCGCAAAGGCAGTGCTCTCACAGAGTCCGAGCAGCATCGCGTACAGAAAGAGCAGCATCGCGACGAAACCAGGAGGACCATTCCTTTTCGATGCAATTGATAGGTCCGTCGTTGAACACTGGTGGCTGGAAGATGGGTATATACCCTTTCAGTCGGAAGAAAGACCGATGTCACCTGTTCAACATCAATGGAACCTAAATAAAAACTAGACATCTCAACAATTTTGTCTTAAATCCCGAGGACCGCTTGGGGCAAACGCCCCTTGAAAACTACCATGCACTTTGGGATTTCAAGACACCCAAATGACGGCATCAACTCACTTTTACTGTTGATTTTCAATACAGAAGTCTCTCTCCTCGGGGTGCCCAGTGGCCCCCGGTGGCAGACGGGGAAACTCTTCTCACCCTTCGCCATTCCTGCCGGTTCAGGCGCAGTGTTCCACTCCCCAAGTGCCAGTTCCATATCCATCTCCTGCCGACAGGCGAAGTCTTCCGGATTTTTCCTTTGTAGCAATGGCCTCCAACTTAATTGTAATGAGAACTCCTTAGCAATGGGAAAATCAATTGTAATGGACTCCAACCTAGAAGCGATGGCCTCCAGCTCATGGTTCTTGTCTTTTTTGAATCCTTGGAGGGATTGAAGACCCAACATTGGACCGTGATGCACCGATTCAGCCCCTATCAACTAAACCAGTAAGCTGTTCAGAGTTTTTCATTCCGAATTCGAGTCCGAAAAAACGATTTCTATCCATTCCGAAAAAAGATCGAACCTCCGTTTGGTGCGACTTCCTCTGTGATTTGGGCATGAACAAGTCCGAAATGGCTTCTACCGGTCCAATGGGGAAACCATAGAGAACCCTATATCGGCTCTCCAATCGCTAACGAACTCTGGTGGTGTCGTGCTCTTGCTGGCGCTCTGATTGACCGATGCCCTTTGATACTAGTAGCTTCTTGTTCCTAGTAGTAATGCCAGGAGCTACTAGTAGCTTCTGGTTACTACTAGCGATGCCATCGTTACTAGTAGCTTCTTATTTCTAGTAGTAATGCCAGGAGCTACTAGTAGCTTCTGGTTGCTACTTGCGATGCCATCGTTACTAGTAGCTTCTTATTTCAAGTAGTAATGCCAGGAGCTACTAGTAGCTTCTTGTTACTACTAGCGATGCCATCGTTACTAGTAGCTTCTTATTTCTAGTAGTAATGCCAGGAGCTATTAGTAGCTTCTGGTTACTACTAGCGATGCCATCGTTACTAGTAGCTTCTTATTTCTAGTAGTAATGCCAGGAGCTACTAGTAGCTTCTGGTTGCTACTTGCGATGCCATCGTTACTAGTAGCTTCTTATTTCAAGTAGTAATGCCAGGAGCTACTAGTAGCTTCTTGTTACTACTAGCGATGCCATCGTTACTAGTAGCTTCTTATTTCTAGTAGTAATGCCAGGAGCTATTAGTAGCTTCTGGTTACTACTAGCGATGCCATCGTTACTAGTAGCTTCTTATTTCTAGTAGTAATGCCAGGAGCTACTAGTAGCTTCTGGTTGCTACTTGCGATGCCATCGTTACTAGTAGCTTCTTATTTCAAGTAGTAATGCCAGGAGCTACTAGTAGCTTCTTGTTACTACTAGCGATGCCATCGTTACTAGTAGCTTCTTATTTCTAGTAGTAATGCCAGGAGCTATTAGTAGCTTCTGGTTACTACTAGCGATGCCATCGTTACTAGTAGCTTCTTATTTCTAGTAGTAATGCCAGGAGCTACTAGTAGCTTCTGGTTGCTACTTGCGATGCCATCGTTACTAGTAGCTTCTTATTTCAAGTAGTAATGCCAGGAGCTACTAGTAGCTTCTTGTTACTACTAGCGATGCCATCGTTACTAGTAGCTTCTTATTTCTAGTAGTAATGCCAGGAGCTATTAGTAGCTTCTGGTTACTACTAGCGATGCCATCGTTACTAGTAGCTTCTTATTTCTAGTAGTAATGCCAGGAGCTACTAGTAGCTTCTGGTTGCTACTTGCGATGCCATCGTTACTAGTAGCTTCTTATTTCAAGTAGTAATGCCAGGAGCTACTAGTAGCTTCTTGTTACTACTAGCGATGCCATCGTTACTAGTAGCTTCTTATTTCTAGTAGTAATGCCAGGAGCTATTAGTAGCTTCTGGTTACTACTAGCGATGCCATCGTTACTAGTAGCTTCTTATTTCTAGTAGTAATGCCAGGAGCTACTAGTAGCTTCTGGTTGCTACTTGCGATGCCATCGTTACTAGTAGCTTCTTATTTCAAGTAGTAATGCCAGGAGCTACTAGTAGCTTCTTGTTACTACTAGCGATGCCATCGTTACTAGTAGCTTCTTATTTCTAGTAGTAATGCCAGGAGCTATTAGTAGCTTCTGGTTACTACTAGCGATGCCATCGTTACTAGTAGCTTCTTATTTCTAGTAGTAATGCCAGGAGCTACTAGTAGCTTCTGGTTGCTACTTGCGATGCCATCGTTACTAGTAGCTTCTTATTTCAAGTAGTAATGCCAGGAGCTACTAGTAGCTTCTTGTTACTACTAGCGATGCCATCGTTACTAGTAGCTTCTTATTTCTAGTAGTAATGCCAGGAGCTATTAGTAGCTTCTGGTTACTACTAGCGATGCCATCGTTACTAGTAGCTTCTTATTTCTAGTAGTAATGCCAGGAGCTACTAGTAGCTTCTGGTTGCTACTTGCGATGCCATCGTTACTAGTAGCTTCTTATTTCAAGTAGTAATGCCAGGAGCTACTAGTAGCTTCTTGTTACTACTAGCGATGCCATCGTTACTAGTAGCTTCTTATTTCTAGTAGTAATGCCAGGAGCTATTAGTAGCTTCTGGTTACTACTAGCGATGCCATCGTTACTAGTAGCTTCTTATTTCTAGTAGTAATGCCAGGAGCTACTAGTAGCTTCTGGTTGCTACTTGCGATGCCATCGTTACTAGTAGCTTCTTATTTCAAGTAGTAATGCCAGGAGCTACTAGTAGCTTCTTGTTACTACTAGCGATGCCATCGTTACTAGTAGCTTCTTATTTCTAGTAGTAATGCCAGGAGCTATTAGTAGCTTCTGGTTACTACTAGCGATGCCATCGTTACTAGTAGCTTCTTATTTCTAGTAGTAATGCCAGGAGCTACTAGTAGCTTCTGGTTACTACTAGCGATGCCATCGTTAGTAGTAGCTTCTTATTTCTAGTAGTAATGCCAGGAGCTACTAGTAGCTTCTTGTTACTACTAGCGACGCCCTTATTACTTGTAGCTTCTTGTTCCTAGTAGTAATACCAGGGGCTACTAGTAGCTTCTGGTTACTACTAGCGATGCCATCGTT
>CAXAMN010022317.1:619029-635227 GCA_963970005.1 Durusdinium trenchii | reverse complement strand
GGGGCTACTAGTAGCTTCTGGTTACTACTAGCGATGCCATCGTTGCTGTAATGCCAGGAGCTACTAGTAGCTTCTGGTTACTACTAGGGATGCCATCGTTACTAGTAGCTTCTTGTTCCTAGTAGTAATGCCAGGAGCTACTAGTAGCTTCTGGTTACTACTAGCGATGCCATCGTTGCTAGTAGCTTCTTATTCCTAGTAGTAATGCCAGGAGCTACTAGTAACTTCTTGTTACTACTAGCGACGCCCTTGTTACTAGTAGCTTCTTGTTCCTGCTACTCGTAGCTTCTGGCTACTACTAGCGATGCCTTTGCTCCTAGTAGCTTCTTGTTCCTAGTAGTAATGCCAGGGGCTACTAGTAGCTTCTGGTTACTAGCGATGCCCGCGTTACTAGTAGCTTCGTATTTCTAGTAGTGATGCCAGGAGCTACTAGTAGCTTCTTGTTACTACTAGCGACGCCGTTGTTACTAGTAGCTTCTTGTTCCTAGTAGTAATGCCAGGAGCTACTAGTAGCTTCTGGTTACTACTAGCGATGCCTTTGTTCCTAGTAGCTTCTTGTTCCTAGTAGTAATGCCAGGGGCTACTAGTAGCTTCTGGTTACTAGCGATGCCCGCGTTACTAGTAGCTTCGTATTTCTAGTAGTGATGCCAGGAGCTACTAGTAGCTTCTTGTTACTACTAGCGACGCCGTTGTTACTAGTAGCTTCTTGTTCCTAGTAGTAATGCCAGGAGCTACTAGTAGCTTCTGGTTACTACTAGCGATGCCTTTGTTCCTAGTAGCTTCTTGTTCCTAGTAGTAATGCCAGGGGCTACTAGTAGCTTCTGGTTACTACTAGCGATGCCATCGTTACTAGTAGCTTCTTATTTCTAGTAGTAATGCCAGGAGCTACTGGTAGCTTCTTGTTACTACTAGCGATGCCCTTCTTACTAGTAGCTCCTTGATCCTAGTAGTAATGCCAGGGGCTACTAGTAGCTTCTTGTTACTACTAGCGATGCCCTTGTTACTTGTAGCTTCTTGTTCTTTCTCGCCCTCAGATCTTCCTTGTAGAAGTTGATGGAAAAGCTGTCGATGGCCAACTCCATCCCGGCGACGATGTGCAAGTGGATGTAGACCTCAAACAGCCGTCGCTTGACTCGAAATGTAAGGATGCAACAACTCCTGAACAAACTTCCATCCTTGATGTGAAGGATGAGGCTGGCAATGCCGACTGATATTGAACAACGAAACTAGGGAACATCATGGGTCATGGTTGGGTCGACGTCTGCATTTGAATCATTTCTAAGAAAAAATACAACTGCAATGTGAAAGCAAATTCACAGGCCACAGAACTCACAGAATGATGGCGTGTCCTTCTTCGACTCCATCATACTCCATCCTTCTTCCATAGTTTTGATTCACGTCCTCGCCCCCCCTGTCCGATCAGGGCACAATGGCGGTGAAGAATAAGGCCACTACTGAGAAGCATCCGCAGGTCACAGGACTCTCAGGATGTCCGGTGTCCACGAAGCTGTCCTGGGGGACTGTATCCGGTCAGCCACTGGTCAAAGGGAAAAATACATATCCAACCCTGCAGGCTTTTAGGTTTCAAAGATTTGGGGGTTTTGCTGCGGCAAAACATGGGTTGAAATCCTGGAATC
Source organism: Durusdinium trenchii (assembly GCA_963970005.1). Classification (NCBI taxonomy): domain Eukaryota; class Dinophyceae; order Suessiales; family Symbiodiniaceae; genus Durusdinium; species Durusdinium trenchii. Next base: position 633,590 of record CAXAMN010022317.1, on the reverse strand, counting down.
ACTTTTGATGGCACATCTGATGCAAGGGTTCCTGTTTTGGAGCTTCTCATCATCCAGCAAACTTTCGATGTCTCCAAAAATACCCTGCAACACACTTCGGACAAACTGACACTTATTTGGTATAGCTAGGCAACAAAGGCTCAAACTACCTGTGTCGCGAAGCTGGGAGCAGTGAGTTTGGAGGTTCGAAGCATCGAGGTGAGCCATAGCAAAAAGCGGCCAGGAGCACTAGTAGCTTCTAGGAAAAGAGAGCTACTAGTAACAAGTGCATCGCTTCTAGTAACAAGTGCCTTACTAGTAGTAACAAGAAGCTATTAGAAACAAGAAGCTGCTAGGAGCGATGGCCTTTGTTCCTAGTGCCACGCTAGTAGTAACAAGTGCATCGCTAGTAGTAACAGGTGCCTTACTGGTAGTAACAAAAAGCTAGTAATTACAATTCTAATTAAATTCTTCTTGTTACTAGTAAGGCAGGAGCACTAGTAGCTTCTAGGACCCTAGGAGCGATGGCCTTTGCTCCTAGTAGCTTCTTGTTACTAGTAGTAAGGTGCCTTGTTACACATGGTGCAAGGACTACCCGCACCTTCAGTGGCTAGCCTCCGACCCTCCGACCACATGGAAGTGGACAATGATTTTGGAAGTTTCATCTTTTTTTCCCACCACCAAACCATGTGATATGTGTTCAGAGGATATCCCCTGCACCGTGAATGGTATGCAGTGGGATTTGGGGGGCCAAAAACAAGCACCATGACCGGGCGACACTGGCATAGGCCAGCCAGCGGCAGCAAAGCATCACGAATAGAAAACCCAGCACTTCCTGGCCGTTGGAACATATGGGGTTGAAGCTTCCCCAAGAGACCGAAGGACACAAGGAAGGAAACTGTTGGTGTTTGCCTTCTCCCTATTTCCATGAGCAGCTGATCTCGGTGGCACCTGCTCTCCAAATCGCCTAAATTGAAAGAAACTCGGTGCGAAACGTCACCAAAGGAGGAGTGGTCTGGCGACGACTGTGGATTCACTATCTTTGGGGACATCGGAACCTTATTATGGATGAGAACAGGGGAACATGGTATCCTGGATCATGCCTGGCTTCTTGACACTTTCCACTTGACACAGCTGCCTTCCTGAAAGTCGCCTCATTGGGGTTGGTTGGCTTCACGGAAGGGAACCAGAAACATTGCTAGGCCGCTAGGCCCGTTGAGCTGGGAGACTGATGGAACTCTTGAGAGACCAGGAGTCCAAGGTCTTGCATGTCTTGTCCAAAAAAGGGGGGGCTGTCGAGGCTGTTGATCATTTTGCATAGCTTGGCAATTTTTTTTGACATCTGTCTTTTGCTCCATCTCCTAGGATAACATGGAGCGTGCAAAGCCCTCAACACTCTGGGCTCAAAGAAGAACGAACTATTTATAACTATTTGCAAGAATTTCTTGGACAGTTTGTTCAGAAAAGAAACCGCAAGCGTTTTTAAGCACCCGGACAACGACCGAATAGACAACGAAGCTGTCCGCCCATCCTTGAAGCGGCGCTTTGAGGTTGACCTCCAGTCGTCCAGGAAGCCGCTGCTCCTGGCGGCTCAGTCGACTGGGCGTGGATGGGTAGTAGTGGTAGTCGTAGTGGTAGTGGTAGCCGTAGTAGTGGTAGTGGTGGTAGTAGTAGTAGTAGTAGTAGTAGTTAGTAGTAGTAGTGGTGGTGGTGGTAGTAGTAGTAGTAGTAATGCCCTTTCTTACTAGTACCGATGTCCGTGCTACTAGTAGCTTCTTGTTCCTAGTAGTAAGATTGCTACTAGTAGTCATGCCCTTTGTTACTAGTAGCGATGACCTTGCTCCTAGTAGCTTCTTGTTCCTAGTAGTAAGGCCAGGAGCTACTAGAACCGTCCGTGCTCCTAGTAGAGATGCCCTTTGTTCCTATAGTAGGGTTCTTGCTGTCAAGACACGCTGTCGTGATTGTCATTGTTACGCTGATATGCCGGCGCGGTGTCACACCAGCACGTTGTCAAGGTGTCATGCTAACACGTCGTCGCGTCGAGCTGCAAAAACTTGGCGTTTGAAAACAGTAGTGTCTAACACGACTGACGCCTTGCAAGTTTCTTAACCCATGCCAAACGTTGCCAGTACTAAACCAGTACTAACACATGCCCAGCTGTTGGGGATTTTTCTTGGGCTTAGAAGCGGGGGTAGGCCGTAGTAGTTTATAAGTATAGCCTGTCGCCAAGTACAGTAAGTACGCAGGAAAGCTCACGCTCGCACTATTCATGTGGTTCTTTGGTTTAGGAACACTTAAAAGACAGCTCTTTGAAGACTGTTCCCGACTGTTTTTGAAAAACAAGCAACCTGTTTCTCGTTTTTTCGGGCACCGACCGCTTTTTGTCGGCTCCTAGCATAGTCCTCGAGGCCGCCGTCCTCGCGCGAGAGCATCCCATGGATCTGGGACCAGCGCAAGCGCCAGGCGGCTGCTAAGACGCCCACCAAATAGCACAGAGTGGTTGCTGAGATGTACCTTAGCCGAGGAGCAAGGACGCTACTGGTAGCTCCTGGCATTGCTACTAACAAGAAGCTACTAGTAACAAAGGGCATCGCCACTAGGAGCAAGGACGCTACATAAGTAGACACACTTTTTTATCTAAGCAGGGGTTGCTATTTAACTTATCCCTTAAAACACAGAGCCAGAGCCGACTAAACTTGAAAAGGGCTCCCTACCCTACTTCTTTCTGTGCTCAAGAATCTAGCAGGCCATGCTCAGGTGGGAGTGCGGGCATGACAGGGCTGTGATTCGAATTGGAATTGATGATGTTTTCCTCGTTGTGTTGCTCTTGTGTAAACCCCACCTACGCACCCACGACGGGCGTCGCCCGGTTGTTCTGCACCCACGACATCCAGCTGACATGCCGAGGAGCGGGTCGCAAAGCCCGGCAGAACTCAAGTACAACACCAGGGCACTCAAGGCCAATAGGATGAAGGAGATCGCGAAGAGCACCTTTTGTTTAGGCTACAATCCAGCGAAGAGGAGCTTTCATGCATCACTTGAAAAGAGAACTCGCTACTGGCTGCTTGGTTGGTCGTTTCTCTTGAAGGGCCTGGCTCAAAACCCTAAACCCTTCCCTTTTGATTCTAGGCGTTGGACATGGAAGCCTTGGAACCTCAACACTCTATGGGGTTAATAAACCCAGCCCTCTACAGAGCTGGTCCCTGATTCTGCTGCCGACTGCCTGTTGGTGTAAACAGCAGTCCTGCAGCAAGCTTTGTGCGTTCGGGAGCAACTTCTAAGATACCCAAGATAGAGCTAAACCTACTAGGTAGGAGGCCATCGCTTCTAGGAGCAAGAAGCTACTAGGGGCTCCTGGCCTTACCACTAGGAGCAAGGATGCTACTAGGAGCAAAGGGCATCGCTACGAACGGAGAAGGAAGCTACTAGGGGCTCCTGGCCTTACCACTAGGAGCAAGGATGCTACTAGGAGCAAAGGGCATCGCTACGAACGGAGCAAGAGGCTACTAGGGGCTCCTGGCCTTACTACTAGGAGCAAGGATGCTACTAGGAGCAAAGGGCATCGCTACGAACGGAGCAAGAAGCTATTAGGTTGGAGGCCATCGCCAGCATTTTCACCAGGGCGCGCAACCAGATCTCACCTGGCGGACGGAGTCGTCACCAGGCTTCCAAGCGGATGTCGCATGTCTTCCAAGTGGGGGGTCGAAAAGGGTAACTTCGAAAAGCCTGGTGTCCAAATTGACTGATGAGTTCTCATTCTTAGCGATTCTTAGTCGTTCTCCATGAAAGGCACACAAATGTGTGGATTCTTTTTCACAGCAAGTCAGCACATTGCCGAAAGGCACTATTTTTCAGAGTTGCTTGAGCCTCATTCAGATCACCAGCTTTCTAAGACTCGTACAAATTCCCAAGCAGTAGGAGGTTGTAAATGGATACCTACAAGTCGCAGCAACCAGGTTGGAAGCGATCGCTAGTAGGTTGGAGGCCATCGGTCTTAGGTTGTAAATGGATGCCTCAAAGTCGTAGCAAAATGCTGCCTGCCCCAGGGGCATCACCATGTCCTCCCACTCTCTCTCTCTCTCTCTCTGTCTGGCCGTGGCCTGTTCCAGGTCCCGAATGCCCAGCACGGTCAAGTAGCTTATTGTTTCTACTAGTAACAAGTGCCTCGCTAGTAGTAACAAGTGCCTTACTACTAGTAACAAAAAGCTATTAGAATTAAGTTAACTAATAGCAAACATTGTCACTACTAGTAAGGCACTTGTTACTAGAAGCGATGCACTTGTTTCTAGTAGCGAACATTGTTTCTAACCGGCCTGTTCCAGGTCCCAAATGCCCAGCACGGTTAACCAAAAGTTGGCCACGCGTGGCAAAACACTTCGCCGGCTGTCGGTCGCCACCAAGAAGCCACCTCACAGGGAGACGTTCTGTTCCTTTCGACGGAATTTGCCCGGGTCCCGGAGTGTTGATTGGTACCGGAGATTAAAATGCAATTCATGGCTCCCTTCCCCAACATGTTGAGAGAAACACCCAGTAGATGGAGAAGTGACCTATCCCAAGCTCTGAGCCACAGACTGCACCTTTTTGTCCAACAATCTAGAAACCAAATGAGCGAGCTTGCTTTGCTCTTCTCAATTAAGTAGGCGCCTATTTCATTTGTAAGGGTGGGCTTTAAAAAGAAAGAACCAGAAAAAAAGAAGCTATTGGGAATCTGCTTCGTCTCGGTGAGGTCAGGTTTCCAGTCTGTTTTGTGGATCCATCTCCTGGTGCTCCCTTCCCCGGTTTCTCCGACCCTCGGTTTCCACGTTTGGGAGAACAGGGAGATCTCATAGGCCATGACAAATGCCGGGACTCTCTTGACGCTTAGACTATTGACCCAATTGTGACTTGAGTTGACACGTGCAGACTTCCACTGAGTCTTGGGAGCTATTCACTTGAGCGGCTTGCCACACCGCTGTGCAGCACACCTCACATCACGACTGAGCCAAGGTGCTCTGCCGCGTGATGGTATGCTGAGCTGTGGTGGCCGCCAGGATGGCGTCATGGTTTGTGCGCAAGTCGTCCAAGGACATCCGTCGGCAGCTTTGCCTCGGCTGGGAACTGGAAGATCCTGCCGTTCAGACAAGAGAGGCTTTTTCCTTGTCAAAGTACAATCTGATCTCCTTCCTTTTTCAGTCCTTTTGCACTCAGTCCTCAAGTCCTCTCTCTCTTTTTGAGATCCGCGGCAGTACGATATTGGGGTTGGTGGTCAACTGGCGCGAGGTGAAGGTTCGCACCGGCTGATCGTTCGGTTCCTCGCCGAAGTCCTCCAGCTCCTCATCCTCGTGCCTTGGCGGTGGTTACGGAGCAAGAAGCTAGTAGGTTGGAGCTTGGCCATGGTTTTTACTGGATGGTGCACAGGGCTTTTCTGTTCCGTTTCTGTGGGGTCTGTGAAACACAGACTCAGATCCTTTTCGGTGACTCCTTTCTTGGATGGTGCAGAGTTCGTCGGTTTCTTGACGGTGTAGAGACCGAAGCTCCCAAAGACTGCATGCGCTCTCAACTCCTCCCCAGTCGAGAACAACAATACCAACCCCTCCTGGCCGGGTTTGAGTGGTCTCTCAACATCTTTGGGAGATGTCAACACCCAGGTTGTGACATTTTTTTGTGACCTGTCTCATCCAAAGCAACCGCAGTGCCCCAAGCGCCTGCTCTTGCTACTCTGCGCGGAGCGCGAAAGGGTGAGCGCCTTGGGCGCCAAAAGCACGTGCGCGGTGTGCCTCAGAGGCGCACGGACCAGTGTCGTTTTCGGCCACCCAAAGCCACAAGAACAGCCGCCCTGGCTTCACATGGATTCACCGCTCTCAACATGCTGGGTGTGCCGCTGCAACGACCAGGCAACGACATGAAACCCAAATAACTTGGTGAAAAAAACATAGATGACAAGATCTTCATCAGCCCAAACATCTCTGTCTTCGTGTCTTTGTTTTCTCAGGTTCATGTTCTCCATCTACCCCAAATACCCGTGAAAGCAACTTGTTCCATTCTCACCACCAGCGGCACCTCATCTGCCGGTTTGTCATCCAAGAAAGGGGAACAATCCCGTCTGCAGCCCTTTGTCTGAGCGGCGCTTCAATCTGATCCATGCTCATAATGCGCGGCTTGTTCAGCGCCGCGATGCCCCCCTGGAAGAGTCTCAAAACCGTGACGTCCGTGAGGTCCAACACTTCGCTACTGGTAGCGTCCGATCGCTCCGTTCGTAGCGATGCCAGGAGTCTCAAAACCGCAAGGTCCAAAATAGCGAAACTTCCCGAATTTGATGACATCTCCGTGCTACGTTAGGCTCGAGGTGATCTCAGTCGCCTGGCTCGTTTGGGTGACGAAAAGACGTTCTGCCATCGTTTGGAAGTGTCTTCATGTCCAATTTTCTTAGGTTGGAGGCCATCGCTGTTACTAGAAACAAAGAACAACGAAAAGGAAAAAAGGTCTTCGCTATAGTTTGCTCTTAGGGTGGAGGCCATTGCTGCGCCAAAGAGGAGCGTTCCTTCCGTTCACCCTTCACGTCACCTCCAAGCCCGGGGCTTCGAGATTGGATCGTCGCCGACTTCTTGTGGTGCAACAGCCTGGAATTTTTCGAAGAGGCCCGGGCGAAATGGTGCGCAACCATCCGGATGAAACAGTGAAGAAAGGCTGCATGCTGCATCCTTTTGAACAGTCAGAGAGGTTTCTGCATTCCGAGTCAAAAATGGGTTGGAAAAAAAAGGGGTTTTGGAGGTGGAAAAACTCCCCAGGTGGCGAAAGAACCTTACGACATGGACGCGCAGGGACCCGCAGGAAGCTTTGGGCGACCGTATTTTGGCAAAGCCGCAAGTGTGCAAAAACCCATGGGATGCCAGTTGTATTTCCGCTGACCAGTTGGATTTGGGAGTCTTTTCGTGGGTGTTACTTGTTTCCCCCAAGGAGGAGCTTGTCGAATTTCTCCCAAATCTTTGAAGTCGCATGGGTCGCATGAGAGGATGAAGCTCGGTCGTGTGTCGCGCCATCAGCTTCTCGAGAACCCATCCAAAAAGATCCAAAAAGAACAGTTGTGGCACACTGGTTCCAAGCTTCGTGGAGAAGCGACATGGCGACACAATCAGCACCTACTAGCGCGCAGGCCTCCTAATAGCGATGGCGCAACATATGTCCCAATGTGACAGTGAACTCAGCAAGCATTCGGAACTTCCTAATTAAATTAATAGCTTCTTGTTACTACTAGTAAGGCACCTGTTACTACTAGTAAGGCACTTGTTTCTACTAGCTTATTGTTACTAGTAGCATTCGGAACTTCCAAAAAACACTTCGTCACCCGACCGCGACCGTCCAACACGACCAACGACACCTCTCCGACGACCCGGAGAGGACGCTCCGGACGCGAGGCTTCGGACGTGGCGAGACTTCACTCCACCGGGTCTCTTGGGCGACATCTCCATGACGATCTCCCCCGGCAGCATGGGCGGCTCGCTGTCAGGTGCTGCCAAGGCATCCACCGAGGTCACATGGGAGGCTTTCATCAAGGCCTGAACCTGCGAAGAAGAAAGAAGGGGTGTTGGTAGATAGAAAAGAAGACCACAAAAAAATGATAGAGCCACCAAAAAGGAGGTCCTTGGTGCACTTCGGCACCTTTCGTGTGCTTGAGGCCCCCCCGCCAAAAAAAACAACCTCAACCAACCCCGCTTCCTGTCCCCGACCTGCTGCAATTGATTGCCCTGAGCGGCCACCGCACTACGCAGACTCTGGAGGCCGCCCTGCACCTCTCGCATCTGCTCTTGAAGTTCCACTAAACTTCGAAGCCTCGGAACCGTGAAGCCGTTCGCCGTGAAGCCGCTTCGTTCAAAGGCCGTGACTCTTCACAACAGAAACAATCGACACGTGAACCAACACGTGAACCAAATGAAAGCTCGCTGTCACCGACACATCCACATGGGTATGTCTTTAAAACCCCCAGTTTTGCATGGCAGATTTAGTGCTTGTGCACCTATGTCCATGTCCAATCAACGACCGCACTGGTCTTTCGAGCGGTCGCCTTCTTGTTCTTTCACAGCATGCTATTATCAGCTTGTTTAGTTTTCACCAATTAAAAAATTCAATTCTGGTGGTTTTGAAAGGAGCGGTCACTTGCCACAACTTGCCCAGTATGGGTTTCCGGCAACACGTACTTCAGAAAGCCGGTTGGAGGCCATCGCTAGTAGGGTGGGGGCCATCACTCTTAGGTTCTCATTCCCACATTAAAGAGATTTGCACAGTTTCATTTCATTAGGAGGCCATCGCGGACAAGCTCCTCTCGGAGCTTTGCTATGCACATACCTCTCCCCAAAACCTACCCCATGTGCAAGTTGAGCACTACCCCCAGAGTCCCTTTTGGAGCCAAGGGATTCTGTGTTTCCGAACAGATTCTCCAAAGTGTTTTATGCAGAGTTTGCAGGTGTTGTGTGGATCGAGAACGTCCCTTGCTGGAATCAACAAGAATAGTACTACAGCACCTGTCAAGCAAACGGTGAACCGCTTTGTGAAGGACAAAGGGTCCATATACAATCCAAAAGACTCCAACATGCCCTTCACCCCCTTTGGACGTGGGCACGAAGTCAATTGATCCTGAATCTTCAGCAACATGGACATTGGCTCATCCTTCCACATCTCCGTCTCCGTCTGCTCAGCGCTCGTTTCCGCGCTCATGGTGCCGCGCGACACTCCGGACGGTTGAACTACATCTGAGCCGCGAAGGGGACGACCAGCAAGGACGCTTCTAGGAGCGATCGGACGTTACGAACGGGGCTCCTGGCCGTACTACGAACGGAGCAAGGATGCTACTAGGAGCAAAGGGCATCGCTACGAACAGAGCGATTGGACGCTACTCGGTGGACGACCAGTCGCGTTTTCAACAGGAGCCCCGGAGGGGACCCCGGTGGAGGAACTCCTCGGGAACTCCGCCGCGCAGGCGTGCAGCGCAGTCGGGCTTCGCCGCTGTCGAGTATGTTTATTGGTATATACGTACCGTTATATACTATGACATATGTATAATATGTATTCATATATCATATCTATATATAGACACACGTAAGACATATGTATATATTACATGATATTACATGAATCAACCGTGGAACACCTATGGCCTCTGGTTTTTCAAGCACACCACTTCAAAAAGGTGTGGTGGGTCTGGTCGGGGGTATGACCCAAGGCACTAAAATCATGAGCAAAAGCCTGTAAACACATGAAAAAGAGATCTTGCCAAACTGGCCAAAAGGATGACTGGCAAATCTCGTTGCACCAAATCCGTCGTTTTTCACCTTCACCAACTCTGGACCTCGTCTTCGGACAACGCTCCCACCTTGGCGACGTTAGTCCAAAAGTGCCTCACCGAAACGGAGACACCGGCGAACAAGTCGAAAGGATCATAGCTTCTTGCTACTGGTAGGAGCGGCCTCCAACCTACTAGCGATGGGCTCCTCCAACCTAGAAGCCTTTGTCACTACTAGCTTCTTGCTACTCAAGAAGCTAGTAGTAATGCACTTGTTACTAGCCTCTTCTTCTGCGTGCAAAACGGTACCCTCCCAGCTGATCCCCTGTTGGTTGTGGAGTTTATGTGAGACCTGATATTAGGATGCTTGGAGCATTCTCTTAGGTTGGAGGCCAGCTAGGGTGGAGGCCATCGTTAGTAGCTTGGAGGAGGATGCTTGCAACATTCTCTTGTGATCTGCACGCAAGCTCCGCCCCATGCATTTCCCCGGATCTCGAGATCCACTTCCTTTTCACCAAGGAGAAATCAGTGCGCAGCTTGTGTTGAGCTGCTCTCAAGGTCTGCTAAGCAGGTTTTCAAAACATGCTCCTTGTGCAGTTTCTCAAGGAGGCTCCTTGTCATGGAAAAAATGCTTTGCAGGGTGCTGCAGAGCTAGGCTTTGATCAGTGCCGCTGCCAGCTGAGCAGACTTCTCTCCACCTGTGACGCGAGGCGCTGAAGCTTTTTGAATGGAATGAACTTCGATGAACTTAGGTGAACTTCTTTTACGCAATTTTTAGTCGATTTGATCCTTCCCACGCCTCCATGGCAAACATCAAAGATGCAATCTGCAAAGACCTGGCCAGCTCTGCATACAAAGCCTATGTCACTTGGACACTACATGACCCGGGACATAAACGGAAATTGGAGGTCGAGCCCGACTGACATGAACTTTCATTTCCAATTCTGGAGGTCTTGGAAATCTAGGACCACTAGGTTCTAGCAGCCTTCTTCCACTTGCGTGCCTCTGATTCAGAGCTGGCGTCTTTCGGCAAATGTTTGGCGCAAATGCTGGCGGCCGCTTCTTCCTGCGCTTCTGTGCAGGGAGGCATTGCCTGACGAGACCAGGTCTGCCACGAGAGGCGGGAAATGATCAGCATGTGCTAAGGCAACTTTTCGCTAAGCGCAAATGATTGCTACAGTGGAAAAGCTCTTCTGGTGGCAAATGACACGACAGCAACAAAAGAGTCGCTTCTGTGCGAATGGATCATGTCAAGGTTATGCCTAAGCCTTACCTAAGCCATCAAAGAGCCGTTAGAATCCTTAGGAACCTTCAGTGAGACAACTGTTCCATCTGGCGCAGGTTCTTCATCTCGCCAAGTCACCAGGGCGACAAGAGAACTTGCATGGTCGGTCTCGGACTCCAAATACGATGCTCCGGACTTGGTGCCGCCCAATTCAACCCAAGGCTGCTTCACCTGGAGTGAAAAAAACATGAAAAAAATACCTAATAGCAATGGCCTCCAACCTAGTTGCGATGGCCTCCAACCTAGTTGCGATGGCCTCCAACCTACGAGCGATGGCCTCCAACCTAACTGCGATGGCCTCCAACCTACGAGCGATGGCCTCCCTCCTACGAATGCTTCTGAAGACACCGAAGGTCGTCAATATTCAAAAACTCTGAGTGCCTGGAGGGTATCAAAGGCTGCAACCATTTCACAACTGTTTTTTCATGACTTGCATAGCTATGCATCAAAACATAATGGTCCTATTCTGTCTCCAGATATGGAGGCCATCGCTCTTAGGATTCTTAGGTTGGACATCCATGAAGCATCACTCTTTTTTAAACCAAAGGAGACGACACGAGAGATCCCAGCCTGATACTGGTCATCGGTCCTCACGTGCATCATCCTGGTGTTGGTGGAGAGAAGGGCGGCACTCTGCACCTCTTCAGAGTGAACACCCAGCTCGCCACCCACCACATCGATGTCCTCCTTTTCATACATGGCCATCTTGAAGTCCAAGTGATCATCTGGCGTACACTGCGTGTAGAGCCTGGCCACTTTGCGGCCCGAAGGCATGCCGACACGATCTGTCATCTTCAGGTAGAGCTCCGACACGACCTGCGGGTTGTTCCCATCTGTCTTGTGTGGCTCACTGATGTTGACGGACGTGACGTGATCTTCAGACGACAAAAGCTCTGCTTTGGCATCTCGCCATTCGTCTTCACCCTCCCGAACACGCCAAACACAATCCTTTGAAGTCAACTCCAGGGTCTTCAGGCTGTCTGCGATCTTGTCCAAGAGCAAAAGCCCTCGAGTTTCGAATTTCGGGCCTCCGTACTTGGCCAGGAGCTGGAAATCCACCTTGGCATTCTTCAAGCTATGTTTCGAGTGGAAGGAGGTGTCTCGAGTGAAAGTCCAAGCCTTGAAACTGCCATCCTTCAACAAGGTGTAATGCGCTCCATGAAATGATGCGATGTGAGGATCTCCACCCGAGGCGGCAGTGGATGTCGTTCCGGGATCCGCAGCTGTCGTGGTCACGGTGGGGCAGCACTGGGAACAATCAATGCTGGAGGCATCTGGCTTCCCGCCGGATGTTCCAGCGCAGCAGTAAGAACCTGTAGAGGACAGCGCGTCAGCCTCTGCGCAAGTAGCTTGACAAACGGGAATGTCCCTACCCGCACGCCGGGTCGTTGGGCAATTGACGCCCGTGCATGAGCATGCACCACCATTCAAGTCGACCTGAATGTCCGCGCAGGCATTGTCACCACTACATGATAGAGACAAGCAGGTGCCACTACTGAGTGTCAACTCTGCTTTGAAACAGGCCTTGAAGCCTGTGCAAGTCATCTTGACATTTGAGCCTGCTCCGAAAGTCATCGCGGCTTTCTGGCAAGAGCCTTGGTCATCGCCAGCTCCACCCTCACTGTTGCATGTGACACTATGGTCACCTGAAGAGAATGCAAATCCACCCTTGTTTGCGCCTGTGGTTTGGTCACCACAACCTTGCTTTGCTTGACAATAGAAATCCTCAGTGCGAGCTTGCTTCGGAAGGGCTGTGCTTCGGAAGGGATTTAAATTCTATTCACCAGATAGCGACAGCTATGGGGTTCTTGTTCCAGCCAGCCGCATGTCAACAGGTCGTGGGATTCTAGCTATCTGGGTCTATGCTGGTGTAATGTTTGAGGATTGGCCCAGATTGAATGAGGAACAAGGAGACCTTTGCATCCAAGGATCCCCGGTGATTTCCGCATCAATCTGGTCACAAGCGCCGTTGTCTGCGCAGAACAAGCTGTGGACACCTCGGACTTCAGACTGCTTGCAGGCATTGATGCCGGAGCAGCACATGTCATTGGTGCACTGACTGACGCTCGAGGTGTCCATGTGGATCCGGGCCTCGTTGTGACAAGCATTCTGGTCGCTGCAGCAGGCGGCGCCCACATTCTGCACGTTCCAGAAGACCCTGCAAGACTCTCTGCCAGAGCAATCAAGATAGTTGCTCGAGTCGGAGAAGGTGAAGAACTTGTCCTTGTCCGCCTGGGCATTGGAGTCACTCCTGCACGAGTTCTGCCCCGCGCAGCGTAGCCCTCCGAGATTGAAGGGCCCAATGCTTTGACCATCAGGGTCCGGAGTGCATCTGCAGGCGCTATCTGCACCGCATGTCCCTTTATTCAGATCCTCTTCCTCTTGGGCAGTGCACTTGTCAGCCGGCTGCTCGACCTTGAATCGGACTCCACACCAACACGAACAGCAGTCGACCGCAAGGCCAGGCCTGAAACAACAATGCTCCCTTAGCTACTAGTAGCTTCTTGTTACTACTAGCAAGGCGCCTTGCTACCAGTAGCTTCTAGCTTCTAGCTAGTAACCAACAAAAAACTGCCTCCCAACGATGCTTTTCCTCGGAAAGCCAAGGAGCTTGGAATTGCAGCATTGCAGTCTTATCATCACACGCTGGCCTCATGCAGCAGCACGCCAAGGAATGGCAGAAAACACTCAGGACACACTTGGGAACAAACACCTGTGGTCGAAGCCAAGTACAATGTAGTATACTGTTTGGTCTACTTCGATTGGAATAACCCTTCTTCACACAGGTGTTTGGTCAAACTGTTCGTCTCACATTCCTTGCAGCGCCGATGCAGCGAACACAAAATATGCTGTCTCAAGTATGGTCCCCTGAAAACATTCGAAAATGGACAGATCGACTAGAACATACTTTGTACCCCATTCATTGAGGATCTTCTTGAAGTTGAAACACTGGGTGCCAGGCTCATGGCTCGAGCAATTGCCAGCATCAAGAGTCTCCTGCAAAGAGAGCACCCCCCGAGCACCCACTTGTTTCATGAGGGATGGGTGGACCTGGTCAGACTCAGGCTATGTGTTTTGGCTATGTGGACCGAACGTTGTTGCTAACTCGGAATCGCCATTTGTAACTGGTTCGGAATAACTTCTTTCGAACAACTGGTTCAAAGTGCTCCAACCTGGACTTGCGGCACCTGCGCTGTTTGAAGATTATATTGACATTTCAGGATTCTAAGCCACAGAATGCAAATGATCGTACCTCGCCTGGCACCAAGCCAGCTGCACCGTCAGCTGCAGCAAAAGAAAAAACCCACATGATCTTCATCAATGAAATCGACAGGAAAGCTTGTTGGAAAGTTGTCCCTTGTAAGCCAAACGCCGCTGTGCAAATGAGGGCCATGCAAGCAAATCTGGGAAGACTTCTCTCTCGTAGCAAGACTTCTCAAGTACGTATCCCACTTCCAGCGACTGCGGCCGAACCACGCCATGTGAAACTTTAAGGTACTAGGAGGTCTTTGAAGCTACTAGTAACTAGAAGATTTTTAGGTCTTTAAAGCTTCTTAGTAGCATTCTTATAACTAGGTCTTTCAAGCTTGCCATCGCCACCGGACTCACCAGTGTCAACTCTGCTCCCGGTCCCGCCTTCGAGACGGTCGCTGTTCGATGCGCATCCTGAGAAGGGATCACCTCCACCCTCCTAGCGATGCCGGCCTCCAACCTAGTAGCGTCCTTGCTACAGTAGTAATGTTCTTTCTTTTCAAAAAGGTCTTTTGATGTAAAGCAGAATCCAAAAAAACGGATCTCCAACAGCCCTTTAGTACTGGACCAATCTGCGTTCGGGTTCCCGTCCACCAGCTATCCCCGAACTTTTCCATCGGGCAAGGCAGGGACTGGGGGAGTGGAGGTGGAAGCAAGACTTCCAGCCATGCGCTTAAAAAGGAATCGAAGCCGCAAGAGAAAGACACCTTCACCAACACCAAACCGCAACAGCCCAAAGAATCTAGTAAGGCACTTGTTACTAGTAGCTTCTTGTTACTACTAGTAAGG
>CAXAMN010022317.1:510285-612958 GCA_963970005.1 Durusdinium trenchii | reverse complement strand
CCAACCCAATAGAGCCATGGCCTCCAAATTCTGAGAGCTATGTCCTCCAACCCAATAGAGCCATGGCCTCCAAATTCTGAGAGCTATGTCCTCCAACCCAATAGAGCCATGGCCTCCAAATTCTGAGAGCTATGTCCTCCAACCCAATAGAGATGGTTTTGTAGTCTTCTCCCCATCTCCTGCTCTCACTTGGTCGACCGTGTCCGTCTGGGACCGTCCTGCAGGTCTTGCGGCCTGGAGCTCCACGTTGGGAAGCTCCACGAGCGGTTCTCACGCCGCAACTACGCAAGCGATATCTGTACGATCGCACGAGAGAGTGGGATTCCACGAGAAACAGAGACTATGGTGAGATCTCATCAAACGTGCCTCACACAAGCCCTGGAAGATTGGACGAAACGAACCTTGAAAGATGTGATACTGATAGCAGTACCAAGAAACGGACACTTTTAGAGCACCAAATCCTTGGGCATTTTCGCTCGAAAACCAAATCCTTGGGCTTTTAGATCACCAAACATTGAAATCCAAAACAAAGAGACCACGGCTCAGGCCACTCTCTCCTGCGATTTTTGGAACGCTCAACCGACTACGAGGTCCACATGATCCACTTGGGAAGCAGGGCGAGAATGAGATCTGCAATCTTTCGATCACCAAGATGGTCTTGACATGACGGATCGTAGGAAAGAGGCCATTCCACCGGGCAAAAGAACAATTAGAAGCGATGGCCTGCACCCTACTAGGGAAAAACATATCAAGGAAGTGTTGTTTGTAAATCATCAGGGTATTCCTTATTGCTTGCTTGGTCTACTAAAAATATCCGCGCAACGAACAGGAAGAGTCTTATTGCGGAGTGTTCACTTATGCATGGTTAAAGGTACTTGACGTCAGCAACTCCTGCTTGAGCTATCATTAACACCTGGTATGAACACCTGTTCATGCCGGCTGGTTACCAGTTGGTTGTTTCGAAGTTGCAAGGCTCTAGGGTTTCGTCACGACCCAGAACCTTTGAGCCATACACTTTACTCACCCCACCCAATCCTACATCTCACGGTACACTGAACAAAGCCATGCCCTTTGTTACCTTCGTCGCGTACCCGTTCTTCACGTCGATCCACCGCCGCTGTCGCTTCCCAACTCTGCGCGGGGCCCCCAAAGGAAGGACCGACTCAAGCTGACGCAGACTTCCCCCCCAGACGGATGCGTCTGAAAATGACATGCGTGTTTGTCGGTCGTTGACCGAACTCCAAGAACCCTTTTAAACCTGGCAGTCCAAGACCGGTGGCTCGCCCTAGTTGGTACCAGAAATCTGGAAAGTGATCTCTACACCCAAACGACAGTAACTGCGCGACGCCAAGAAAGAGTCTTTTGATGACTTTCGTCGGAATTGTTCTTTTATCCTCTTGCATTCAACCTTTCTATCCAAATCTGCTCAAACCAATCATATGGTTCTTTCTTTGCTGTCCAGGGTTCCCTGGGAAAAACCAAACCATATGAAGACCATGGGGATTGCACCGAGATTCCGGAACCCATCACCTTCCCCTCCGCGTCCTCGTTCCTTGGATCGATCAAGAACTCTTCGTTGGTCCGTTTTCATCCCGGTCGTTGAAGCCGTTTTGGAGGCTCTTCTGGAGCCACAGGAGCCACCGTCTTGCCGGGGACAAGTCAGGGTCGTCTCAGCTCAAACGGCTTGAGTGGTTTTGGAGAGCACCGCGAAAATGAACGCAGCGAAGTAGTAGCTGAGCTTTGTCACTTGAAAGACATTCAGCTTCACTCCTGGAAGCGGCGAAACAACTAGCTACATGTGAGGGGATGGTTTTTGGTAGGGTTTTTTTCGCAGGGTTTTGGCAACGCCAGCCATTCCCCCCAACCTTTAGGGGATAGATCAGCTCAGAATCGTTTTTTCCTCGAGGTGAAACCAGTTCTCTTAGGGCTCGAGGAAGCTTTTCATCAAGCGTCAGAGGAAGACCTAAACTCGCTGAACACCCTTTAGTCAATGAAACAAACAAACTTTCAGCCTGACCCAATCCGCTGAGCTTCCAAAGAGTGGTCTATACCATCAAGGTGGAAAGACTAGGGGACTAGATGGAACCTTCAAGGTTCTTCATCGGAGCTTCGAGCTTCGAGCGTCTCCTGCATCTTTACATGCTTCCTTACTTCGCATTGGCTCGAACAGCGCAAGTAAACGATTTGAAGCTCCCTCCTCGTTGAGTTCAAGTTGGGTGGAGCCCGGTTGACCCGTTGAGTTCTCCACGTAGCTCTCTTCATGCTGCCTCATCCCTTGTGTTCTCTTTCCCATTCCAGTGGTTGCAATCCGTTGCAATCTGGCACTCCACCCGGTGGACCCGGTCCGACCCGGTCCTTGCAAGTAAAAGCCTGCCTCGCTTTGATTCATGTATTGCACGATATACCTCAGACACGTCGGACGCAAGCGATGAGTTCATCCGTGGATCGATGAGTTCCGACTGGGCTGACGGACCCTTCAAAACAAAGGTCACCTGGTTGCTTATATTACTAGTAGCGTCCTTGTTCCGTTCGTAGCGATGCCCTTTCCTCCTAGTAGCTTCTTGTTACTAGTAATGCCCTTGCTACTAGGTAGCGATGCACCTTGTTACTAGTAACCTTGCTGCCCCTACTTTCTCGAACAACACATCATGATTTTGGTGTGGAAGGCATGCATTCCTTCGCCCTGGCCCATCTGAAAAGATCTTTTTGGAAAGAGATGATCTCCACCCACCCCGTGAGTAAAGAGGCAATTCACCACATGAAAGTACACAGTCCGACACCCAATTCACAGTCCACACCCTGATGGAGGTGCTCTTCAAGGACAGTGTTCGGCTTCACATATCGCGGAAGATTTGAGAATCCAACAAACACATATCTCGAGGCGGAACCCATGTTCTGCTGATGAGGTGTTTCAAGAGAAGCACCTCATGGGTTCCCTCAGAATCGGACTAGGAACACGATCGGGATCTGCTCATGTTGTGTGGCTTTGAAAGGAACATTGCAATCACAGATCAATCTATAAAAGGTGAACGATATGAAGTTGTGTTTTCACATCCAGGCCGCTGCCGACCGAGATCCATCCAGGCCGGACTGTGATCATCCTCATGGTCCACAAAGGTCCAGGAATTCACCAGCGGTGCCACGCGCGAGGCTTTCTCCGTCACGGCCGCGGCGCGCATCCTTGAGTGTGCGAGGTGGAGAACGATCTGCAGCAAAAAGGTCATCCACCAAGAAGGACAAACATATACATGAGAAACATTCAGTTCTCCACAGTAAAACTTTGAAGGCATCCTTTATCTATAGATATCTAAAGCAAAAATTGACATATTTCCTTTGTTAAACAGTCTCATGTAAGATGGAGGATCTCCTGCCACCAAAATGACCATATCTCTTATCCCATGGCCAACTCCTTCGCTCAAAAGAGCTGACATAGAACATGCACGCAAGAAATACCACCAACATTTTTTGTAGAAAATCGGTAAGTATATTGATCAACTAAGAATATTCGTGGCTCAAAAACTTCAAACGTATGCAGCAGTCCGTAGGTCTACACAGCAAGTGATATATAAAAACACTCTTACTGCTTCTATGATGAGAAAAGTCGGCACGCGTTTTTTAGTTCGTGCACATCGACTTTGCATTTGGCTCACGCGTAAAGCCTACAGAATAAATCGTGTCTGTCTTTTTTCTGTGTTTTGGCGTTGCTTATGAACCAGTCACAAGAAGTAACTATAGGCTCTCCGTGGCAGTTTTACACTCTTGTGTGCATGTTCGCTACTGTTATGGCTCAGGAGTGAAGCCCGCTTGCCTTTCAGTGCGTTTCGCTCCTACGAATCCTGTGTGTGATGGATGAAATATCACCAACCCTTTCAAGTGCGAGCTGATGACACAGGATGGGGTCATGCATACGTGAAGGATTCTGCATCCATGGCGATTTTGGATCCACGAGTTTTACTACACAATTGGTTGGAGCCTGGCGCAGCTGGCACAGTACCCGACTCTGCGAGCGGGGGTCCGATCTCTGCGAATGGGATCACTCTGATTGAATGCACACCCATCCCTGCTGACAGGCCAAAACAAGGCTCTTTCCCTGCAAAACAGGGTCACCTGGGTCACGTCGCAAATCCTTTCAGGATCAAGTTCAACAAGTGATCACTAAGAAGAATCCTTGGACAACCTACTCAATGACTGTGAATGCTAAAATTTTGAATTGGTTTGGTTTTCTCTTGTGTACAATGTCTCTTTCAGCCATTTTGACTCGGTAGTATGCGGTCGATTCTTTTTGCCTTTAAACTGGCCAAATTTTCAAAACAAACACCAGGAAGCTTGATTAAGAAGATTCTTAGAGCTTCGTCAAGCCAAATGAGCCACTTAACATCACTTAACTATCCAGAATGCAAACAACTCAAGGTCACGGTCACGTCTCTCATTCTTGACGAGCATCATGGCGTACAAGAACAGAAGCACGGGTGGGAAAAGCCAGCCTGAACTGGGAACGAATCCACCTCTCCACGTCACCCATTTTCACCGGCTTCATCTCACATAAAGAGTGGGGAAACACCAGGAAAAAACCTGGGATGGAGGCCACCGCTACTTGACGTCCGTGATCTTCCCGTCTCAAACCATCTCGGAGAGTGCATCGGGTTCCGGTCGCGTGCAAGAATGCTCCATTCCTAGCGATGCCACGAGCCCCGTTTGGAGCATCCGATCGCTCGGATGTAGTAAGGCAGCCCGTTCGTAGCTTCTTGTTAGAAGCTAAAAGAGACGCCTGTCACGTGGATTGTCCACCCGTGGCAGAGGGGGACAGTCCCCAAAACCAAACATCGACCCCTGCGGCCTTGTCTGACCCAATTGGAGCCCGCCAACCGCACCGGAACCCCGACCCCCCGCACCAGACGCACGTTCAACGTGGTCGTTGGCTGGGTGTCCGACGGTCGAACATCGATCGCCCTGCCTAAGAAGAAGGCCATCTGAAGAGCGCTTTGTGTCATCACCGGCGACTCCGGATGGAAGAAGACCAATTCTGCTAAGAGGAGCCTGCACGTCCACGTGAAAGCCCTCCACGTCGGCACAACGGCACAAGGTGGAATAAGGTAGATTTGGGCCATCGCCATAGCCATGGGCTCCAAACAAGAATGTGAAAGCCATCCACCTACTTGCGATGGCCTCCAACCTAATAGCCAACAAGATGTTTGGCTCCAAACGTTTCTTCACATGGCCGACACAGACGATTCTGTGCTCCGTCCGCAACGATGCTCGGCAAAAGGTCCTGCCAAAGCAGCGGAGGTGGGGGGCATCACAACGGCCTTTAGTGATTGCCGTCGTTGACCCACGAAAGTGGGAGGAACAAAGACTTCAACTCATTGACCAACAGTTTCAAGTGGCCAAAGCCTATCTGATTTCCCTCATCGCTCTACATCTCTTGGAGACTCTTTCGCTCCACAATGTCCCCACCAGGATGTCTCCACTTGCAACAAAAGACACCGAGAACACCGAGGAACACGCGCCCTCGCCCTTTTGATCGCGCGTGACCGCGCGACGTACACCGTCCATCTTGCTCCGAGGAGCAACGCAGCTCCACAGGAGCCGCCGAGAGCCACCAAGGAGTAGCTGAGCTTGGTCGAGACTTGTCGCAAGGTCGCTTGCACCGTGTTCCTGCTGCGCACGGACCAAGCGTACGCGACTCGGTGGACAACGACGGCGCAGTCGTTGGTGACCCGAGGGCCTCTCTTCATCGGCAATGCATCGCTACGTTCGTAGCTTCTGGTTACTAGTAGCGATGGCCTCCCACGGCCTCCACCTAATAGCGTCCTTGCTACGTTCAAAAAGGAGGGGTCTTTCTCCAAAGGGCCCTGTGAGGGGCAGAAGTGGTGCCTTTTGGACGGACACTGTGGAGAAGAGAGGTTGCATGGTCGCCTTTCAACCCCGAAAATGGAGCCACGACCGGGAACGTGGACGCTTCAGCTGTGCGATTCTGGCATATACAGAATTCCTACAGAGAGGCTTGCTCCAACCTAGTAGCTTCTTGTTCCTAGTAGCGAAAAATCCAAACTCCCTGGGGTAAAGGCATTACACAAAGTATCATTCTCCTTCAGTTGGTCAGGAACAGCTGCGAAACCGAAATAGTCCCAAACCAACTCACCAGTGCAGAAAGAAATACTATAGTTCGCCTGATTCAAATGCAACCATAGCGAGACATAGGGATATCGCCAAGAACAACCCATGATTTCGCCACCATCTTCGATCGATTTCACTGATTCACCTCCCTGAGCTAACATAGCAACTACCTCCGGGTAGTAGAAGGATTTAGATACTGAAGTAGATCTAGCACTTATGATAGATCTAGATCATGATAGATGAACATGTCATTCTCCCCCTTTTTCCCAGCCCAACACAACGCATCGGCTCGTTCTATCAAGGTTCCACTCATCCAAAGCCTGCTCCACATCCATCTCCTGCCCCGACATGGCGACGCAAGACGATGGACATCGCTCTTCCGGGCTTACTCCGGGCAGGGGCGTCATCCACGGCTAAGCCGGATCGACCCACCACCTGTCTGGGACTGAGGTGGTGATGGCTGGAAGAAGACCCCCTGATTGGCATATGATGGTGAGTCATGGCGCTTGGAGCCCTGTACACCCTACAAAAACTCTTCGGATCTTCTCCTTAAAGAAACTGATGGAGAAGCTATCAATGGCCAGATCCATCCCAGCGACCAAGTGCAGCTGTGCATACACCACCGCCGTGCAGCTCACGCCGGCGGAGGAGAAGAAGATGGACGTCAAAAGGCTCGTGTCGAGCCGTTGCCTCGGCACTGACACCCAACGACCAACGACCAACGAACCCAACGACCGACCGAGCGTCTTCGCTGGCGCCAAGCGTCTCCACGGAACCGAAACAGAGCCAGCGGCTGGCGAGCATGAGCACTAGGACGCAAAGCACCTCCTGCATTCGCCTGGCGACCGATGGCCTATGGCCTCATGTTCGCTGCGAGGCGAATGGCCCGAAGAGGGAGATGGCCTCCAAGCATGGTCTGTCATCGCATACAGTCGAAGAGTGCTTGAAATCCCAAGTCCATCCCCCAAATCCCTCGTGGTCTCCGAATGTCTTCTAAACCTTTACACAGAAATGACCACTCCAAAGAAGTCATGCTCGGCCCCCCCCTTCTCTTCACCCAGAGGAAGTTACTTTCGTTTGTCTTGCTTTTTGCACGGCTTTTGGTGTCCTGATTGACCTTCACCGGTCACCTCACGCTGCATGTCAAAACGAAGCCTTGATCGTTCTCCACCCGAGCCAACCCGAGGGTGCGCCTGCGCGAGACACTCCGCCAGTCTTTGAGAAAGCCCAATTTTCCTCAGCGAAGAGATGGAGTTCTTGGCTCTCAGAGGTGCAGGATTTCCTGCCGAGTGAACCACCGTGTCTGCTGCCGAACCTGTCCTCGGCTCAACCTCTTGAAACAGTTCCTTTCAACCAGGCCCTGTGGCGGACACTTCGCTTCCCAACCTACTAGCAATGGCCTCCAACCTAAGAGCGATCGCCTCCAACCTACTAGCAATGGCCTCCACCTTCGCTTGCCAACCTGTTTTTAATTGAGCAGTACCGCCCCTCAAGGCAGACTCGAGGCACTTTGAACTCAGTCGCTTCTGAAAGCTCAGTCGTCTCTTTTTTACCAGGCAGTGGGCCCGCGCTCGTCCACACCCTAGAGGTCCTTTTGAGCACGGCTTGCCATCTATTTGGGAACCCACAACTAGTGCTGCATTTACTTGTCTTCTGTCCGCAAAGCCTAGCACTCAGGTGCAAGTCTTTTCCAAAAAAAACGTCTTGGTCCACACCAAGCAGAACCCCTGTGGAGGGCTTCCGTGACCTCTGCAACAGCTCGCCCCCGAGCCGCGGAACCGCGGCGTGGCAGCTCGAGCTTCGAGCGTAGTCTTCCAAGCCACCATTCTCATGTCCTGAACGCCGATTTCTTTCACCGTGTCACCGAGGGCGAAAGGTCACGACGGAACCACGTCGTCGAGTCGAACCACGGCGACGTCGAAGAAAACGAACGTCCATCGCCTACGAACGGCTGTAAGGCAAGGATCTGTGTACGAGCTGAGCGGAATAAACAGCTGGAGGTCCAAAGAATCAACAGCACCATCACCACTAGCATCCCAGAATTGATTAAAGTGGAGTGGGGGGGCGAAAACCTTGAGGTTTCCTGTCGATGTCCCTTAAACCAATTCTGGGAAAAACCAACAGCAGCATCATCACCACTTGGCTTGGTCTATCACTGCTTTACCTCGCCTCATCTGCTTCCGCATCCCTTTGTTTCGTCCAGAAATTCACCCAATTCTGCTTCCGCATCCGCACTGCCCTGCGCCGCACGGCTCCTAGAAGCAGGTGGATCTCGGCTTGTCGCATACTCCAAGAAGCCAAGGTCGAGCCCACCATATAACAAAGCGTTATGCCTACCGTCGCACGGAACTTGCGGCTGAAACCCAGGGTTTGGATGGGAGCTCCAAACGCTTGTAGCTGCAAGATGAGCAACTGCAACTGCAACTGCCCCTGCCTTCCAACCTTCAAGTGACCCCAAATGTGACCAATAAAGAGTTGCGATCTGAAAGCACATCCCAGAACAGCAATTTCAGGCCTACGAAGACCAGCCTTCCCAACTTGACAACCACTCGGTTCCAACACACGTCCTTCGGACAACCACACGCACCTGTGTGGTGGAAGTCCGCCTGTCCCCGAGCAGTGAAATAGACTAAGGTGACGATCTGCGCCAACAACGGCAGCGAGATCAGCGCGAACCACACCGAGCCGGCGGTGGCGTTGCGGAAGCCTCGTCGGCGAAGGGGGGGGAGCGGAAAGCGCTTTTGCTGCACGGCGAAGGGGTTGGGGGGGGAGTGAGGATGAAAACGGCGAGCTGCGACGGGAGGTGTTTTCTTTGGTTCCAGCCACCTCAAGGACACCTCGAAAAGGATGGGTTTGAGCATTTCCAGCATGAAAATAGCTGGGTGGCTGGGCTTGAAAGATAGACATGTATGGGAGCATGTCAGCATGTCAAAAAAACGAGGTATGGACATTGCCATCTGGAGGTTCCAGCTTGGAGGATGTCTGTAAACCTAAAGCGTCTGAGTTTGCTAGCTCTGCAGCTTCAATCAATCGGTGCTAACCTTGTGGGGAGACGAGTGAGGCCTTTGTTTTCAATATATTTCAATCTTCACAGGGGGGATGGGCATCACTACTGACTGGTACTTAGTAGGGAATGAGGGAATGAGCCCCCAATAGAGATTCCTTTGGATCCAGCCCTCATTCCCTACTTTCGTCGCACCAGTCAGACTAGCTGGGGGGTGCCAGCTTGGTCCTGTCTCTTCTTCCCAGAAGAACTCCTCCGCACCGTCTGCGGAAGCGGTCGGTATAGCGTCCATCGCTCTCCATCGATGCGCCAGACGCACCACACTTTCGAAACCATTCCCCCAAGTGCGGTCTGTCCGTGTCTCCCAAGTGCGGTGTCGTTTCCCCTTGTACCATTCCTCTCGGTGTTCGCCTCTATTCGCCTCTCTCTCATTTCGTTCGGACTCCGACCCCACGGGATCCGTCACCGGTCGTCGCCTAGGATCCCCACGAAGAGCAGCCAGAAGCGCGCAGCGCAAATCATCGAATCGGCATCGGTCCTCGTTCGGTTCGGTTCGGGGAGCGTCGTTTCGAGGGTTCGAGGGGGGGCGTCGTTTCCGCCCAAAGCATGGCAGCGTCAAAAGAGATGAAAGGCATTTTCCATCCCAAGTCGCCCTGCGATGGCAATCTGCTCGATTCTCGATCCTTTTGTTTTGAGGAATTCATGGAGCTGCATGAACCCCTGTCAAAATTTGTTTTTTGAATATATTTAAATATATAGTAGCCGCCGCCTCAAAGACATTCTGCACCACAACAAACACTCTGAAAAAGATGGGCCAGACCAGGGGGGACCAGTGGAAATTCTCATGAGAACGAGGGAGACGACACATGAACGAGTAACAAGAAGCTACTAGGAGCTCCTGGCCTTACTACTAGGAGCAAGAAGCTACTAGGGGCTCCTGGCATCGCTACTAGGAGCATTCTTACTACTAGTAACAAGAAGCTACTAGGGGCTCCTGGGCTTACTACTAGGAGCAAGGACGCTACTATAGGTTCAATCTATTTTTGCTTCCATCAGATGTTCATAGGCCTTGACCAACAAGAGCTTTGAGCTGAACATTGGGAGCCCCTAGTAGCGTCCTTGCTCCTAGTAAGGCCAGGAGCCCCTAGTAGCGTCTTGCATTTCATTGGTATTGGTTTTGGTGACAAGAATTTGGTTTTCCCATCTCCACAAGATCCGTCCGATTCCACCCCCCTCTCTTTTCTCCCAAGCGTCTCCATGGTCCTCACCGGCAATTTAGTGGTGGCTGCCGAGGGTGTCTTCGAGGTCTCGTTGGTGCGCGGCGTCTTGGCCAGGACCGCCGCGTGGTTCGTCTGCAGCTCGTCCAAGGACAGGCGACGACACATCTTCAAGACGCCCTCCTCGCGGCCGGAAATCCGGCACTAGGAACAAGTGCATCGCTTCTAGGAACAAGTGCCTTACTGGTAGTAACAAGAAGCTATTAGAATTTGACTCACTCAAAGAAGAAGCGGCAGTCTACAGGTGTGGCAAGGGGGGAGAAAGATGTTCACATTTATGGCATCAGTCTTGTATACAAGAATTCCTTGCTAGATACCCATTTATATAGACATCTTCTGTCAGACTAAACATCTAATATGGACCTATTTCCAAGATGTCCACGATCACCTTCTCTCCATCCCAGTGTGTCGGCCGTGTGAGTTTGGGCCTTTCGATTCAGGAAACGAAGGAAAGCTCAAACCACAACGAAGCGAAAAGGAAAGCTCCACCACAAGGAACCCGGAGCATTTGCACCACTGCACGCTTTGAACCTTTCCGCAGAAGATGGACGGTCAGCTCCTTGTCTGCAGAGAGTGTTGCGCGATGGCTGGTGTTGCTGTTCCTGTGAATGCGATGGACATCTGCAAAGCTCGAATTGGGCGGGCAAGCCATCAAATACAGTGATGAAGAACACTGGTTTTCACAAAGGAGAACCAAACCATAGAGATTTGGGATGAACATGCGTCCTAGTCATTACAGTCCCCTGCCACCTAGAGCAACAAGTCTGGTGTCTTGGGGGGGTCCACCCTGCATGAAGTGTGGAAACAGGTTCCTTCGGCGTGGAGCAAGGTCATTACCATCGATGCATCGTTGGCCCTTTTCCAAGGTCCACTTTCACCCAACTCGTCCTATCTGGGACACGAGGAGAAGAGGGTCGCACGCCGGCAGGTGAACCGAAACCAACGCGAAACCAACGGGAACGCTGGACAACATCCGAAAGCCACTGATCTCCTACTAAGGCTTGGAAAAACACCCACAAATACTTCTCTGGTCAAGCCAATCCTTTCTAAACCCAAGCACCTCAGGCTGTTGGGGCGAGCCAGGAGAGCGGCGGACCTCTCGAGCCGGCGCGCCTGCCCAGAGTCCGGTCGTCCTGAACCTCGTCCTCGACTCGCACGGCGCACTCGACCACACTGCGAACATCCTCGTCGTTCTCCAGGTCCTGGAGGCGCTCTCACGCTCGCTCGAAACGCGCTCGCTCTCGCGCTCGTGCGATCCGGAAACTCCGTCCGCGACCGAGGAAGGACACATGGAACCGAAACCAAAGCGACGATCATTTTGGGTTAGGGCCCCCCTTGGAGGTGCCGCAGCCGTGGCACGAACCCGGCCTTTTTCGGTCCTTGCGGCCCACATGGAGAGACCCGCCGCTTTGGCCACCCAAAACTCAAAACTGGATATAAATCAATGGGTGAAAAGCCTACGAAAGTATAGTGCCGTCTACATAAAGCTAGCGGCCTTTCGTCTGCACATGCAACTGCGCATGTTTCTGGGCTTGCACTGCGTGAATCGGCGGATCCACTTCGACTTCGATGAATAGATCGATTTGGTCGCCTGGTTCGCCCATGTCCCGCTTCGCGGGTGCCCGCTGTTCAGCGAGATCGCTGGCAGTGTAGCAGAGTGGTATGGACTAAGCACGAAGGCAGTGAGCTTGCACGACTTACACGATGTGCACGACATGTCAACTAGATGTCACGTACTGTATTTGTCAATGGTTGTGTCAATGGCGGCCAAGACACCAAGACACAGAGTGATACAGAGTGACACAGAGTGAGTGGCGCCTATATATTGTGATCTGCTACACAACCAGTAACTGGTCACCTGCGATCTCACGTTCGCGTGGACCCGGTGAGACCGGTGTGATCTGCCCCGGACGATCTCCTCCGCCTTTCCACGGAGGAAGCGACGCAGGAGTTGCTTCTACTTCTGGTCGATGGGTCGAGTCGACCGAGCTTTCGATGAGAACGATCCGAGCTCTTTTTTTTTCCACTGTCTTGGTTGATCAGCACGGCCCCGTACAATGTATAAACAAAGTACGGGGGCGGAGCTGGCGACCGTGTCTTTTCCCGTGTCTTTTTCATCCGCCAGTCTTCGACACAAAGAGGTCCAAACACAGACCGTCCGAGGAAGTCGCTCCTTGGAGGAGATGCGAGAGGAACTCCGGTTCCGCCCCATCGACAAGAGCTCCTGGAGTCCGCAGAAAAACCCGACGCACGGCAGGGCATTGTTTTTTTCCCGAAAAAGACCCACGGCTGAAGAAGTACTAGGGGGGAAGTATATACATACTACGAGATAATTCTAACAGGATTTCCAGGATCTTCTTGCGACTGATCAAGTGGATGAGCTTGCTCGAAAGTACCACATGGTATACTTTGCGTGAGGACTCATCCGTTCGTCGCCACACACACAGGGGTCTGTGTGGGTTGGCAAACATAGCTCCCAAAAAGACTCTTCACGGACTTGTAGCTCCCCGAACCCAAACACCTCGATTAGAAGGCTGCAAAAGGCAGCCTCTTTCTTTCATCACCCGCTTCGGGTGTTCAGTTCCAAAAGCAAGCCTCTGGTAGGATCGTGTAAGACAGAGGCTTGTTCCAACTGAAGGTACTGGTTGGCTAGAAACCAATGAATCTCATCACCCATAATCACCCGGGTCTGCGAACCAAACCTGGTATATATAGTCCTTCATCCCCCCGGGTCGGCGTGGCAGCAGCCCCAGCACTGTCCACACCACACTTCGTCTCTGTCGCGGGGGTCCCAGCAGTCCCAGTCCCTTCGCGCGGCGTCCTGAGCGACACAGGCCTCAAGTTGGTTCACGGTGGCCGTGTGTTTCGAGAGCGCCGGTCGCCTTGGAACGAGGGCGAGGGCGGGAGCAGGGCGTTCCAGGAGCGAGAGAAGACCACCCTCCCAGCGAAGGAACTGAGACCTGCACCCCAGTTCTGCAACGTACTAGTGTTACTAGTGCTGAAGAGGCTGCTTGCCATCGTTTTGCGACAACGACCAGTGAGTTGTTCCGAGTTCAAAGGTTTCCAAGAGCAAGAAAACAGGACAGCAAGATCCCTCATCTACCATGGCCACTTGCGAATTCGCCTCGCTGAGCGTACCTCCAGTTGGAACTGCAGTTTAGACTGTTATGTTGAGTGAATCAGACGGGAAAACCAGGTGTTGGTGTTGTAGTGTCGATGCGTAAGCCGTAAGCCTAAGCAAATCCAGAACTCCTTTTTGAACTCAGAACGCTTTTCGTCAAACGCGGTGCTTCTGGTGCTTCTGGCGCCCAAGATTGGGTCAATGTGCCGAAACAAAGCTGCTGGAGCAGCTCCTGGTCTTTTGCCAATGTTTCTCCCCTGCAAACAGTTCCGCAAGAAGACAGTGATTTCAAACGAAAACACATGGCGCTTGTGTCGTTTCCTTCGTGCTCTTGTGCTGAGGGATTTCTCTTTAACTAACCAACCATGAAACCTAACAGATATATCAATCCTTGATGGACCAACGAACCAGCCCAACCGCTGCATCCAAGGGCCCCAGATCCAAGAAGGGGCCCAGTCAGACACGGAGCCCTATACCGACGCGCAGCTTCGGCTTCGGCTCGCCGCGAGAACGTTCGGGGACCCAGGTCACATCACCAGGGGCGAGGGCTTCCGCAGGAACTTCTTCGGATTCTTCGAAGCCTTAGGGGGGAACGGGACGGAGAAGCGGTCGGCGTCTCGAACGCCGGAACGACACGCGGAGCGAAACGCGGAGCCAGGACGGTCGCAAGTGTTCGGGCCATCTGCCGAAGCAACGAATCAACGAATCTCCACCATCATCTCCAGTTCCAAACACATGCATTGGGTCTATCCTTATTCAAAGGTAGTAGATGTTTACTGACTGTTACAAAACCCAACACATGCACCACAATGACCCACACCAAAATCCATACTCACCTGGTCCCCCCGTGCTGCAAATCTACGCAGATCACTTGCTCATGCCCAATTCCCACCGCGTCACACACCCCGAGCAAAAAGTCCGGATCCATCTAACACCCTTAGCACAAAGGTTCCCAACTTGAATACACATGGATTCCAAAAGTAACATCTTTTGGGGATTCATGGATTCACTTGTCATCACGAACGTCTATTTCTCCCCGTCCCTATCATGGTAACTAATGGCGATTCGCGCCCGGTCATTCATGGCTGTACGGAAGCGGACAGGTTCCCCGGTGGCGGCTCGACCAGCTGGACCTAATGCGGTTCACATCGTCCACCCACTGCGGTGGTCGCATCAACGCCAAGAGCTTCGTGCCAAGCGCTTCGGAGCAAGCCATCACTCGCCGAGTCAGCCAAGAAGAAACGGAACAAACCATGAAAAGAAAGGACACATGGAAAAAGAACATGCCTCAGAACACAGAAAACTGAACACAATCAGCTGTTCTTTCTTCTTGCACCTCTCACTTCCGACTGCCAAGCAGCCGCCTTCTGTGGCTTTTGGAACCTCACACTTCTGGAGCTTGCTCCCCCTGGCGTCCTGGGTGATGCGGAGGGGCAGCCCTCCGGACCCGGCGGTGCCGAGTGCTGCACAGGCTGGGCGACCTGCGGTCGTCGGAGAGCACCCCGGTGGAGTCGGCGAGGAGCCCGGACCTGAAACCACTTCGGCGACCTCTGAAGACCTCGGAGTTCTGAAGCGTCGCTGCTGACCGAAACGAACGGATCGATGGGTGCGTCGTCGTCGTACTTCCCTGCCTAGGCCAGGCCACGAGATGGATGGCTGAGATCCAACACGATCGACGTGCTTCGATCGAAACCATGGCTGATCAGTGGCCAAGGGAGGGACCTCTTTAGACAGCCTGGAACCAGAAACATGTCTTCGAGGGGTTCCTGGAATATGATCCGACATCGGAGGCTATTTTCCCATCATCGGAAGCCCCATGAACTCCTCAAGAATTCATTTCCTCGGACCAACCCGTGGTCGCTTTCCGAGGCCTTTTGGATGCCCGGACGGGAAGTCTGTGCATCGAACTGAAGATGACCACTTCCAAACTCCCAACTGAAGCGGAGCTCCAAGTTGCTTCACTTGGGGTCTGGCATTTCTGGACGTGTCCGCTTTTGTTGGTCCCCGTCCTCCATGCCTTCACCGCATGAGGGGTTCCCCAGCAGCGTGGCGTGTCTGACGTCCAGGAAATCGATGGTGATCTTCATTCGAATGGTGGGTTCCCGAACGGAGCGTTTGGGTCGGTTGGAGGCCAGCGCTGCGAACCGAGCAAGAGGACGCGTTTCTACGGAGCTTACGGAGCATCTGTCGCCCTGTTCGATTCATCTCCTCACGGGGGGCTCCGTTCGGGCGACCTCTGTTCGAGGGCTCGGCACGAAAAACACCACCCTTCAACTCGTTCAAAGCACAAACACAAAGCAAGAAGAAGAAACTGCGAAAGCCACCTCACCTCTGTTGGAAGCTTAGGCTTAGACGAAAAGATGTGAAGCCAAGAAGTCCCATGAAATCACCAGGTTTCCTCAACAAAGAACCCCACTATACCCCCACCTACATCCCGTGGCCACCGCCCGTGCTTTTCCACGGTCCACCCGCCCACACCGTGGCTTTTCCCCGCCTGGCCGGGCACCAGCGGTAGCATGGGTGGATCGTTGCTGGGCGCCTGCTTCACGGAGGGCTCGCTGCACTCCTCGAACGAGGCGATCGCGGCCCTCAGGCCGTGGGACTCGCCGGGCCAGCGATGGACTTTCTACTTCCTCACCTGCTCCATTCTGGGGTGTCCAACATTGAGCACGTATACGTGAGCCTGCGAGCCACTGGCAGCACTTCCATCCCACATCACCTTTCACGTGCCCTGCGACGCGCGAGCCAGCGCCCTGCGCGAGCACAGCCGCTGGCTCTTCACATCCAACACGAAACTTTCAGACTTCCCCTATAGGCTTCCTGCCCCACCATCAGACTGGCGGGTCATCCCGAATCAACGCGGATTTTACCCAAAAACCAGAGTCGTTCCCCTTGTTGTTACGGAAGTCGAACGGAAGTCGAACGGGAGAAGAATTTTCCTGTAATTATGTCTAAATCACTAACGTTACACCTCCCACCCTTTCCATGCCAAACCGCCCCACCCTTTCGGCGCGCAGCACGGCCCAGTTCGCGCGCACCTCACCCAGTTCAAAGGACTCGGTGCCGGCCGTGCCGGTCTGTGAGGGCGCCAAGCAGACCTCGACCGGCCGACCGGTGAGGATGGCAACAAGTCGGTGGGACCCAAAGAAGACTCGTTCGGACCGCCCTCAACTTCTTCACCATCCAGTGACTCTGGGTGGAATCCACCCAGGCTGGAGGCCATCGCTATTCGGGCCATCTTGGAGGCCATTGCTATTGGCTTCCTTTTGCTATTAGGTTGGAGGCCATACTGTGCCCAGCACTACGCGAAACACGAGCAACTCGCCCTTACCGTGCTGTTGCTCCTCCACTGTCAGAGGCCCGCCATCGGCCAACCTCTGACGGTTTCGGTGGGTCGGCACCAAAACCGCGGTGAGGACGCCAGGCTTGGCACCGACCTTCGTCTGTCTGGGAAGGGTGACGACGCGACCCACATCCAACCTCCGCCCAGGGCGATGGACTGACCGTTCGGAATACGAAAGCCATCCAGGACCCAACCTTCATCTCTCCATCGACGGCTCCCGCGCCAACGGCGCGCCCACGTCACCGTCTCTCACCATGGCACCACGGTCCGGACTTGTTCGATGACCTGGCTCTGAAAGACCAAGGAACCTGGCCGAGAAGGCCCGCAGGCCAGCGGCCCAAAACCAACGCCCCGGCGTGGCTGGGACGTGTCGCCAAAACCATCACCGTGGCTCGGCTAGGGCCGTGGAAGACGTGAGACCCGTTTGGACGTTCACCTTCATCGATGTGTGGCTGTTGCCGGGGGGGAAAAGCGCCCAGAAAAATGCGGCAGTGAGATCAGTTCCATCCTTCAGACAGTCTCTCCCGCGACTCTGGTGTCACACCAGAGGTTTGACCTGATACTAAGACCCGAAATCCAGGGGTATCTATACTAGCTGCTTCCGTTCGGGGTCACCAATGGGTATCTCCACACTACTTAAATGGTCTCCAGACAGGGCACCCCGACAGGAAGCGGGAGGTATAGGATAGTCGAACGTTCGGGTTCTGACCCACCTCTGCTGGCAGGGAAAAAGCTCTACCGATCCCAAAGACAGACCTGCCCCGCCGCGTCCACGTCCCGTTCTTTCTAACCCCCCCCGCTGTGGTGTTCGAGGCGCCAGTGGTGTTGGAAGGTGACCGGGAACGCGACCGGGGAGGGAGGTGACACAATAAGCCCCGGTAAACCCAGTGACACTCCAGCGGCACTCCTTTTCACACAGTGCCAAACCCGCACCTTGAACCAAGCCCATGGCTGCTTGCAACTCACCCATGGACTGTTCCACATCCGTCAGGACCTGCGCGCCGATTTGGCAACGCGGACCTCGACACATGACCGAAAAGGGCGCTTCCACACACGTTCTCGTGAAATTCTTCAGCAGAACCTCTTGGACACAGAATCCCTCCTCGTTCGTGGCATTTCTGTCGCTTCAGGAGGATGTCACCCTTGGAACCACAAAAGGAACCAGAGATCGCCTAGATGCACACTTGGTCACCTCAACTGCCCAAGGCTTCCCACAAACACGGCGGCACAAGGAGGTGGACTCATCCTGTTTCCACTCACTGTCGGTCGACCGGATCTGCCCCGCCCCCTCTTTCGGGACCTCCCACTCTCCCATCGGGTCCCTAGAAGTCCAGTTCGACGATATTTTCACCAACTGAAGGTAAAGGACATTCCTGAACTCGGGTCACCGTTCGTCAGACCATTCTTTGTATAGTCGACTTGACTCCCAGGAAGGTTGAAAAGGGATCGCCCCATCGCCGTCGCCCCCAAAAACCGTGCTTCAGACTCCCACGACGTGGCCACGCGGATCTCGTGGATCTCGTGTCGTGGACGGTCGGCTGGATCGGGTTTCCCTGTCCCCCATCATGGTGGCGAGAGAGACGCCGAGTGGCCCAAGACCAGTTCTGGAGGTCTCCAACCAAAGGACCACCCGCCCGCACCATGCACCGAACCGGACCACATCGCACCTGCAACTGCTCGCAGATGCGCTGCAGCGTGCCGAGCATCATGGCCCAGTCGGACTGGCCGCAGCGGGAAGCGACGAACCCGGCGACCGGGGGGTCGGACCGGCGACGCGACCCGGTCGGACCGGAATCCTGAGGGGTCTGGGGTCTTAAATGCCGGTTTTGAGGGACCGGTTGGGCGTCGTTCACGGAGCGTCTGGGCAGCACACCACACGGCAGAAAACCACAAAAGCCGATTGGTGGCCCGATCAATATGGGAACTCGCGCGGGTGGAGACCGGGTCTCAACGATGTTGACGGTCTCGGAGAGGCTTTCAACGACGGCTCCGCAGGATTCCAAAGACACCCCAAAGATGTTAGACACCCAAACCGCTGAGAACTCGTGTTTTGTTCTCTGTGTTTTGGCCTACCACCCAAGTGCTTTCTGCATGCAGTGCTTCAAACGTCAACGAAGCCACCCGTCGCTCCTGACTGGTGCTGCGCGTGTTGCGCGTGTGGCGCGCGCGCGGCGCGACAGCGGCGCGCCTCCCGAGGGCGCGACGTGACCGGATTGATGTGCACCGGGCTTCCCAGGCTGAAGCTGTTCATGGGATAACTCTCCATGGCGCCCCGAGAGTCGGTCCGCCGCCGCGACGACTCGGTGGGATGCCGTGGACGGTTTGTAGCTGGAGAAGGGCGGCAGGGGCTGAAGCACCGTGGTCCAAGAGTCCTGTCCGGCATCGCATCGCTTCAGCTAGAAGCTACTAGTAACAAGAAGCTACTAAAGAAGGGGCTCCTGGCCTTACTACGAACGGAGCGATCGGACGCTAGTAACATCGCTTCTAGTATAGCTTCTACGAGTGATGGTTTTGGTTGGTGTGCGAGGAGTCGGACATGATCTACACCTGAAGTATGTGAAACCCTTGGAGTCAGAGGGAACCCATTGAGTTCGTTTTGCTTTTCAGCACGGGGGACTTGCAACAGTGCCAGTCCGAAGAGGCTGTAGACTTGTCACTGAGATGGTCACTGGGTACGCAGAATCCCCGTACCTGCGCATGTGATGACATCGCCACTCGTTGCGCCCCAGCCGACCACTCGAACAAGCCGACCAGCCAACAGCCGACGGTTCTGCATTTCGACGCGGTGCACTGGAGCCGTTGGGGCATTTGGTCGGAGCCACTTCGGGCCACCAAACACTCCAAACTTGACCCAAGACCTCCAAGAGCAACTTTGTAATTTTGTAGCTTGAAAAAGACCTCCACCTCCAAAGCCTTCTTCCTTTTTTCTCAAGACCTCCAAGACCTGGACTTTGGAAAATGGGCTTTGCCCTGGTCGCCACCATGTGGCGAAAATGGGCTTTCAAGGATTCAGTACGCCAAACATGACCTGTGTGTGTGGACCTGACCTGTGTCACCTACGCAAGAGACCAAGGCCACTGGACAGCAATGTCAAGTGACTTCACTGAAGGTGGGAGGTGATTTGGTGTCTGGATGTGTCTGGTGTCAATGCCCTTCCAGAAATTGCAGCAAAAGAACAAGCACAGGAATCTCAGATCCATGCCGCTCATGTTGCATACATACTAGTTATTCGGGGCTTCCAGTCCTTAGCGCCAGGCCGCAGCCTGCCACAATCACCCGAGCTGTCACTTCGTGTCCTTCGAGCTGTCGTGCGTACTGAGACAACACACGACCCTCCGGCTACCCTCTGCACACCAAAGACTTCCCAGGCACCATGCTATGAGGGCCTGCTCTGGAGACCCACGGTCTAACCCGTCCGCGCTCAGACCAACCGGGCCCGCCGACCCCGGCGATCCGCCGTCGAGAGAGGCGCCTTAGGATGACTCCGGCAGTTTGGGCCATGGACTTCAACCTATTGGCATAGTTTCGGCCAGTTATAGTTGATTTGGTGTGTCAGGGGTTTATAGTCATCTACTTCCACTTACTAGCTAATGCCCACCTATACTTGATCAAGTACTAAAGCATGACTACATCAAACAAAAAAACACGTAGAAAGTGGAGTAACCCATAAAGCTGTTTTGGGTTCAATTCATTTTTCATCATCTTTCCATTGTCTCACTTCTTCTGATTCGCTTTCATGTCCCTTTCACCAGTTCCCAAGCATTATTCCTATAGTTTCAAAGGAAGGTGTATCTTCTGATTTCACTTTCTAACCATTCCACAAATTCTCAATTCGACTCCCCAAAAGAAACCCAAAAAACCTTGGCACATGTTTGGTCATTTAAGACAACGTTTTGGGGGGTGGGGGTGGCTCAACTGTTAATCATGATTTTCATCTGGGGACACATGATTTATCATGACTTATTTATATATGTGGACATTCTGATTCTGGGAAGATACTCCGAATATTCGAGTTGGCTGCCAAACTGCACTTATTCATGGATCCTCAGGCAGAGTGTGGATGTCTGCTAATTGCAGGAGGACTCGCTGAGTCGATTGGTATAGGATGCTATAATATGCTAATAGCTGACCTCTGCGATCCTGTGTTTCGTATTGACTGGCTCGGGGGGGAGAAGCTCACTGAGGCTGAGTGGCAAAGCTGGTTCGGTTGAGCCATCCTACAGTCAGCCTCGCTGGCTGACTGTTCCCCCGGTCCCCCGGTGCAGACGTGTTTTTGTTTGTTTGACTTCCTTGGAAATTCCAACTTTTCCAATTTTGCAAGATTGTCTGGAAAGCAGCTGACAAAAACTGGGGTGATTCGGGACAGTGCATCGAGACTGTTTCTGAGTGCATCGAGAATCTGGCTTGATGATCAGGGTTGTCAGGGAGTAAACACCTAACCGCAACAGGTCAGGCGCTTTTACTTTCTAACATCATCTCGATCCATAAGTTGCCCCAAGGCTCATGGACTAGTTTGGACCAGTGCTCCCTCACACCCTGGAAACAGCACAGCCCATCGGCACATCCTCTGACTTGTGAGAACTTTTCAAGCAGCAGATCCATTTTGGGGTGTCCAGTACTTGTCGTCTACTTGAGGATGGTGGTGTAGTTGGTGTAGTCGTCCATGTTAACCCCAAAATAGAGCCCATCAACTGCTATCAAAGTTCTACCAACACACATAGGGAAGATCAGGGAAAACCGGTTCACATGAAAACCAATCATGGCGGCATCGTGGTGTGGACTTTTTGCTCAAGGCAATCATGTACCTTTGCTTTCTCCACCGGGGAAGTATGCTATATAAAGAAATTGAAGACTTGCTTTTGCAACATGTTCATCTCCAAACCAGATCGCCCTTCTTCCAGCTCTGAGGTCCCTCGCAAAAAGCAATTCGCCAAAGCCCAGAGTGCGAACAAGTCCAACGCACTCCGGCAGCGGACTCGCCCTGGCACGTGCCACACGCAGTGCTGAGAGAGTCCCGTCTCGTTGCCGACCCGCCGCTGCGCCGAGAGAGTCTCACCGGCACGACGTGCCCAACTGACCACGAACAGTGCGAACGTCGAACATGAAGCCAAAGGCTTAGCTGGACATCTGCTTTTCCAGGAACCTCAGTCCGAACAGAAGACCTTCAGCAACCAGCTCTGCCAGCTGCCATCTCCTTGTTTGGTCCCTGGTTTCGGGTCCTTTCAGACAAACCAGCTCAACACCTTCCGGAACTCGGGAACACCGCCTCTCGGGCCGCCAGCCCTCTCGTCCGCTCCCCATCGGCCTGAGCGTTTCAGGGAGTGGAATGGGGACATCTGTCCGGACATCGATGGTTTGCGCGGCAGGAACGCACCTGCCTGCGATGGTGTTTTTTTTCCATCCAAATGTTTTTTCTCCTAAAATGGTGTAGAAAATTGTTTTCATCCAAAATGGTTTTCAGATGGTTTTCTTTCTCCTTTTTTCATCCAAATGGGTTTTCTCACATAAATTTGGCTGAAAAAAGGGAATCAACGACCTTCTTGCATTGAAGACACCCAAAACACCACAAAGAAGACACGCGTGGGCATACTGGGGCTTTCAAGAAGCCAGCCAGATATGCCAGGCGGATTAGGATGACTCACACCCATTTTTTCCAGACACTACACTCAGAAGCCATTGGCAAACCACTGACTTTGAAGAGTCACGCTAACCAGTGTGATTAACAGTTGGAAAAACCACGTGGAAAAGCTAGTTGCCTGAGAAAGACTCCTGAACATGTCCGAATTGAAATGCGGAGGTGCCTAATTCCCAGTCCATTGGAAAAGTGTCGATTCCCTTGATCTTCATTCTCAGCTAAAGGATTTCGGTCGAGCGTGCACATCCCTGCCTGCTAAACCATGCTAACTGCGCCCACAAACTCACATTTCACCACCCCCTACACGCCAGGATGGTCGGATAAATCGGAGAAAGTCCCGGCGGATGCCCTCTGCACGGATGTCCGTGACCAATCTGTAGACAGTTGCGACACTGTTTGGTTTCCCTCATTCGTCTTCCACAGCAGGTGAGACCCACAGAAACCTAGTAGCATCTAGTAACCTAGTAACAACCATATCTGCACCACCTCACTCTGGTACAGCCCTTTCTTTTGGAAACAGGGCAAGCTGCAGAACTCCCGAGAGCATTTACTCTTGGTACAGGAGCAGCCGTTGCTGTGAAGCTGCTTGAGAGCGGTTCATCTCAGGCCCACATCGGGTGATCCTCCAGCTCATCAGTGGCACATGATCCGGATTGATCACAAGAGGGTGGGGCGATCAGCAAACTCATTGCTACTGCTACAGTTCGATATTGCTATATATATATATATTGCTATTATAGTTTTGCTGGCCGAAACCTTCCCAAGCAGCCTCTTACTCAATTGCGATGCGTCCTTCGGACAGCAGCAAAGGTTAAATGCTCTTATAGTCACAGAGCTGCAAGCTTCTCACCGAAAAGCAGTTTTTGCTCTTGGTACGCAAGCAGCCAATTTCATTTTTGTATTTTTTTTGGAAAAGACTCAGGCCATGCCAGTACACATTGGGTGAACCCAACTTCAGCTGCATTTTTGATTCTTTTTCTCGGAATGTGGCTCAAGGACTTTTCCAAAATCATCGAGCAGCTGCAAGCAAAGCCATCATCTCCAACAAATCTGCAACGAGCTGCATTGCTCGAAGGCCATATCCCCAATGTGGGTGACCGAGTTTGGGATGGTCAATTTTGCCAAGCCGCTGCATTTTGAAAAGGCCCTATCGCCAATGTGGGTCACTGAGTTCGGGACTTCCAAGGTCACTAAAGACCTGCAACCACAAAAGGCATCCTTCCCAATGCCGATCACTGAGTTTGAGATGGTCAAGTCTGCCAAAGATATACAATCCTGGACGGTTCCTTCCTCGATGTAATTCACTGAGTTTGGGATGGTCAAACTCTTCAAGGAGCGGCAAGCCTTAAAGGCATCCTTCCCAATGACGGTCACTGAGTTTGGGATGGTCAAGTCTGCCAAAGACACACAATCTCGGAAGGCTCCTCCCCCAATGTATGTCACTGACGCTGGGATGGTCAACTTCATCAAGGACCGGCATTTCGCAAAGGCACCACGTCCCATGTATTTCAGGGAGTCGCCCAGGAAGGTCAATTTCTCCAAGGGCATTTCCAAAAGGCACCTTTTTCAATGCGATTCACCGACTTCGGAATGGTTAAGGTCGCCAGAGACCTGCAACCCTTAAAGGCATCGATCCCAATCCCGGTCACTGAGTTTGGGATGGTCAAATTCCTCAAGGAGCAGCAACCCTTGAAGGCACCATCCCCAATGTGGGTCACTGACTTCGAGATTTCCAAGGTCACCAAAAACATGTAACCACAAAAGGCATCCGTCCCAGTGACGGTGACGGATGTTGGGATGGTCAACGTGGTCACTGCTTTGCCGCCCACGTGGCCGGCCCCCTGAGAAGCTGGATCTTCACCCTCTTGGATTTCGCCATCGATGTGATGTGCATCGGTCTCGTCGTCGGAGCAGTTCAACTTGTTCTCTACCAGATCCGCATCTGAAATAAACACCTGTTCGAGTGTCTCGTCGCCCATACGACCTGCACATGAAATCTTCGCTGTTTTCGCTGTCTTGTCCGCATACTTGTTCATCAGCAACTGCAGCACATCAGAACGTTCTCGAACACTCATCCCTGGCATGATCACTGGGAGAGGAAGTTCCTGACTCCTGACACGTCTCGCAAGGTCCATGGTCTGTCTGGGCAACCTCTACGAAACCTTTCCGGACGTCCCGCATTTCAGCCGACCTTGATGCCAAATGCCTGCTGAACCGTGCCAGCTTGGCCACGTAACTGACAGTGATCAATCAAGAAGCTCTCATCGACATTTCATCTACCGTCTGACTGGTCCTAAAGAAGGTCTTTTGTCGAGTTGGTGACTGGTGACTGGCCACACTGTCAACAGTGAGGTAGACTCTTCTTGTGAGCTAGACGCTGGCCACATCCCCCCCACGCACTCTCCCCGCCTTGGTAGTTCTTGGCGTCATGTTCGAGGATGAATTTGAAGTACCTGAGGCGCTCACAGCATGTCTTTCAAAAGTACCCAGTAC
The DNA here is from genome assembly GCA_963970005.1 of Durusdinium trenchii. NCBI lineage: Eukaryota > Dinophyceae > Suessiales > Symbiodiniaceae > Durusdinium > Durusdinium trenchii. Next base: position 587,968 of record CAXAMN010022317.1, on the reverse strand, counting down.
TCCATCCCCCAACGGTCGTTGGACCCTTCCGGTTCGTTGCTTCGGCGTGTGTTCAGAGCTTCGCTCGGACCGCTTCTTCTTTGGGACCACGACGACGACGGGGTCGGACTTGACGACTGAACAGTCCCTAGAGTTGGATGAGGCCAGGTCCCTGTTGTTGTCTCCCATCCCGACTGCCTTTAGTCAACAAACGAAATCCATGGGTTGGGAGGTCCCCCTTAAAAAAACACATCCCAAGACAGGTCTGGGAGACAGGTCTGGGAGACACATCCCCACACCCAGACCGTTGCTGATGCTTGATCGCCTCGTGGATCTTCCGAAACTCTTCCGCGATCAACGATCGGGGCTATCGACCGGAGTTGCAGGTTGTGCCGAAGAGGACGCTCGGCGGAGCGGGCGTGAAGGACCGGCCGAGTGGCGATGTCGAAGAAACGAAGACCTGGCAAAGGGACCCAAACTCGAAGGGACAGTGCATCGAGAATTTGGCTTGATGATCAGGGCCGTCAGGGTGTAAAAACACATCGCAACAGGTCAGGCTTTTCACATGTCAATATGGTGGCTTTTATTTTCGAACATCATCTCGATCCATAAGTTTCGATTGGCCCAAGGCTCATGGACTAGTTTGGACCAGTGCTCCAAAAACACGTTTGGGTATGGGGTTTCCAGCATGGCCCATGGGCACATCCGTTTTGGATCCCTGTCAGGTCAGGTCAGGAACACCCAGGAACACCGGCTCAGTTTCAGAAACTCCGACACCAACAGTTGCGTTTGGGGCAGCTTGAGGCAGCTTGGGGGAGCTTTCTGCTAGGAAACACATATTGGGGTGAGGAATTCGGTTTTAACTAAGTTTAATCTTGGGGCTCGAGCTGGGCTTGATTAATAAGGGGTGGTTACTTAATCCTGTGCCAACATTACTTACTTGTAAACCTTTATATTTCCCTGTGTCGAGATCAACCTTAAAACCTTGTATTTCTTTAAAGGCGGGACCTCTTTTTTACTACACCCTAGGATTCAAACAACCATTGTTTTTATGGTCTTTACCAAAGACCCCTTGTTTTGCTAAGGATTTCTACATTACACCACCAGCTCAACCGTTCTTTTAATGGTCTCTGAAGGCTAGGGTATATATTGTAATAATGGGTCTCCACCCACCAATTTCCCCGTTGGGTGTGCAAGTATATTTTCCTGATATCCTGTGTGTGTTTTTCCTAGGGTAAATTGGAGGATCCCTAGGAAATCATCAAAATGTGGTCTTATAAATTCATGTATTTTTTTTGACTTATGGAATCCTGTCCATCCTAAATTTTCAATCTTTTCTTGCAATGAATCAAACGTGAACTCCTTATTTCTTTAGAGGTGGAACCTTGATTCCTTATAAACGGGGGCCTGCTACAGGAAAAAATACTTGCACACCAGACGGTGGGGGTGCTTTGGGGTGAGACACCATGGTGTCACATATTTGTCCTCTACTTGAGGATGGAGACTTTACAGTCGCCAATCTGAACCCCGAGCCCAGCAACTGCTGTCACAATTCTACCAACAAACATGGAGAGTTCTACCTTTGTCAGGAGTTCCATGCCATAGGGAAGACCGGTTTACATGCATCGTGGTGTGAACTTTTTGCAGAGGAAACACAATCATGTACAATGTACCTTTGCTTTGCCCGCGCGGAAGTATGCTATAATGAACAAATTGAAGACTTGCTTTTCCAACATGTTCATCTTCAGAAAAACAAAACCAAACGTGTCCTGCCCTTCGGTCATTTCCATACGGGATCGTGTCCTGCCCGTCCTTCCCGGGGCTCTTAGGTCCCAACGAAGAAAGCCACTCGACTTCGGTCTTGTCTTGGCGGGGACGTCCTTGGCTGCCACAGACCGTCACCGTACCGGCCGAAAACGTCGAGAACGGGTGCTTTTCGGTCGCCGGGAGATTCGAACGTTGCGCCAACGACCCGGCGAAACGAACCGCAAACGACCAGGTTGATCACACCAACCGCGATAGCGGATAGCGCGCAAAGCTTTTGCAGAGCTGTACCGGGCCAAAGCTTTGGCGATTTGTGTGAACTGAATCTTCTTGCCTTCAAGCAGGGGCGCCCGTTAAAGAAATCGCAAATCCATTTTGATTGTCCCCATTCACATGGGTATCATCGACTTCTGTTTATGATATTCAACCAGTTCAAGCAGCTATGCGGATTCAACCAGCTAAGAGGAGGGGAACTCGTCTCTGTCGGATTGAACATGGTAAGAAGCAGTACATCAGGCGCCCCGCTGTTCGACGGAAGAAGCGATTCGGTTCATGGCTTGGTCGCTGGTCCTCCTTAAAAGCCTCTGGAGCGGCCCAACTTGTGATTGTTTTCAAAAAGAAACCACTTGCGCATGCTGAGAATGTTGCGGAAACGGGGGTCGAGCCAGTATTCTTGTGGAATTCCGCGGAAGGAATGGTCCGTTCCTTCACACTGGTACAAGTGGGATTCCAACGGAATTTTCTCAAGCGTTCCGAAAGGAACAATTGTCTTCATGTCTCAACCGGGCGGATGGGTGACTTGGGGTACCGCTCTGGCCCTGCCTCGACGGGCAAAGGCCCGGCACAAAGTGGCGCAGCTCGGCTTGAAACGACCGACACTAGCCTTGCAAATTGCCAAAGACAAAACGAGCGCTGCTGGATCCACCTGCAGATCTTCAAGGTCCTTCCCAAGTTCGATAATGGTGGCCTTGGAAGTGACCAAAACATCCAAACCTTCCAAACAGGTCGCAGACCAGGTCGCAGACCGCTACGCAGACCGCTACGCTTCGCTAAGGTCAAGGCATTCCGGATTCTCTGCTTCATCTTCTTCTCTTCAAAGAACTTCTTGAGTTGCTTCACACGGAAGCGCCGTTGCGCGTCCCGGATCTGGTCCGCGGTGGCATAATAGCTGCCGTTGCTGGTTAAGTTTGCATCGCATTCACGCACATGATCATGGGCGCCTCTGGATGACTGAAGTGCCTTGTGGCAGTAGCCGCAGAAATGCCCATGGCAATGTGCACACTCAAGCGCCATGCAACCATCGAACTCGGAGTAGACTTGCTTGCAATGTGGACAATGTAGGTTCAATGCATAGTTCCGGGCCTCTTTGGCCCATTGGTCTGCCTGCATCTTCACTTGCTCCTCCTGGGGGAACATCGTGCGACATGCTTTGTAACCCCCAAATCCTTGAACAGGAAAACTGTTTAAACATCTTGGCTTAGTGTGGTCCGAATTGGATTGAATTGGTAAGCCCTCCTCATTCCCGTATGATTCCATGAGCTCTTCCACCTTTTTCTGAAGCCTCTCATCAAAGGCTTGCTGCATCTTTTGAACATTCGCTGCCACCTGGGCATCAATGACGGCTTTCTGGAATTCCTTCCAAATCTCTTTGCCACAGCTCTTCGCGATGTCGCCATCTTCCACCTACACAACAAAAGTGCCATCAACTCGAAACAAGCATGTTTTTTGGAAAACATCTGCCAAGAAAGTGAAGGATTGCATACTTACAAGTAGAGTCACCAGTATCAGTACCATCAGTGGGGCTCAATAGAGTCCCCTTTTTGTGTAGAACCAACAGCATCCGCTCTGTTCGCATGCGGCGGGTCCCGGTCCCCGCATCTGTCGTCCGGGTTCCGCATCTCACACGGGCGGACAGCCCGCTGGTGCTGACGCCGCCTCTTGATGGCAAATGGCACAAAGAGCACTGCCTTTTTGAGCACCAAGGGCGTGAAGCTGAGACTTGAGCATCCTCTCCAAGCACTCGGCGCAGAAGAAATGTGGCTTCTCTCCGGAACATGTCACACCTTGACCAAGCGGGGTGCCATCTCCAAGGCTTTTCGTGTTGATTCAGCCAATATCTCTGACAAATGAATTCTCTTAGTACCAGGCTTTGCAAGGTGCCAGGCGGCCCAAGCATTCAGCTAGATCTACCAGAACATATATATAAACCTTGTTGTATCTGAGTAGACTAATCCATGAGCTGAATATGGTTTTCCAAACCAAGCTCTCAGGTCTCCTACTGAGAGTGCCTATCTCACTCTCTCTCCCCGGCCTTCATCTCTGGTGCACTCGTCCCTGCAGCCTTCACAAGTCAGGAGGGTGTCATACCTCGAGTCGCGAACCCACCAGTCGATCTGGCCAAAGACCTCTTGAGGCTTCCTGACACCTGGCAGATTTAAGGACCAAACCTCCACTTCTTCTTTCTGCCGATCGATACGAAGACTCACCAAATCAGAGTTCTTGCTGTCAGTAAAGGGCTCTGGACCATCCGTCTTCAACCGGTTGGACAACAACTCAATGACCCGCGCGTGATATCCTTTCCGCTTTGTCTCGTCATACTTCGGTCGCATGGGTCGCAGGTGGCGCTCAACTTCTAACTGGGCATCTCTTACATTCTGCTCTGGCCCTTGGATTTGGAGCGTCACAGCATCCATCTCGTTCCATTTCAATTGAAATTGACACATGGACTCCAGCTCCACGTCCTTGATCTGCTTCCACAAGGTCATCTTGGGATTCTGAAGCACCTTCACCTCCAAGCAAGTCAGCGGCAAACAAACCACACGCCGCGAACTGTCCGCAGCTTCTTCGAACAGTTGAGATCTCAAGATTTTGGGTGGTTGAACAACCTCCTCGGACATCTCCGGAAGGAACTCCTTGATTTGGAGTCTGGACTTGGTGGGATATAACTTCTGCTTCATCTCTTCTTCATACTTGCTGGGCTGTTGCAGTTCATCGTGTGCGAAAGCACAATATTCACCATACTTGCACTTTGCACCGCGACAAAATGCCTCGCAGAACTTGGTGTGGAAATTCAGTGGATGGTATGCCTTCTCAGGTCCTGTGAGGTCTGCTTCATCTGGGAGATATGGAATCTCATAGGGGTTTCGCCTCTGGTCCACGCCTCCTTTGTGGAAGAATGCACACTGAAGCCAATCATGGCCCAACTTGTTGGTACATTCCTGTGTCTTCCATGTTGACAGGAATTTCTTCACATCACCTCAAACAGATTCAAACAGGGCCATCATTCTCAAGTGGACAGTTCTTCAATGCGAGGATGTCGATTCTCAGGCCGATGACGTTAAAAAGATCTACGCAAGAGTTGGTTGTGACACTAGCTACGACCCCTCGAAGAAACAACATTGGTCCCAAATGAGTCTAAGGCGAACCCATCATGATCCCACCATTTGCTTGCCGTAAGCCGCAAACACATCAAAACACATCAAACGTCTGTTGTCAATATTGTCAAAGACCCCTTCAGATATTTGCGACCTAACTTCAGGGCATTTCTGCGCCGGAGCATCTGCGTAGACCCTACAGAACTCGGCCCCTCCGACAAACGGGCGTGGCTGGGTTCGACACGGTACGGTACGGACGACCGCGGCGTCGATTCTCAGCATAGGCACCCACGGTCTGCGAGGACGTTGCGCTGGCGCTGGGGCGCTTCGATCTTCGCGGCGGCTTGGCCACCGTCCGCCACTCGTCCATGGCTGTCTGCGTGGAGGAAGCGGAGAAAGAGGATGTCCAGGGGTTCCAATCGTTCTCAGAGCGTCCTTGCTCCTATAGTAGTAAGGTGCCCTGCTACGATCGCAGCTATTTGCTAGTCCATCACATGTCTTAAGATGGGAAGCCATGGCATTAACGATCCTTCGGCATGCATTGCTGAGGGCTAGAGGAGCCCTTGAAGAAGGGCCACGGCGCAAAAGAATCCATGAACTTGAGCTACGGTCAGGATACCTTATCGTATCTGATAGACCAAGCTCACTTTACAAGCTGAAATCTTGGAGATACTTTTTGTCGTTCATCTGACTCCCCAAAGGGTTGGGTAGGTGAGAACTGCAAGGAGTCGAAGTCTGAATGTGCTTCGTCTTCACGAATTCCCAAACATCCACTGTGGCAGCCACAGTCGCTCCACGATGCCCTGTAGAGTCACACTGTCAAGGGGTCCAGAGTGACACTGCGAACGAATCAAAAACATATTCAACATGGTCCTTCTTAGTGAGTAATCATGCAGTGCAAAAAAGAACACGGTCGACTTGATCTTTGGCTGGTTTTGGGGGGGGTCGACGAATTGGATTGGCCAGCCCCGGGATGACCCTTTTCCTTTACGAAAAGGTGACTTGTCAAGTTTGATGTTGCTCGGGTCCGAGTATGGGGGGCGCAGCACAGAATAGGAGACCCCTCAGTTCAACCTCTCGTCTAGACAGACGAAATCTGGTTGTGAGGTTCCCCCTATTTACGGAAAAGACATCGGATCTTCCGTTGGAATTTCTGCCCACGATGGCTTGGCTTGGCCTTTTTCTTCATGAACAGGCAGAAGCATCTGCCATCGGTTTGGAAGAGCGTCTCCGTCTCAACCTCTTCGGGTCGTCCACTGGGACCTCCGGACCGAACCGGTTCCGCCGGTCCGGCCCGGAACGGCCCGGGGGAAAACGAGCCCCGTCGTCGGTGTTTATCCCGAAATTCGGTGCCAAGGCGGAAGTTCAACCCTCCAACCCTCCAACCTTTGAATGCGATGGCCTAGCCTCCAACCCTCCAACCTTGGAATGCGACGGTGCCTTTCGGACCGAAACTCAGAGAACAGAGATTTGAAGCGAAGTTCGTCCGCTGTGTGGAGCGAATTTCCGCTGGACCGGGAATCTCGAAGCCCTCAGCGTCCCCTTCCTCCCTCCGTCTTTGCCGTTCAAGAGAGTGTCAATCGGTCGATCCAAGATTGGACTTCAAAAGGATCTATCGATTGAATGGTTTTTGGGGAAGAGGCCCAATACCATTTCTTTTTCACTGAAACGCTTTGTCGGTGCCACTCACAGATGTTTCAGCTCTTCTCCCAAGGAAGCAGCTAGAACCTTCGAAGGGGATTGACGCTCCAAACACGAAAGGACGACCAAAACCACCGGAGGTTTTCGACTTCCCAGGCGTGGAAGTGGTCCGCGTGGCGGTGTCGGCGACAGGTCCAAAAGCAGGTACCAAATGCATCCAAGCTGCGGTAGTCCAAGACCATCGAAAAAAGGCGTTACAACGAATTGGTATCAGCTATTATTTATATATAGAAACAGGTGCCACGCTAGTAGTAACAGGTGCCTTACTAGTAGTAACAAGAAGCTATTAGAAACAAGTGCCACGCTTATATATGTAAGTCACATGTCATGTTCCTTGCCTTCCATTCGAAGGTCTTCCTGGCTTTCCTCCGCCCGCCGCGTGGAGCCCGAACCGCTCGGAGCCCGGTTCTTCCGGCTCGTGCGACCGGGCGGTGTGTCGATCGATCCAGGTCACCCGGTGCTGCGGTCGCCAGCTTGTCGGTGGGGAGGGGGTGTGACTCAGTGTCTGAACCAAATACACACAACTTCCCCACCACCGCAAGACGAAAGTGCCTGCTGGGCATTGCTGGGTGGCATGGATTTGAAGAGCCGACTGTTGTGTCAAACCGTCGTTGTGCTTTGGATAGATTCGCAACCGCCCAAAAAAGCATCCAGCTGATACATGACGCAAACATGTCAGGTCCTGCAAGACAAAAAATGATGGTGACATGGTGTGACTTGAACAAGCATCATTCTGCCCAGACGCTCCAAACAGCCCTTGGTCCCTCAAAACCCTAGGGATTTGAGGGTCCGGACCCCTCCATATGAGGGTCCGGCCCCTACTTTACGGATGGTCCATGAGCGTCTACTTGAACAATGCCGAGACCAAGAACAACCAACAGTGATCATAGTGATCCAGAATTGCCAGAATGATTCAAGTAGGAATAAATAGGGGCTTCTCCTGCTCTTGATCTCCACACTTGTCTCTTCTTATCTGCACTAAACCTGAGCCCCCACCAGAAAACAGAACAATCTCCTGCCGATGCGGCTTTACGCAGCTTTTTTGCAGCACTTCTTGCGTCGACGCATTGCGCACGTCCGTGCACACGTCACGCATCATTCGGTGGGTGGGGGAAGATATGTCAGCTCTTGTCGAAACCATGCCTGGCCACGGTGTCCCGCGTGGGAATGGGGCCCCGTGGTGCTCGTCGTCGGCGCCGGTGGTATGGAGTGGGTGCTCGTCTCATCACCAATGCGTCAATCAATGACTTGTGACCAGAGGCCCCGACCAAATAGTTGGACACCCTTCCGAAACCCACAGTGGGCTGATCAAACACACACTGTAGTCACTGGAGGGTTGAAGGACTCCTTCGATGTCTTTTTCCGAACCGAACTTCCACATGGGCACAGCTCCCGCTCCTCACAAACATATTGCTTTTCAGCTCTTCTTCAGGTCATGGCCACTTCTCCCATCTTTGTTCCAAACGCATTCGACCCTCGGCTCCCTTGGCTCCCACCACGGCCCGAACCCATCGTTGGCGCCCGGTGCTATTACGGCATAGTATGTCCTGCCCCCGGTGCTGTTCGTGCTATGCCAGCCGCCTCGTCGGTCTTGTGATTGCCGAAGGTCCACTTGAAGGCCTTTCGGGAGAACTTCACGCCAACCTGGGTCAACGGAGGTCTGATCGAGCGCATGAATGCACGCGCTTGCGTGGAGAACGGGACGAGAACGCACCCAGCCCTGTTTCTTCTTGGGAAGAAGGGTCCAAGTGGTCATGGTGTTGGAAGATGGGGAAAGGCATTGGGATGGCTGATGAGTCGGTTAGTCTCTGGGAATCAACAATCGATAAGTCCTCCTCAAGTAGCCTGGGTTGTGGCACGCTTCACTCTCAGGCTCTCTGCTGATGTCTTGCTGTTTGACTCTTTTCGTACTCTACCCCCTTTCAGAAGTCATTTCGGTCATCGAGGATTGACATCCAGGTGATTAGGCACTCGGCCGTGGAAGAGAAACTGCACCTTTCCACTGGAAGAGCTACCCAAGAGCTTGCACCCCCTGCTCACAGAAACACGTGACGACATACGAAAGGTTGACATCTACCCCTGAGAAACCAAACGACATCAATCAACACAAACCGCAGCTCGTCAACCGAAACCACACCGCAGCTCGCGGTGTTAACACCACGACCGAAGAAAACAGAACAGCACCTGAGATGCTACTCACGATATCAAATCGAATCCTATAAGATCCCATCGACATCGGTAGCCAGGGGTATCTATCGACCATAGGACCCGGAAAACCAGCATTATCTATAGGATAGTCGAACTCATTCGGGTTCTGACCCACCTCTGCTGGATCCGACCTCGTCCTTTCCCTTCGTCCGAACACTCCACGGCGGCGCAGCACCGCACCTGGTCCACTTTCGTTGCCTCCTGAGGCGACGACCAATCAAACACGGCGACGCGCCACCTCTCCCAACGAAGACGAAGTTCCTGCAGAACACTTCGGTGGGTGCTATTTGGCACCTATATATGAACTACCCAGACGCTCCTGGACCCTCATATGCAAGGGTCCGGACCCTCAAAACCCAATGGTTTTGCCCGTCGGGCGTCGTTCACGGAGCGTCTGGGTAGATGATCAGCGTCACCTGGATGAAGTCTTTCCGGAGTCATCTGAGGTTTGGATGCGGCTTCACCCTTTCCAGACCGCGGTGAGAATGACTGCAAACTTCACGTTGATGTTTCATATATAGTGATCCCCAAATAGATAGTGGCACGGTTTCCAACACATTTTTGTTTGGGAGATACTTTTCTATCCATGACAGGGGGTCTATATAGACCTCTCAAAAATTATGAGCAACATGATCATGTGCACTGAGCAGCATGATGCTGAACTACCAAGCTCCTTGCAGATCATGACAGGACAGCAATAGTTTGATTTTCCTTGAAGAGGACCACTTGAGATACTTGTGCAAAAATATATAGCAAAGCTACTATATATATGTATGGCTATGTATGGCAATAGTCTTGAAGAACTCAAGGCAAATTCCTTCTTCTCCCACGAACCCACGAACCTTCTTCTCCGTCAGCTGCTGAGAAGAGCTCTCCTGGAACGTGGACCGGGAGCAGTGGATCATGACTGACCTATTCGTGCACATGGCGCTACTCTTTCGACCGATGACCCACCACGACCGATGACCCACCAGCAAAGGTTGAAGAACTCTATAGGCTATCCTATAGATACCCCAGTAGGGTCCTATTTACGGTCACTTAACCTCTGTTGGCAGTTCTCCGCCATGTCAGTTGGCCTCTTTTGCACACGACACCAGTGGCCTGATCGCCCGCCCTGGAGACCGATCGAAGCCAGCGAGACTTTGGCTAGGCTTCGTCAGAAAGGCACCGCACATTGTGCGGGCCGGTCAGCGCACCTTAAAGATACCTGAGACCCAGGCGAAGGGTCGAAAAGAGGATATGACTGAAAGAGCCTTGTGTTTCACACGTGGTGTTTCAGCTGGGTCTTCCAAAAAGCTCTGCACGCAGGGCCCAAGGGATACATTCAACCAACGTTCATCACTGACTGAGACGACTTCTTCACTCACATCATGCAGCCTGGCTAATGCATCCCATGTGCCGAGTATAAGCATACCTCTTCAGAAGCCCTACTGTCACTGTGCATCTATATAGTTTGGACGCCGATGTGCTCCATCCGATTCCGACGCCGGGCCGCGGCAAAAGCACCCTTCGCCACTTCAGCTGAAGGTCTCCGGCAACAGGTTTTGGGCCAAGCGCTCCACCTCACAGGGTGGTGAAGAGAAGCAAGCGGGCGTGTGAGGGTGTGACGTATCACTCGTTTTGTTCCTGTAGCTTCTTGTTACTAGTAGTAAGGCCAGGAGCCCCGTTCGCAGCGTCCCTTTTAATGTTTCCCCAAACAGGAAGGACTCGATTTCTTTGGGAAAGCGACGCACACCAAGAAAGCACCCCGAAGCCGATTCTTTCTGCAGAACAAGTCCCAAAGCTTCAGCTGTGGTGCAACAGGTCATGTTTCTTTCGGAAATCCATGGAAAAGCGATCCCAGCAAAAAGAGGTCTTTGCACATGTACACTACGTCGCTTGGGTAGGAAACCACTGGTGCTCAAGGAGATCATCAAGTGGATAAACTGCTATCTTCATACCTTGGACATTCTTAGACCCAGATCTTCAAGTCTTCAAGTCTTGGATAAACTGCTATCTTCCTTCAGATCTTGGATCAGCTATAGTTCAACAGCTATAAGACCTCCGGGCTTTTTGGGGGGTTCTCTTCACCCGAAGTCTTAGACCACAAAGGCGCCGCCTCGCCCCCGCGCGGACCGACCGAGGTGCCGAGACGTTGCCGTCGGCGTCGGGCTCCGCGAGGCGCATGAGCTCCCGGAGCTCCTCGTCGCTGAGCCTCGGAGCGGCAACAGGGTTAGGTGGAATGGATCGTTTTCACAGGAACAGGAAGCAGTGGTCATACGCTTCTTGGCAGTGGAGATGTTGCCACTTTTTCTGGAAACGACGGATCAACGCCTTCGCTGTGCGAAGGCCTGAACGCTCATCGAACTGCCTGAACGTCTGGAACGACGTTGGGTGAATGAACACGGTCCTTCGGAAGCCTCTCCAACAGGTCCAACGAATGAATGGACGTGCTTCCTTTTTTCCACCCAAAATTGGGATGTGACTGCCCAACAAAAACCCTAGCTCCCCATCCAAACGAAAGAACGTTCCTTCAGCAAACGCAATGCTGTCCGAGACCTTCCCCTGACCGCATCGGATGGATAACCTCACTCTTCAGCTTCGACCCTGATCGCTGACCACGTGGTCAGATGCGCCTCACTTAGGCCAAAAGCTCGGCTCGTCCGACCCACCCGATGCTCGGAAGGAACTGGTCGGATGCCGCCGACGTCGCCGCTGTCCGTACCTTTTGGCCTCCACCGAAGCTTGGTGCTTCACCAACCAAAAGACCACGGTAAGACCCGTTCACCTACAAATATCCAAGCAAATATCCAACTGACACCCGGGAAGTCTCCCCTAGGGATTCTTAACCCATCGTCAAAGGTGATTGAAACGCTCAAGCCTTCCGGTCGGCTCCGACCTGTCAAGCCCGTCCAGCCCGGCGGGTGAGGAGCTTCTCGCCGAAGTGGGTCACGATGAAGCGCAGGGCCTCTCCATCCACGAGGCCATCTTGCGCCAAACCTGGCGACACGAGACGTGCTGATTGGAGAGAATGCTTGGGCTAGTGGAACTCAGGTAATGACTATCAGAAACCTCAACCTGATGACACACACAGCACAGAATAGATCATCCGGCCCACTAGTAGCTTCTTGCTAGTAGGAGTAGTGCCCTTGTTACTATAGTAATGTAACTTCTTGCTACTAGTTTCAAACGGAAGAAGGCTTGTGCTTTTCGCGACGCCGCCCGCCACCTCCCAGCTTTTCACTGAGCATCTGTGCCGAGGGCCGCCTCAGCGGTCCGGAGACACCGGCGAAAAGCAAACGAGGACTGAGGAGGAGGAGGAGGAGGAGGAGGAGGAGGAGGAGGAGTGATTGGATGAATTTAGCACCTATTTTTTGGGAACAACCACCAATCCTGCGGATTGGAGAGGAGAAAGCGATACCCTTAAAAACACTGCTCATTACGACGGAGGAGGGAAGGTTGCACTGAGTTCCCCGACTGCTTCAGCGCAGCCTGAGAGGATTGGGGCAAAGACACACCGTGAAGCTGACGGTCCTGGTGGTTGGTGGAGCATTCTTGGAGGGATTCAAGTTCTGTTGGGAGGGCCTCGAAAACCCAACCGGGGAAACCATCATCGAATCACAACCAGGGCCCCAAGACTAGCAGAAATGAAGCACAACAAAATAAGCCCATTGCAACATGTCCTCAGTGTCTTTTAGGCAGTGACTTCGATTTCTCGCCATCGACGATTCTCAAAGGGCCTCGTCAACTAAGATGCCCAAATGTCACGCTTTGCCTCGTGGTGATTTACCACGTGTTTGACGAAGGGACAACTGTCACAGAAAGCCTGCCTGCGATGTCTGCACTCTTCTTTGATGTCTCGTCCCACACCGGAGTCCGACACACAAGGAGGAACCAGGACTGGAAGAACCTCTTCCAAACAAATCCACTCGCGAAAGCACTCAACCATGCCCACTTCGTAGCAATAGAACCATGGTGTCCACCTAGCTGTTTCTGGGGTTCGTGTTCCAATGACGGTGCAAGTGCTGCATCTGCATCTTTCTTTTGCTTCAATGTTGGCTAATAGTATCCCTACCAGGACCCCCAGTCGGGGTGGTTAATGGACACCCCGAATCACCTCTGTTCGGGGTGGTTAATGGACACCCTGAATCCGTGGTGCTGGTGTGTATCCCTCATGATTCCGATGGTGTGTGGATCCTGCGGGTGGCTCACGACCGAGCTCTCTCCTGGCCTCGAGCGCTGCTCGATAGGCGGGGTACTCAGGAGTGCTGCCATGCTCTCGGCCTCAAGGGGAGGACCCTGGTTTCATGACTCCTTCAGAATCCGTTGGGAACCTAGACTCTATCCATCTCTATCCCCTTCACTCTCCAGTCTAGTAGGGGGGCCATCTTTCAAATTACTCTACCTTCAAGGCCTTCTGTCGCAGATTGACTTTCTCCAAGCCCCTGATATCTTAAGTTCAATTATCTAACCCCCCTGTCACTTTGGCACCAACCATAATGAACCGCCTGAAAAACCTCGAGCCTCAAAACCCCTCCAACTCTCTCTTCCCCAACCCCCCCCAACAAAAAGGGGACAAGAACGGTCCGTCTGCAGGTGGGTCCGTCCGTCTGCAGTGCGGTCCGTCGAAGTGGCAGATCTCTTCGAAGTCCATGGAGGTGGGACAGGCGCCGCCGCAACGCAGCGCTTGGAGGAACTCCTTTCGCGTGAGCCTCGGACGAGGTCGAACCGCGCGCGCGGGCGGCGGCCGGTTTGGTCGCGGCGAGTGTGTCGGCCAAACTCATTTGGGCGAAGCGGTGGATGGGGTATGTCTTCGAAACCGAAAAAGTGAATCAAAGGCCCTGGAGCTTCTGAAGGGTTGAGCTTGGCAGCCACTGGGTTGTAGCCCGGAATTGAACGAAGCCACTCCCAGTCTTGGTACCGATTTGGCGAGCTGAAAACGCTGATCTGAGTCCAACAGTGTCGACCTGAGTCCAGCAACTTCCTTTAGAGGCTTCGGATGGCACGGTTTCCAAGACATACATATTCTATACACGTGGGGGATCTACGAACTTCCATTGATGACAGGGGGTCTATATACACTCCCTGGAACTAACACGTGAAGTGGAGAATGGCCCCGAAAGGAGGACGGACCATGAAATCCACTACAAACAGCTGGTGCCATCCACGTCACCATGCGAGTTCCAAGGAGTGTCCCCCCTACCCCTCGTCCTCTTCGACGGGCCTCGACCGACTCGACTGGGGCAGGGCTCGACCGTCTGCGTGGCACGTCTCCGCAAGCCGCGCGACGAGTCGAGTCGAGTCACGAGCGAAGCGCGTCGAAACGACTCGTCAGCGCAGCGCGATGAACCGGACTGCGGGGGCTCCCTTCTTGGGGGGTCCTTATTTTTCTTTTCAGCACAGGCGGAGTCTTTTTTGGGTGCAACTTTACAGAGACCTCCGCCTCCACGTGGCGGTGGGAGGCCCATATTCGCAGGTGGGACCTGCGGAATCACCGCGGAAGTACTGAGCGGACGTCAGGCCCGGTTTGACGATGTTGAACCCTGGATTGCCCCACATGTGTGTATACAGTGCCATTCCGTTTGAAAAGAGCAGCCAATTCTATTTGTCACACCTTTTGGAGTCTGTGACAGTTGGATGCCGTCTAAAATCCTGATGAAAAAACAATGGCTCTTCGGCCAAAAGACTGTTCAATCACCGGTGGTTGGAAATCCAGGGTATCATCACGGTCAAGACGAACTCATCTGGGCGAGCCATCGCAGTCGGTGGTCAACTTGTGGTTGGAGCCATCCGACTAATCTGAGCTGCCATCAAAACCTAGCTGTGCAGTGATCCATCCCTATACAAATCAGAATCCTGCGAATCTTCCGACTCATTCCGTCGGACGGACATTCTCTAAATGTTGTTGAGAGGAGTGTCTTGTCCATTGGAATAGCAGTGGCAGCCAGTATCATGGATGTAATCGCACCCTGCATCCGTAATTGGACAGAATGCACTGCAATTCTTCTCCACACCACGTTCGACCCAACAAATCTCGCACGCCTCCTTGCACCTGCCATCGGGCAGAGGGGTGGCAGGCAGGTGGGATGACGAGGGATTCCTGGCTCCTGACACATCATTGATTTGATGGTTCTTATTGAACGTACCACTACCATCCAGTTTGGGTGATGGTTATAGGATGGAATATAGATGATCGGCGCTTTTAGATGATAGTCACAGGGGTCTATAAACCCGACCTGGGTGATGCTGCCATAAAGTATCTGTAATTACTACTAAAACTAGGTCCTTCCTAG
Source organism: Durusdinium trenchii (assembly GCA_963970005.1). Classification (NCBI taxonomy): domain Eukaryota; class Dinophyceae; order Suessiales; family Symbiodiniaceae; genus Durusdinium; species Durusdinium trenchii. Next base: position 572,670 of record CAXAMN010022317.1, on the reverse strand, counting down.
TTTTTGACTTTTAGGGTAGAATGTCGCGTTGGACAGGTGACCAAGCCTTTCTTGATGGGTTTAGGTTGCACATGTGAATTGTTTTTCTTCTTTGGAGGGCCACAGATTCCCGTCTATCTTGGGTATATCATACCCTATTCCCTGTAACAGTGGCTGATGATGGTTCCAACACATGTGGAATGATGCCTAGTTGTCAAGCTTCCACTGAAAACCACTTTCCACGTCCTCCCTTGCTGGATAGAGGGTGAAGTCTGCAGAAGTACAAGAAACATCATACCCCCCTCCAACGAAGATAGAAGTGGAACTAACCCTCTAGAATAGAGGAAAAACTCCATGGAAGGGTTTGTTCCATCTTGGAAAATGTTTTGGACAAACGTTTGGAGACGGGCACAAACCATCTTCCATGCGAGGAAGATCGCTTGTCCTTACCGGTATCACGTTCAAAGGCCAAGTGACCCCTTTACAAGTCAAAACGACACATGGTCACAAGCAAAGGGCATCCAGTTCCAGTCACTTGTTCTGTAACTAGGCATTAGAGCTTTGGACCATGGACATCCATCGACCAGGAGATTCCGCTCAGGACCCTGGACTAGCATATAGACTTTTCGTTTCCTTTTGAACTTCGATCGAAATGGTTTCGAACTCCGGCACTAACAAGTTCCACTCTTCCAACGTGTTTTTGTTCTGCTTCTCAGCTGGTTTTCCACATGAAACTCTTCCTCGACAGGGATCTCAGGATTTCGATCAAGCAAAACAAAACTTTGTCACTTGTTCCAAGAAACCCGCCCGAACTAGGACGGTCGATTCCCCATTTTCATTGATGGCCTGTTCATGCAATTCTGCTTGTCAATCACGGGGAGCACGTTGCACATGTTGTCTCCCAGAAGGGTTCCTCGGTCGAGTTCATGACTCGGGGATGTAGTTTAGCTTCATTTTTTGGGGTCGGAGGAGTCTCGACACAACAAAGGAACTGATCAAACTGCAAATGTGTCATACCCCAGCTATACCAGAAGTGCGCAGTTCGTTTCTTTTTTGTTCAGTGATCCTTTTCTCAGTGTTTGGTTCACTCTGTTTTCGCCGTTGCATGGTTAGAAAATATATCTTCCTGCTCTTGTTTCCATCGGCTTGGGTGGTGGTTTGAAGACGCTTGATCATCCAGCTGCGAGGCTTTGTTTCAAGCTGACATTGACTGGGGCCTTGATGAAATCTTTGGGAATCTTATGCTTACTTGCGTTTGATTTCCGCAGCTGGCATGTGGACACGGGCCGCATTTACGGGCAGTTGGTCGGTTCTACAATATTGGCACAGCTCCCATCTGTTGAGCAGGTCGTTGGTTGGGGAGGTGCTGTGGGCCGGTGACCTTATGGCAAAGTTCGTTGGCTTTTGGTTAGAAACGATCAGCGTAACATAAGAAAAAAAAACTACCATGCCACAGGCGCATGGTGTTGAATGCCAATGCTTGCTGCGCATGTTCACGGACGCTTTGGCAACCGCAAGTTGAAGATACAATTGTTCTTGAACAGCATTGGAACCAAAGGACTGTGACCAAAGAGTTGTCACCAAACTGCGTATATCTGGATAGGCAGCCATGTGGTGACACTTGAGCTGGACCTGTTGCAATTGAATTGATTGCCCTGTTGTTGGGCAAATAGCTTTAAATGAACTCTAAATTTCTTGCCTAAACGGCTCACTGAAGATGGCCATGATGGAGATGTTTGAAAACACGTTGGGGAAATTTTGTTTTGCAAAGAATGCTGGTGAAAACTGCAAGCGTGCCGAGTGGAGCTAGAAGCGCAAAGTGCAGCTATCTTTGCAAACAGTAGAGGTGTGCAAGTGGGATTGCAAAGCCATTGGCAAACCCTGGAAAGGAAAGTGGGTGATGTCACCACCACCAGTAAAAAATCAGTGGGGGACATCGGCGTGGTTCAACTTTTGAGCTTCCAGATGAATGCGCTTGTGTGTGTGTGTACGTGTTCTTTCATCTGCTTGCGCGCGTGCGCAAAGCCCAAGACTTCAGCTCAGACAGGCTGCGCAAGAATAAACCGGACTTTGGAGATTGGTGGGCTGGTGTTGTTTACCAAGGAACCTGTATGGACAGTTTGGCCGCCGAAAGCCAAACAAAAGCCTTAGTGACGGGTGGCATCTTGAAAAAGCGCGGAAAGAAATATCTAGCCCACGGTGGCGTGGTTTGCTTTCAGCTTAGCATAGTGTGCAGATCCGGCAGCTTGTTTCAGAACAACACATCGCCATCTGTGAGCATAGCCACGGGCAATCATCACCTAGGTCTGAAGAGCAATGAGGCTTGAAAGCTGCCTGGAACGGACCTTCGCGTTCGTTGTCCGGAAGCCTGAACACGTGGCAAGTTTGGGGCCTAAAGGGTTGAAGCTTTCGGTCTGTAAACTGTTTGCTGCCTTTTCGCCAATGAAGCCCTATGTTGAAGCGTTCCAAAAGGCGCAGGTGAAATTTGCGGTGAAGTTTTGCGGTGAAATTTCACGCCCGTTCAGACCGCCGGCTTAGGTGATAGATGGCTCAGGGGCTGCTGGGTTGATTCGGCATTTTTTGGACTGTCAATGTCCTCTGAGCTCTTCTTTTCCTAGTCGAGAAAGAAAACGAACAGAAAAATGCGGGGAAGGATCGAAGTTCAAAAATTTTCGATCAAGCAGGTCGCGACCAGGAATTGAAAGGCCATTGCCAAACCAAACAGTGGCAGAAAAAGAGAAGGAAGCTATAAGGACATGAAACAACAATCCCGGGCGGCAATCGGACCCCGAAGCAAGGGCCCTTTTTGTGCTCCAGCTCTCGCAAGTTTGACGCCCACTGCCACGGCACCCCTTCGGTAGTCAGCTCAGCCGTCTGGCCTGCGAAGTCCTGAGCTGGCGCGAGGCGATGCCACAATTTCAATGAGAACGGCCCGATGCGGGGAGGCAAACTGCGGAAGGGAAGCATGGAGGGCGCGCTGGGAGACGCAGGGAACGAAACAAAAAGCGTTCTCCGCCCTCCATCTTCACACCGAAGGGCCTGGAAAGTAGAACCAAAATGTTCACGGTCCAGAGTGCGCAGAAGGTCGCCCGCACGGCAATTGTGGGCGTAGCCGACGGTGTCGAGCCACGTCTGGAGGTCGATACCCCGCAGCCGCGCCTGACTTAGATGGGCTGGGGTGTTGCTAACAGGTTGTAGGTTTTAAGGTAGTTAGTAATGCATTGTTAACTATATGGTAAACTCTTGGTAACTACTTGTTAACTAGTTATAATGTATTGCCCAAATTATAAGAATTACTATCTCTTACAAAAAATTAACTAATTATGTTATTTTACTTAAAGAGTTAGCAAAGTTAGTAACTGTTAGCTAATTTTTGACCAATGATTTACACAATTACATTGTAATGATTTAGATTTTGTTGTCATGAGAAAAACAACATTTGCACAAAGAGAAAAGTGTTTTTCTTGAAAAAAAAGATACAAAACAAAAAAATAAATAGTGCTCTGTGAAGATCAAAAGCTGGCAGTAACAAGTAAGAAACAGCAGCAAACACAATATGGTTTGATTGGGGCATGTGTTAGATTATTGCGAACATGCTATTGTCAATTTTGTTTTTCAAAAGCACTTGGTGCTGCAATTTCTTTTGATTGAAGCACTTGGTGATTTCCTTTGGAGGAAAACCACACCATTTTTAGAATCTATAGGCCAGCTGGTGAATGGTTTTGCCAGTTGAATGGTCTGGACACCATGCATTAGCTGTTTACAACTTAGGGATTGTTGGCCCAAAAATAATTTGCAGTAGCATGGCAGAAGTTCCAGCTGCAATGGTGGAGATCACTCCTACTTTTGCTTTGTCCTTCAATGGTGCAAAGCCTGTTGCCATACCACCCCACTTCATTGTCCAGGACTGATTTGTTTGTTCCTGGCTAAATGCTTTCTTTGAAGCAACACATGTTGGTTTTGGCTGGTGAATGGCATTGCATGTGGTTCATTGATAGCTGAAACATTGCAGGACATCAATGACAACAACTACTTGAAGATCCAAGGCAGCTCCCCTTTGATCAGCAGATTGATTTGTGGGTGCACTTTGAAAGGCCACTCATTCTCGAACTCCACTACTTTCAAGGAATTGAAGCAGAAGAGGAACCAGAAGCTCATGAGTGGGGACAAGAAGAAGCTCAAGACTGAACAGGTGGTGGAGATCAGAATTGGCTCCACAGATGTATCCATCCTGTGCCCTGGGAAGAGATCTGCATCAGCAGACCTCTTGGTCTTGATGGAAGAAAATCAGCTGAGCTGTATCTTCGACCTTCTGAAAAGTGATTGCAAAGACACTGGCAAAGCCAAAAGGTCTTACAAGAAGGGCAACAAGATGCCTGAAGCTGTTGAAGAGTCAGAGATGTCAGAGTAGTTGCAACTTTGAAGCTGGAGCATCAGCCTGCTGGGTCAAAAATGATGGCAGTTTAAGCTGCTGTGAATGGTTTTTACATGAATGCATGATGGCCAACCACCACCTGCTGGCATTGAAGCATGTGTCTTTTGATTTGCCTGCAAGGGCTGTGGTTATAAATTTTAGCCCAAGGCCTCAGCAATTTGTTACTGGGCATGATAGGGTGTTGTTTGCCTTTCAGGGCTTTTGCATTCTTTTTCAACTGCAGAGGAAAAGTTTCCCCTTGCTTTTGTATTATCCACAAGTTTTCTTGCTGTTCAAGCTTGAAGCTTGACAGTGGGGAATAGATTTCCAACAGCCATAATGAACCACATGTGTAAACAGCAGTACCACAAAACAACACAGCTTCTCTGACTTCATCCTTGTTGTAGTTCTTTGCAGCCATGTCCATTGGTCCTGAAACCATAAAAGAGATCAGTGGCTTGCTGAGCCCTACTTGCACTTTGGGCATCAACATCAGGCTGCAAAAGGTCTTGACTACTTTGGAAGGAGCTGGCCTGGTTTACAGTAGCTGCCTTACTCCTGGAGCTTTTCTGTGCCATCCTCAAAACAGAGGATCCTCCATGGTCAATGCCTTCAATGCGCACAAGAAAGGGCATGACATTTTGGAAGCAGGGGTGAAGGCAGAGCTGCTTCCACCCAACTCCTTGGCAGTTGAGGTTGCCATTGATTCCAAGGTGAAAGAGAACCAGTTTAAGTTGAACATGAAGATGGTCTCTGACTCCAATGGCCTTCTTGCTCCTGTTACTGGGCATGAGCGTTTCTTGACATTGGCCAACAGCCACTTTGTTCAATGGGCCAGGGCCATGGACAATGGCTGCAAAGGGCCTCATGGAAACCCTCTCACTGTGACCCCTGACATGAAGCCATTGCCCAGAGAAGGCTGGCAATGGAGAATCATTTCTAGTGAGGCTGAAAAGCTGTGGCCACAGCTTCCTGCATTTGCAGCTATGGCAATGAACAGCCACAACACCAACCAGATTACATCCAATGAGTTGGAAGCTATGATGCAACTTGCAGATCTTTACCAAGCAGGCATGAAGATGGATGAGGCAATCATTGCTGTTGAACACAGCTCACCATCCTGCAAGAAGTACATGCATGATGTCGCATACTTTTGCAAGATGTACTCTGGAGGGGAAAGCTTCCCTTTGTTGCAGTGCCTGGACAGCTACTGTAGCTTAGCATTCCTTCATTTGGTTTGGACTGCACCCTTTTGATTTTGGAAAGGTTGTTTTGTGCGACAATTTAGTTTGTGCAAACCAATTCTGCAGCTAGCAGGCAAAAGCTGTGGACATTCTCTCTTGATTGGAGAAGAACTCATGAACCTGTTAGCTCTGTACAACTTCAAAATCCCTGGGCACTCGATGGCCCTCACAAGGATTGCTTTGGCAGCATGCATGCTTTCAAGCAAAAAACATGCAGACAACATTTCCAAGTTGATCTGCAAATCAGATTTTGATAAGTTGAAATCCAAAGACTCCACAAAGAAGTTGGATGAGATTTTGAATACCATGTGGGCAGAAGCTCAGAAGCATGACAAGCAGTTGGCCTTCAAGTGTTTTGGCACTGCATGTGTCAGAATGGTTCTGCACCTCCTGGGGAAAGAGAAGATGGCCAAGCAGGAGGCCTTTGAATCTTTCCAACAAATTGTTGAAAAGTTTGAGGAGGAGCTGTCTGCTGGTATGGTTGCCCCACATGCTGTCCCATCTGCTCCAAGTGCTGGCTCTAGCCAAAATGTGCGAGATTTGGTGAACTGCTCCAGCAAAGATATTGCCCTTGTGCACAACAGCCACATCAAAGTTGGTGACAGGCACCTGTGTTTGAAACAATTTTGTGTTTCTGCAAATGTTTCTATAGTTTTGATGGAAATGTATAAAAGCACATACAAGATAGAGACACACATTTATTTTGATCCACTACCACATTGCCAGGTACACCCATGCTGACCATGAAGGCCAGATCTTTGTCCTTGCCTCTTTGGAAAATGATGGTGCCAAGTTTCGCTTCAAGCCTCTCTTTGGAGATGTACTGGAAGTGTCAGAGAGCTTGGATGCTTTGAAGAAATGGAAGCCCACAAAGAAAGAGAATCAATCCCTCCATGACCAGGAGCTTTGCATTCAGAGGCTTCCTCATCACTATGACAGTGTTCTGAAAGAAATGGAGAAGATGGAAGTGAATGCTTTGCTGGTGGAGGCCTACAAGCAGAACATTCCCAAGGATGATGCCATGATTGGCTTCACCCAGCATCCCTCCAATGTGGTCTTGCTCAAGAAGGCCAAAAAGAAGGAAATCAAGTTGTTTCCACTTGGGCACTGCAGTGCTGTTGCTGACAAGGACTTGGAGCAAGTTGTCGAGAAGGGAAAGCAGGTCCTGGTGTACTATGCAGGCAAAGCCTATGCAGTTCAACCCTTCAAGACCCTCACCAATTTTGATAAAGCTGACAGTGGCTGCCTTTGCCCATACTTCTTTGTGAAGGCTTGCGATGATGAAGATCTTGTCAAGCTGACCACCACTTGGGTGGACCATAAGAGCTTGAAGATTCCTGTCTTGGAAAACAAAGATGTCATTGAAGCAAAAACATTGCTCTTCAAGGATGACAGTGAGACCTCCATTGCCAAAGGCTTGAAGGCAGTACAGCCACCCAAGAAGAAAGTCGGGAAGGGTGACAACTAGGGCAAACCTATCTTTGAGCATTTGCTTGGAAAAAAGGTTGCCCAGGCCCACACACTTTACATTTTACCTCACACATGTCAAGCATGTGCAGTTTAAATTGTGATCTGCACACACAGCATTCATGAACAATCACATGCATACTCAAGATTAATTTCTGAGTTTATCATCTTCTTTTGCCAAAACTAAACCAGTGAGCCTAGAGGGCTTTGAGTTTTATTTTCATGCCTCTCAGGGCTTCAGTTGCGCAGGCTTTTGTAATGGTTTATTATGTTTGGGTGGTGGTGCTTTTGTAGTGGTTTACTATGTTTTGGTGGTGGTACATAGGGTAACCAGGTAATTTCTTAACATCCACTCATGTAGAGCATGGTGATTTTGGCATGGAAATGCATTGCACTGTCATGCAGTGGCTGTTTTGTTCTCTAGCCTTCTAATGTCAAGCATAGGACTCCAATTATCAGGTGTTGAACTTGTATCAATATTCATTGGAAACAAAACAAACAGCCATTGCTACTAGTCTGGTGACAATCCTTGTGCCAGCCGTGAAAAGGGAGCCACCTGATGATGAGGAGACAGCCCCATGGAAATCTCTCAGGAAGAGACCTAGGCTACCAATGCCAGTGGACCAGTCAAAGATGAAGCAGTACATGGCCAAAGCTACAGTCCCCAAAGTTGCCACTAATAAAGACGATGCTTTGGTATTGCTTAAAAGGTAAGAATTTCTAAAGCATAGACACCAAGAGTTGCAATTTGATAACAATTTGTTTGGGTGACAAAATAGTTTATTCTAAACAGTTGGGTGAATATATCAGTCCTGTCCATGTGCTCAGGACAAACCGATGCAGTCTGAAGAGTTTGCAGACCAGGTCTTGGGATTGTTGGTGACCTTTGCCCACCACCTCGATGAATCAGGTATCACTTCAGCTGCTGAAGAAGATGCAGGAGATTCCCAAGGTCCAGCAGTTCCTAAAGATGAACCTGTTGATGGAGCAACTGTGAAAGCTGGACCTCCTCTACCACCAGAATCTCTGAAACCTTCAGGTTGTCATGGAGCAGAAGTTTCCAGCAGCAGCTCTGGATGTAAATCCAGACCACCACCACCACCGATGGCTCCTACATCCAAGTATGCTCCTTGTATTCCCACTGCACCTCCTGACTATCAACTCAGCAGCCAGAGTAGATTGGTTTGCCATCCTGAACAAATGAAGAAATTTCTGTATGGCAGTTCTCAGAAGTCCCAAGCATCAGCACAAACTGGTTATGAGTCTATGATGATCATTTAATACATATGTTTTATTCTAGTGATTGTATGTGTTATCACTATTCTTATTGACTTATATTATTCACATAATTAGTTTTTATAAATGTATTGTGATTTGATGTGATCTCATACTACATTGGATCATTTTGATCACTAAGGAAATGGAATGGGCTCCACCAGTCCAAGGAGGTGGCTGGTTCAAGAAAATAGGTGGACTGCTGGTGGCTTGGAGGTTGGGAGATGTGCATCGCATGCGTAGATTGCTACAAAGGTGGGAGAATGTGCCCACAATGCAGATATACACACAGAGTTTGTTGGCATTTGTCAAAGCCCATGGGTGGCCAAAGAATCTAGAAGGTGAGTATGGACTTCATGCACCATAGATTCTCACCAATGCTGTGAAACAGCAAATTTTGTTTGAGAAATATATACTATTGTGCTATATAGAATTTTGTATTTATTGATTCAATGAATATATTTCAAATTGAATTTCAAATTGAAATTGAAATATTTTCAATTTCAATTTGAAATTCAAATTGAAATTGAAAATATCTTAATTTCAATTTGTATTTCAAATTGAAATTGAGATATTTTCAATTTCAATTTGAATTTCAAATTGAAATTGAAATAATTCAATATGCAATAAATTTGTATTTTGACATTTTTTAATATTTCAGTCATTGATTATATAAATATTGTTTTATATTATAATAGTAATTGTTACATATTTTCATTTAGATTGATTGTTATTTGTTAGACTTATAGCCTTTAGGGCTTTCCAAATTTATATCATCAGCACTTGGTGCTTTCATTTTTGTTAGAGATTGCAAACACTGTTGCATGTTGCAATCATAATTACATTGCAATGATTATGGCAGTCAAGACCATTTGATTGTACACAATACTTATATAATATATTCAACAACCATATGGCTGCCAATTGTGTTAGTTTCTGACACTTTTCAGTCTGGGCTCTCAGTCCTGTTGAACCACTGCAAGTCAGCCATGAGTGGTTTGAGAGCCAGAAGACCTTGTGGAGAGAAGGTTGCAGAAGAGTACAGGAAGTGGGAAGATAGCCATGGTAATAAGACCTTGTGGCATGTAAAGGTCTATTCTTCTGGCTGGATGAAATGGACCATTGGTTTTTGATTTCATTAAAATTTTGCACTATTAACTCACAATTGTTTTACATTATTGACTCACTATTGACTCACTATGTGCAATTACTTTATTGACCTACCCACTAAGGAAAGATGCTTTGGAGCATATGAAGAAGCATGACAGACCAGGTCTCTTCCCCACAAGCTTCCAGAATGTTGTCAGGATGCACTACACTGTTGCTGGAGTGCCCTGCCCTTGCGTTGAGGAGATCTTTGCCTGAGTGATTGGCCTAGCCTGCCACTAGAACAGTGTCATACTTCTGACACAACCAGAGCACATACAGTTTAAATACTGTGTGAAGAGAAACATTGGAGTTGAAAATAGCATTTCATCAAATCATGTTTGTTTACTTGCCCATGGGGCTTTCATTTTTCTTGATGACAGTAGTGCATTTGAATGCACAACTCCAACACATGAGAATCATAATACTCACACATGATACATTTGTTGCTTCTGAAAGCATGCTATGTGGTTTGGCCTTTTGGGCTTTTGTTTGTTGCTTGGTTTGGGTGTTATGGTATTGTGCTAGCTGTTTGGATTTGGAAAAAGTGTAGCTCAGCTCAGTTTAGCTGTGTTGGGGCTATGGCTTCATGGGATGTGCAAGATCTCCTCAAAGAAATTGCAGACATGGAAGTTATCAGCATGAGGAACCATAGCTCAGATCTCTTGCCAAAGATGCAGCAAGCTTTGGTGTCGAAGATTGAATGCACACAGTTGATCACACCCTCCAACTATGTCAAGATCATGGACTGCTTGGAAAAAACTACTTTGCCTGACCAGACCAAGCAGGCTTTGTCCACCAGCATTGAAAGCAAGTGTGCAGCTGGTGTTGAAGGCCCAGTCACTTTGCAAATTAAACCCCAAAGCATGACTATGCCTTGGAACTACCTTTGCAAGTCTGAGTGGGACAAGATCCAAGCTGAAGGGTGTACCACTGTGGAAGCAAGCCACATCCTGATCAAGAGGATCAAACTTTGTGGATTGAAGAGCTTGAAAGAAGACACCAAAAAGTTCATCACTTGCATGCTGGTTGCTTTGCAGATGCAGCTTGTGAACACAATTCCCTCCAAGCAGCAGATGTACTCCATGGCACAGTCTGTCTCTGCAGCCTTTGGGGCCATTGCTGTGGACCCTTTATATGGAGGCTTGTCCAAATATACACCAAGCCCTTATGAGTTGGGGGAGGCCTGGTTGCTGAAAACTGAAACACATTTATAGTTTGAATTATATTTTCCACAGCTCTTACAATCTCATTGGAACATAGCAATTTGTGCTAGAGCATTTGTCAAAAGCTTCAGGCATTCATGACAGCTGTCTACAGCCCTGATGACCTACCTCTGAGAAGAGCACCTGAGAAACTTATTTCTTGCGCAATGTGTGTTGGCCAGCAAATTAAAATCAGGGGCAGCTCAAAAGAGCTGAGTCAGCTGGTTGCCCAGTCTTCAGGCACCAGCCAAGATCCTTCTTCTGGTGGCATGAGCAGCCACATGGAGAACATAATGGCAATGAACAGCAAGCCTGATGACAGCTGTCTTGGACAAGGCAAAGATTTTAGATGAACTTGTCAGCCTGAAGATGTCTGATCGAGATAAAACAGATTTCCTCAGGAGTGGCAGTGGCAGCAGTTCTGGTCAGGAGGATCAGCCAGGCTTGTTGAATGCCAAAGCTTTACCTCCAGCAACAGAATCTGCACCTTTGCCTTTGCCTTCAACAAGTCCCTCTGAAGATGACACCAAAGAAAATAACACCACCAAGGACAAGCCCAGCATGAGTTTGGAAGAGTATGAAGCTCTAGCACACCAAAGCATTTCCAAAAAGGAAAGCAAAGAGCTTGGACTGTGCCATGAAGAGACCAGCTGCTTGCAAAGCAAAGCCTGGACCCAAACCAAAAGCCAAGGCCAAGAACAAGTCTTCCTCTTCCAGCAGCCAGCCTGCTTCTTTTGTGAAGAAAGGCATTTTTGGATGCATCAGGTGTCGTGGGAACACTAATGGATGTTCATCCTGCTGGAATCCAAACTTTCAAGGTCTGAGATTTTCATCCAGACAAGAGTGGGTTACTTGGAAGCAGCAACAGGATGCTGGCAAGTGAAAACATTTGCCCAAATCCTGTGGCTCTTGAACCAAGTTCTGGGGTTGCCACTTTAGGCATGAACCATGCAAACCAAGCATGGCTGGTGTGACATGACCTTTAGCTGTGTTGCAAAAATGGCAAACCACCAGCATTTGTTATGAGAGCTTCTTTCTGAACAACTGCAAATGCATGTTGCTTTTCTCCACACTTCATTTGACAGAAGTATTATTTTGAATGTTTGCTATTTGAGCTTTCATTTACACTTCAGCCTTTGAGGGCTTTCATGTTGAGTTCAAAAAGGCCAAATGCTTCAAAACAAGTTAAGTTTTTGAGTTGCTGCTCCAATGATAAAACATTTCAAGCCATGCAGCCCCATGCAAGGGTGCTCAAGAGCCTACAGCTCTGCTACAGGCATGCAACCATTCTTACAAGTGTCCCAACATGCATATTTTCACATGCCATTGATACAGTCAGTATTATGTTTACCAAACCAAGCACCAACACTAGAGTGAACATAGATTTGCTTTCTTTGGGCAATGCCAGACTTTGCTAAACTGCAAAGTTTCAGACAAAGGGTGCCTTTCTGTAGCCAATCTGCACTGGCAGCAATTCTTACACTTGCCAAAGAGGAGGGCATACCTGAGTGCCACAAAAGGAAAGATATCAGGTCCAGTGTCCAGCAATTGGTCCAAGGTTTGCAGCTGTATGGGCCTTTGCTGATCACAATATCAGCTGTCACAAGTGCCCCAGCAGTTTTGATAGACCATGGAAGTGCATATTCTATTCTGACGAACTTCACCCAGGCAATCAATTGGCCAGTGGGGCAAGGAAGACATGGGCCTTGTACTTTTCCTTTGCTGAATTTGGTAGAGACCTATCAAAGTCTGACCTGTGGTTTACTTTATTAACCACCAGATCTGACCAGGTGGCACAGCTGCAAGCCAACATTGGCCAATGCTTCAGACTGATCCTTGAAAACATGTTTGAGAACCCATTTGCACACCCCCATGCTGGGGTGCTGCTGCAAAGGGGGACTTCGAGGTTGAAGCTATTTTGGACTTTGGGATTTTTCCTTCAGGATGGCAGCGCTCAAAAATTCACATTCTCCAATAAGCAAGACAGTGGTTCCAGGGTGTGTATGCATTGCAAAAACATTTTCAGGCTAACATCCAAAGATGATGATCAAGGCCAAAAAGAAATTTCAAAATACATCAAGCACAGCCAACTTGACATTGCCAGTGACCAAGAAATCCTGAGTTCATGGTCAAGGATGGAGAGCAGAGCCTCTTCATGCAGCAAGGCAGAAATGAAGACTTGGTGTCAAGCAGCTGGCATTGACTGGTCTGACCAAGCACTTCTGGCCAGTCCTATACTTAAGAAGCAAAACATTTTGCGACCCATCACCCAGTACATGCATGACTTTATGCATGGCTTGGCTTCCAATGGTGTGTTGACCTTCATTACATTTCTTTTGATCCAATCATTGTATGACAGTGGTGAGGTGGGCATCTGGAAGCAGCTTCATGGATTTGTCACATTGTGGGTGCACCCAAAGAAAGGGAAGGTGGATGTGCACAGGCTCTTTGAACCCAAAGCAGTCGAATCTCACAAGAAAGCTTCTAAATTCAAGTGCTCAGCGAGTGAAATGCTTGGAGTTTGTGAAATCCTTGCATATTATGTGGAATTGTGTTGCATTCCACATGGGCTATGCGTTGCAGCTTGTCGATGCCTCTTGGATTGGTGCAAAGTCTTGACCTATTGTGTGGCAATTCCTTCCTCGCAAAGGCCTTGCCACAAACACTTGCTTGAGTTGGTGGAAGCAGCACTGGCTTCTACCATCAGTGCAGGTTGGTCAGAAGAGTTCAGGCCTAAGTTTCATTGGGCTATGCATTTCAGTGATGCTTTGAAACTCCATGGTCAACTCCCTGGGGTTTGGTCTTTGGAAAGAAAGCATAAGGACATCAGGAAACATGCAAATTTGCTCTGCAACACATCATCCTATGAAAAATCTTTGCTGGCTTCAGTGATTGCTGAGCATATGCATTCATTGGAAACACATGAGGAAACTTTCAGGGAAGGATGTTTTTTGGAAAATGTCAGACAGCCCACCAAGAAGATGATGGCAGCACTTCAAAGCAGTGGATTGTTATTTCTTGACAGCACATGCATGTGCAGTTCAACCTGCAGACTGGCTTCTGGGGCTACCATCACAAGTGGTGATGTGATATATTTACAATCAGCATCCTCATTGCCTTTCTGCGCTGGCCAAGTCCATTGCTTCTTGCAATTTTCCTTTGGGGAGGTTGCCTTTGTGGAGAAGTACATGGCTGGAGACAAGGCATTATCCACATTGGTGTCAAAATGGAATGTGCCCTCTCCCAGGCACTTGACATTTGTGTCTTTGGAAGAAATCCTCTGTTCAGTGACATATTCAAGTGCCAAAGGCAAAGTCACTTGTCTCACCCCACCATATTTGTTGGCCAGTCAGTGAAAAATATGTGTTTTTGTGCATTCTATGCAATGAAGATGTGATGGGTTACATTGAACAAGGTTTGTGTTAAGAGTCTGAAGCTGGTGTTTGAGTGCTAACCAATCAATTCAAACTTTTCATTAGCCTTGCAGGGCTTTCATTTTTTGTTTTTGAGCCACACATTGGGCTGCAAGTTTCCATTGCTTTCTATGTTCAGTTTGCTTTAAAATCTTAATTCTAAATTATAACATTTTTATTGAAATTTTGATGTTAATGGTGCTAAAAAACTAACATCCTTAACTAGTTATAACTAGTTAATAACTGTTAGCTATTTATGTTAATTTTGTTAACCTGTTAGCAACACCCCAGCCCATCTAAGGAATCCACAAGACCACGCCGAGCATTTCGTCGGCAATGCGTGGCCAGTGGTGTGGTTCCACACCATGGTATTGTCCTAAGTGGAGGAGTGCATGCACGGGCACCGAGGTGGCCTCCAAGTCACCGAAGCGGCGTCGCCAGGAGGAGACCCGGTCGGACTCGCTGCTCAGGGTGAGAGGGGCAGTGCGGCGCTGCCAAAACTTGTGCAGCGCCGCAACTTGCAGATTTCCACCGTTGAAGGCCACCCGCCGAGGCTTGTCAGTGGGTCCATACAAGTGGACCACTTGGCGGGCGACCATGTAGGCGGCAATCATCTCGGCCGCTGCGGCCCACCGGCGGTGCCGCGTGCAAGTGCCCCAGATCCAGCTGAGGGCATCATGGCCATGTGCAAGCTTGCGTCTGGAACTGCCACCTTTGGTGGCAGTTCTGTGAAGCCAGCCCTTTCGGTAGATCGTCCAGCGATCTTGGGTAGGGAGGCGGCGTCGAGGGCAGAATTCAGCTCCTCGACATTCATGTGAGCGTTGGGACGGTAGAAGCGCTTCACGACCGCGTCTGTCTTCTTCACTTGTTCCTTCGTGCGCCTGGCCATGGCGTGCGGCTGCAGGTGCAGGGCTGAAGGACTAGGTTGTCTTGCAGGAAGTGCTGCGCCGGAGATAGACTGTGTGTTCGAAAGAAATCGACGGAAACCAACGAAAACATACGGGGGCAAGCGATCGGAGAGCGAGGGGCCCTAGATAGAAATATAAGTGGAGTGGACCGGGCTGTGTTCCGTCGCGGATTCGCAGATGGACCAAAGATGTGCAGAACATGAGTCCTCACTGTGTTGTGGACTGACGGCCTGTTCTTCAACTTGTCACGATGGGCTTGTACTTGTACAAGAGACCCCAAACAGTGCGTGTGAGGTATGTAAGCAGAAAGTCTAGAGATCTAGACGAATTGGGGCCCAGAGAGGTGATGGTGGTGATGATGGTGGGGATCGTGGTGCCGGTGGCGGTGGTGGTGAGAGTGTGAGTGAGAGAGTGGGAGAGTGAGTGAGAGTGAGAGTGGGAGAGTGAGTGAGTGTGAGTGTGAGTGTGAGTGTGAGAGTGAGAGTGAGAGTGAGAGTGAGAGAGAGTGAGTGTGAGTGAGAGTGGGAGAGTGAGTGAGCGAGTGTGAGTGAGAGTGAGAGTGAGTGTGAGTGAGTGTGAGTGAGTGTGAGTGTGAGTGCGAGTGAGAGTGGGAGAGTGAGAGAGTGGGCATCTGAGAGCGCAAAGTACTGCGCCTGCCACAAAATCTGCACTTCGAGGTTCACCTAGTGCTGTGCCTGCCACGAAATCTGCACTTCGAGGTTCACCAAGTGCTGTGACTGCCACGAAATCTGCACTTCGAGGTTCGCCAAGTGCTGTGCCTGCCACGAAATCTGCACTTCGAGGTTCACCAAGTGCTGCACCTGCCATGAAATGTGCCTGCCACGAAATCTGCAAACGAGCCACATGTCCAAAAGTCACGACTCACTGCACCTGTCACGAAATCTGAGCTCCTCGACGATCACCACCATGCCCAAAGTGCTGCGCCTGCCACGAAAACTGCACTTCGAAGATCCCTTGCACCTGTCACGAAAAATCGACTTTGAAGCACCAAAACACGAGGTTTCCCTTGCGCCTGGCACGAAAAGTGACCACCATGTGCCAAAATGCGCGCGGCACCACAACGAGAGCGCAGTCGCTAGAAGCACCCGCCGCGGCCACCCAGACTTTGCGAGCCTGCGCAATCGAAATGCACCTCGACGATTTCGAGAGGCATGAATGTACTGTAAATAGCAACGAATTAGCCGCGCACGCCCGCGCGCTTCAGCGATCTAAGCATCAGCTGCTTTTCACCTACCGTAAGAACCCCTAGTGCGTCCACACTGTTTGGGGAATAAGCCAGATTTCGCAGTAACTTCGTTCTGCACAGAAAATTGGCTTGTTTTGATGTGTCGTCCTGCCGTTCACACGCGCCTCTGCAGACCTACAAAAAACAACCCTCCGGGCGGAAAGTGAACGTGTAGTTGTGTGCATTTCTGAACATGAGGAAGTCACCCGAACCACCAAAGCCCTGTAAACATCTGTGTTTTATGTCAGTGGGTGTGACCAATGCACGGAGCCTGACGGTGTTCCCTACAAAACCCTGTGTTTTGTGGAAGAGTTGACATGCTTTTCCCAAATTTGGGGTCTCGTTTCGTGACTCGTTTTGTTCAGACAAGTTGAAGAACCCAAAGGAACGGCGCCGAAAAACTCGCGCTCTCTTTTCCTGTGTAGCATCTTCTGTCGTCACATCAGCAACTCATCACCATCGTGTTCTACGTACTCATCACACAAACAAAACCAGCCCCCCCCAAACCCCTCCCACCCGAACCTCCTGTCGTCACATCAACAACTCATTGACATCCATGGCCACCGGGTCAGCCAATTTCAGCTTTAGCACGACTACACGTTTGGTTTCCGACCCGGTGGCCAAAAACATCTTCTGACCTCGTTACGATTTGATTTCGGGTTAAAAACAAGTGTTTTGGGCCAGAACCGCACAGAATATACTCAGTTCTTTGGGTTATTCTGCTTGCTTTCGAGATGAATCACCTTCCGTCTGGGGATCAGCGCGGGAGGCTCAACAAACCCTACGGATGGGTGGGACTGCCATTATCGACGTGCTAAGCACTCCTGCAAACAAGACAAAGACGGAAAGTGCGCTCATCGAGGCAAAGGCAGTAATGAAGCATATTACTAGGGTGGAGGCCATCGCTAGTAGGGTGGAGCATCGCTAGGAGGTTGGAGGCCATCGGTCTTAGCCTTCAAGCAAGCCATCTCAAGTCACTTCTAGAGCTCCAAATGGCAGCACCAATCATAGTCACTGCAATAAGCAAAGCGACAAAAATAGAAAACATACAACAAACTCAAACACATTCATGATGAAATAGGAAGACATATGGAGAACCATGGTGCTCACCCCATCAACCACTAAGATGTCGCTGTTCTCACCCATCTAACTCGATTGATTTTCCCCTTCCAGGCTTCGGTTGGCTCCGCGCAAGGCTGGAATCGGAGGCTGCGGCACCTGGGAATTCCCAACGCCCGGGCACCGTGACCCGGAGCGTCGGGTCACCGCCGCCATCGGCGGCTCTTCGTTTGGTTCACTTCTATATCCTACCAGGACCAAACAAGACGGGGTGGTGTGGCTCGTCCCCTTTACGTGAGTGGGTGTGACAGGGGGCACCTTCGAACCCCCCTCCACCTGCATGGATCGCAACCCATGGACTGTGACTGGTCGTGATTTCCTGTGACTTCGAAGTTCTTCCCTTTTTCATGGCCCCTTTTGTGGGGTGGCCAAGATGAGTCTCCGAATCGGGTACAAACGTGCTCAGACCAAGTAAGGTACGCTCCCTACCCATTCACGCACCCCACACCGAGCCCTCCTCAGTCGTGGTTTCCGACGTCCTTTCCGACGTCCGTTCCCAAGAACTGCTGTCCGGTCGACCGTGATGCCCCACGCACGACACCCATAGAGGGGTGGGCAGCCAGGCAACACTTGATGCCTCCAGAATTCATAGGGCCCGGTTTTCTCAAAAGCTCTGCTTGTTTGCTCTGCTTTTTCAATCGTGGTTAGGACATAGGACACCCAAATTCAGAATCGTTCACGATTTTCTAGATGTTTGACCCGCAGAAAAGCCGGTGCTCTTGATCTGAAGAATCTTGTTCCAAAAGTGACTTACATTGAAATACGATTTAATTGGCTATAAGTTGATGTTGCTGGAAACACACCGCACCTTCACATGGTCGTACGCATGGACGTTGTCTCCTTCTGAAACAGCCGTCACGCCGGTCACGCGGACGCAGTGTTCCCACCGCGTGGTGCTCGAATCCCGAAGAAAAGAGCACCATCCTTGATGCCATCTCCAGTTCTTCTCCAGTTGTCTTGGAAGGTGCTTCAAACCTGAAGGGGAACCGAACCCCAAGGAACACCTCAGGTCGTTTCCCCCCCAGGTCGTTTCACCGTCCACCTGACACGCCGCCGAAGGACGGACGAAGACAGGGCGGGTGCGACCTGGCCCGAAGCGGCAGCAAACAGGATGACGTGGAGAAGTGTCGCCATGTGTTGGAAGGAACGGCTTGAGCGGCTGACCTGCAACTAGGTACGTACTATAGGAGCAACACGCTTGAGCTCACAAAAATGGCTGCAGACTTGGCCCAAGTTGCTCACTCAGGTTTGGCAGTGTACCAGTGAATCAAAGGGTTATCTGGGCTGTTGCAACTTCTGTGCTTATTTTATCATGGAGTCAGTTGATTCCGTTTCATTCACAGGAAGAGCTCCATCGGCGTCAACATCCACACACCAACATCAACAGGTGGTGCGTATGACACAGAGAGCTACGAAAAGCATCGAACAACAACAAGTCCCAACAGCTTCATTACGGTGTCTCCTGGGACTCCCCAGCCCACTACATACATGGATCTCCAGACAGGACCATATATCAGGGAAGGTCTAGGACCAGGCTCAGTGACTTGATGCGACTGTCGGTGATTGGAGAGCCAAACTCCATGGATCTCTCATGGGTCAACATCCACTCATACATGAGAGATGCGTGCTGCCCGGAAAATAGGGCTGTCTGCTTGGACGTGCCTGCGATGCAAACCGGGTTTCAAAAGAACACCGCCGCAACCACCTTGAACACAAAAGACCAAGCAACGAAGTCCATCTAGAAGATCTACCTTCGATTTGAAAACACAAACATCATCGTTTCGTCACATGGGCGCCATGGGTCATGGCACGACCGGAGAACGCTTCAGCGATGAACGCGGCCAAGCGAACGGGTTCACCGATGCAACGTCTCAGCCCAGCGACCGGACCGAAGTCTGGAGACGTTGCATCTTCAACCATGGAGTTCATTTCTATTTCTACTAGGAACAAGAAGCTACTAGGAACAAGTGCATCGCTTCTAGTAACAAGTGCCTTACTAGTAGTAACAAGAAGCTATTTAGTAACAAGCTATATTTCTATGTCATCTGGAGGTGTGCATCCAAGTCTGGAGATAGAGATCATCGTCGGTTCATGTCTATTTCTCTTAGACTTTTTAAACTCATGATTTTTCAAGCAAGCGTCCACATTACAAAAGCACATCACTTGATGGATCTTGAGTGATCTGGATTCTAGTTCACCTTGTGAATCGATCTGAAACTCTGAGGCTAGGCACTTGCCGTCACCATTCTTGTCCTCAGAAAGAAAAGGCGGCAAGGAGATCGATCGTAGGGTGTGGCAAGGACACCATTCCAGTGGCTTCGGTGTCGATGCTTGGACCAAGTTCATGCGTGTCGATTCACGTCGGCGCCGGAGAAGGAGAACACCGAACTGCAGCAACGGATCGAACTGAGACCCGGTTCCGGAGCTATTTCACTGGGAGCTTCGAACCGGCTACCAAGCGGGTCCTCCAACTGGTCCCAGCTTGGCTGGTCTTAGCCACCACGTCCTCCGACGACCCCACGCCGCTGTTGTCACTTCCACCCCGACGGCCGCGTCACCGGCTGCTGATCAAACGAAGAGCATGGCACCGACGAACTCCGGTCACGCGGGGGTTTTGGGTCTTCCTTCGATCGCCTGCCTGGCAAATCCATTGAACCAAACACTCATGGCTGCCTATTGATCGCCATGATCCCCAAAAGGCTGGAGCAGCAAGCACTGGACCCCTGCCAACCGGTGGACCAGTAGACCCCCCCCTGAAATGGATTCGACACCGACACCGACGACCCTCGTCCGAGCGGCGCAGTAGGCGAACACGGTGTCCGGATCCAACTTGGATGCCATGGCGATGACAGCGTGTGGCCGAACTGGATGCAGCTGATGGATCTCAGCCAACTGGATACAGTGGATGAGTCCTTCTTCACTCTTGGGATCGGGATTCTGAGCTATGTCCTTCAAAGGGTCTTAAAACTTTTGCCCCCGTTCTGAGCAAGGCCTGCCCCCCCTTCCAGAGAGCCAAAGACTGAAACGTGGCGGTCTCCGCCCAAGCGCCACTGCAAACGGCGGGTGTTCAACGTGTGCAAACGGCAAGTCTGGGAGGAAGCCAAGTTGGTGAGCTCTGTTTGTAGGTCAGTTGGAGTATAGTAAAAGAAGCTCTAGGGGCTCCTGGCCTTACTACTAGGAGCAAGGACGCTACGTTCGGGGCTCCTGGCATCACTACGAACGGAGCATTCTTACTACTAGGTCGGTTGGAGCTTCTACTCCGAAGTGGATCATCCACAGCAGCGGAATCTAGATGAACATCTGCCAGAAGTCTCTTCTCCTACCTTTTGGTGTTCGTGTTCTGTCCCCCATTCGACATAGAAAACGATCATCTCTGTGTCCTGGAACGGATTAACTGGCCGTCTTCACTTGGTCTGTTTGGATGGTTGGCGTTGAACTTCCACCGTTTTCGGGCTAGGGTGTGTTGGATTCTTAAAAAACCACCGCAAAGGAACCGTGGAAAGCCGGTTCCTTGGCTCGCCAAAAGCGGGATTTCCGAACAAGGACCGGTTCCAGCTTCGCCTTACCCATGGGGCTTTGAAGCCTTCTTTTTGGAACCCAGGCCGACTTTGAGAACAAGATATCAAGAGGCTACTTTGAAGACAACACTTTCATTCTTCTTGAGACTTTGTTTGGATCGATCCACCGCCTGAGATGATGCAACTCTCCATCCATCTCCTGAACCATCTGCTGGGCGAACACGTCCACCGCCTGAGGCATGGCAAGGTGCAGGCCGCCAGGTGAAGACCAACCGTCCACTTGTTGGCCCAAGAACCGAAGCCAAACAAAAGGCCAACCAAAACCCATCTAGAATGGGCGGGAACCTCGAACGAATGAGCGCCCTAAATCTGCTCCATGGGCCTAGGTGCGAACACAACACAGAACACATTCCATGCGCCCTGGAACCGCAAGGCGGCGCATGGTGCGAAGCAAAGATGGTACTCATCTCATGAGTTCCAAAGGCCTCATCCAAAACAAGCCTTGCCCCCTTCCCGTTAGGGCCACCGCCCCCCTTCTCCTCGCCCGCTCCGCCAGCCGTGAGCGGATCGTGACCCAGCGCCGGGTGGGGATCGGTCGAGTTTCGGAACGAGAAAAACGGATCCAAACGACACAACCAAACCACCCCTGGCCGGATGGGGCAGCTATGGGAGCCCCAAAAAGGGGTGGTGTCTCTAAAGGCGCCCACGCGAAAGAAACGGAGCGTGGAAAGCTGAATTGCTCCTGTTTAGCCACAGATCACCGATCCAAACCGAGTGTCTATCCCTGAAGAAACACCCAAACTGGACCGAACCTCCGCTGAGCTCCCTGACCGGTGGACCCCGTATCTGGGGTACCTTTGGCCACCTGTGCCGGTGTTCGGTCATGTGCACCGTGTTTCAGTGTTCACTCCACCTACTATAGTGGAATTCTACAGCCATGTTCCACCAGGTTTCGCCATTGGGCTTGTTATTTTTGCCATTTCAGGTCTCTTTGACCGGACTTTTTGCACATGAACTGGGTTGATCCTTTGCACTTGGATTTCGCTGATTTTTTTGGCCCCCCCTCACACTCCGGAGAAGCATCCAAATAAACATCGCCCTGAAATGTCTGAAATCGTGCAATGGAGATGCTCCATAGGAGTCATACGACAATCAAAAAGACATGACATATTTATACAATTAGACACAGGAAGGGATATAAAAAAATACTTTGCCATCGTGCCTTTAAGAAAGAACGCTCCAAAACAATTTGGCACCATGGAACTGTCCGGCTTGGTGGCTTCAGCCGCTCGCTTGACCTTCGTCCGGGAATCCGCTTTCTTCGTCACTCCGAGTCACCCACAGAAGTGGATCTTCCCAAAGAGTTTCTTGTTTCCTCTGATTGCACAGGGTGGCTTTTGATCCACTGTACCAACAAGTAACAACCGTTACTAAGCTCGATTCGCCTTTTTGCTCTAGTCTGGGTATTGGCCAGGGTCAGTAGGTTACCAGGTGTTTTTGTCCCATGATTTAGGGACGTGACAACTGACAAATCCCTAAATTCTGCTCTGTCTGTCCCTTTTCTGCCCATATCCACCACTGTCCAAGAAAGGGGTGTCTTGGACTGCCGGTCCTCCAACTCTTACCACACACAAACACTGCCGGTCCTCCAAAGACCACCACCATTTGACCGACCGGTCAAACCATCAAATGAGGCTGTTCCCCCAAACCATCTCTGCTCTAATTAGGTCTTACTCCCCAAACCATCTTTGGGGACTGTACTTTGGGGACTACATCATAGGAACATCGATGTGAAACCACATCAAACCACCACTCGTTTCACTGAGGCTCCGGACTTATAGGTGGAAGCGCTCTGCCCGCGGCAGCTGATCGACTTGGCCTACGTCAAAAACCGTGCGAGGCTGTTCGTCTCACGAACGAACGATCGAAGCCCGACGCCTTCGAGGTGAGTCGAGGTTTTGGCTAAAAGTCTTGGTTGGTGGTTTTGACCAAGCACAACTTTCAGGGAGAAAAAGAAGCTCATGGGTGGGAAACACCCCTCCCACCAGCGCGCTCCACATATTTCCAATCCTCCAACTCTCAATGTGATCCCCCCAAATGGGTGGCACTCGAGTCCTTCCCACCTGACCAGCACCGCTCCGATCGCCGCGCCTGCTCGGCCCGCTGCGCGGTGTGGAGCTGCGCCTTGGCCGCCGCCCAGGTCTTCTCGATCTGCGCCAAGGCCGTCAGCGCGCCGCCGCCGCTGCAGACCGCCAAGGCCTCCTTGGCTGCCTCGGGCGCCCAGAGCGACGGAGATTGGAGGCACAGCGGAACACCGGAGCACAGCCGGTGCGTTCGGACAGTGATACCCCGCAGTATGTTTAAATCTCTATAATAATATTTGACTGACTCATTTCCAATGTGGGGAACAACGGAAGACGCATTTTGTGGCGCTCAAGATTTTGTTCACACAGGGCCACTCACATCTTCTTGGTATGATACACCATGAGGCAATGTAGGACGTCACCTTTCCGTATGCTCCGAAGCAAAAAAGGGACCGCTTCACAGTCGAAGTGCATCTCCGGAAAGTGGCTTAACTTAACCCTAGCCTACGGGCCTACAAGGTATGGCATTGCTTCTCAGTTTTCACTTCTCAACCAACCTACAAACGGAGCCACTCTTAGAACTCTCCTCTCCGTCGCGCGCCTTGAAGGCTTGCTCCGGGTCATACAAGAGATGTGCACGGGCGGCAACCTGAGATGTTCGCCGAGAAAAACACTTCTTAGCAAGTAGCTACTATACTACTATAGTTAGTAACAAGAAGCTACTAGTAACAAGTGCATCGCTTCTAGTAACAAGTGCCTTACTAGTAGTAACAAGAAGCTACGTTCGGGGCTCCTGGCATCACTACGAGACTTGGAGTGATTGCGCGGAGTTGGCGGCGGTTTGGGGCACGGAGCTTCGTTTCGCGTTGGGTTCCCCGGTGGATCCAAAAGACCGGTGGGACAGACCGACCCGCTGACCGCTTCGGCTTCCGCGCCTCGAGTGCCTCTGCTTCGCCGCCGCTATTGCCCGCCTGGCGCAGAAACCAAGAGAACCCAAAAGACCGAGGCGAAAGAGGACCAACGACGAGTCCGGAGAGCCTCGCGGTGCGGAAGCGCCACGCTCAGCCAAGCAGGGCATTCATCGGGTCGATGGAGTTTCGAGAAAACAACTACGGAGCATAATGGGAGAGGTCAAAGCATGTAACACAACCTCCGTTGTGGCGGGAAGAACATGGAGCCCATGGAAATGTGCACCAGATCGAGTTTGAGGTGAAGTGGAAGAGTTTCCTCCGCGATCTCAGTGGATTTCGGCTTCCACTTCAGCAGCTCCTCGCTTCCGAGGGACCACCAGGAACAGTCATTCGACACTGACACCTCGGTAAAAGGAACCCCCCCCCGCTACACTCACTCCAAATCATCATGAACGTGGAAAACCACCAAGTACAGCAGATTGAGAGCAGATGGCACATAGACCCAAGGATGCCTTTTGTATAAGGCTCCATCATTGCACCACCGAACCTGGGGGTGCCATCTAGCAAACCACAGCATATAAGCCATTTTGGAATCATTGGACTCAGTTTTTTTGAGCGATGGCCTCCAAGCTAATTATAGCGAATTCATCCCTGTGAATTTGTTGGAATTGCATGGAATCCGTTGGAGAATCACCATCGAACGATTGGTTGTAACACCACCGATGGAAGAAAAATATCCGTGATCATATCCTTTCCTGGTCCCGTTCCACCTCTCGGTAGAGTAAGCAGGAGGCAATGGCTGCCTCCGCGGCGGCATAGGGGTCCTCGCGCCGCGGATTTGAGCCGCACCGGATGCTGCGGATTTTCGAGTCTCTTGATTCATCAAAATTGCATTGAAAAGTGGACCCCCCAAATTCAAAAAAACCTTCCAGTTGGTTTCACTTGGGATTATGTAGATGCTTTTGTCTTTTGAGGTCACTACACGAGAGTTCGGCCACTCTCAAAGCGTTGGAGTTCGGCCACTGAACACCGATTTCAGCGGCCGACTCAGTCGCAGGAGAATCGGGGCTCCTGGCCTTACCAGGACGCTTCAAGAAGTCACTCGCAAGGTCAACACACTTTCTGAGAGGCACTGGTGGAAGGCACAAGATCAGAGGTGAAGGCACCAGAATTGATCAGAAATGAACATAAGTCCATGAAATAGTCAGTGCTTGTCAAACCTATTCAACTAAATAAGAAACGAATCCAGCTTCGACCACAGAACATCAAGAAAACTGCAGCAAACCGCTTGACCTTGTCGACGCAAGTCCTTCCCCATCCAGTCCTGCATGGAAGCTAACAATGCCTTGGCTTGGTGTAGAAGCATCGTTGCCTCACAACACGGCAGCCCTTCACCTCCCTAGGAACTCCGCCATGGAATCCTCCATCTTGACGCGATGGAATCCAGGTTCCTTGTCGGGATATTGTTGTGTACCAGCACCTTCAAAGGGGTCACGAGGCTGGAAGCCCCTACACTACTAAGGGACCTCCAGACACCCCTTGAAGGTCCAGGTAGTCTTTCAATCCTATTCCACCCATCCGCACAACCTCTTGCTTCCTGCTTGCTTCCCACATCTGAAGAGTCCAATCAGACGGGAAGTAGTTCAGAAAATATAGCGAATAAGGGAAGCAGAAGTACCGGCCATATCTCAGCGATATTCTGGTCCCAACAGCCGGGCAGCCGGAAAAAAATAACAATTCCCAGTGGGATAGTGATGGGAAACCATGAGGGTGCATGGAATTTCTACACTACATAAGTCACACAGTTCTGTAAGCTAACTTGGAATGGGTGGTGCCAGAGCTTTCATCGCTTCAGGCAGCTCTGTCCAAATAGGTCAGGTATACCTTATTGGAGATACTCCTTCGCTCGAAGAATTGCAGATCTTTGTGCATCGGGTTCCGATGCCGCGGCATCGGATTTTAAAGCTTACAAACTCTTCCCGGGCCCGAACTCTTCGAGGATTCACCCTATAAGCACACTGCCACGCTCTGTGAACGACGCCCGACGGGGTCCCGAACCAAACCGGGTTTGGGTTTAGGGTCCGGACCCGGACCCGGAGTCGGGTCCGATTCCCTGAACGGAGGGTCGACATCACCCCGATCCAGCAGAGGTGGGTCAGAACCCGAACGTTCGACTATCCGACAGATACCCCTGGTGACGGGTCCTATAAGTGGTCACTGAACCTCCATTATCACTGGCCCCTTCCGCTTCCGCTGGCCTCGCCCAGCGTGTCCCCCGCATCACGGCAGCTGCCCGCGGCACCCTGGGCCACCTCCGCCGCAGCGCCCGGGTCCTGCGCGTCTGGAGGAAGCGCGTGGGCGGTAGTCGGGCCAAATGGCTTTGGACACTAGAGTGGGGTTCAATAGAGTTGGGCCAAATTTTATACTTTTTAATACCGATTGATTCTTCCTTCCTTTCAAAGGGCTTTATAGTCTATTTCGTCGATGTTCAGTCCATATTCCACTTCCTGTTTGCCAGAAGTCTTTGGGGAGTTTCCCTGGAAGACACACCCACATCCTCATGCGATCCGAGAACCACTGTCTACCAGTCGGAGACTTTTGGCGCAAAGTCTGACGACTGTGCGCACCAGACTTCTGCCATCCAAAGCTGCATGGTGTAGCGAACATGGCCTCGCTCCTTTCAGACCGTCGACCGGTCACTTTGGTGGGGAATAAGCACGAATTCTTCGTCTCACTGGGCTTTCCTTCGTCTCCGCTTGTCGAGTTGGGGAGTTGAAATCGCATCTTCGGATGACCGTGGCATTTTTTTCCGAAGACCAATCAGGCTTAGCCACTGAGAAAGCCTCCAGGGCGGTGTCGATTGTTTGAATCACGAATTTCACCGACGACACGAACCGTTGTCTCCTTGGCTTTGAGGCCTTCTGCGAGCGCGATGGAGGCTTGCACCTAGAAATGGGCCAAGCAACAGAGAGAAATCCCTGGGAGCCAAAGACTATAAATCGAGTTGTCTTTAGGTGGCCCGAAAAGGGATTTCTTTTACAGTACTTCAGTCCGTGTAAGGAAAATAGTCAAACTGGACTTCCAGGGAAATAAGAGAAGCCTAGAGGAAGTGGAAGCCATCAACGCTATAGCGCAGGTCGTGGGTCAGAAGAGTCAGAGTTGAGGTTCTTGGTTGACGGCGTGACTTCTACGACCCAACACTGACTGGCTGAGTTCGGCGCGGAATCGACTTCTACCACGAATACAGCGGCGCATCGGCGACCCGGCGACCGCGTTTGAAGCGCTTTTGGGGGGCAAATCACTGGAAGTTCATCCAGGATCAGCTAGCATGCGCACCAATTCACACCAATCCAAAGATTCGTTTGGAGAACGTCCACAGCTTTTTTCCAAACCAGGAGTTCCGGGTGGCCCTCTTTTGTCCAAAAACGTCTCGTCGTCGTGGTTCTCTTCGTGTTCACCTCTTGGTGAAGAAATGCACGTTGATTCCTGGTATGGCCTCGGCCTCCTTCAGGGACAGCTTCTTGAAGATCACTAAGGCCTCTCTCTGAAGAGAGCGGCGCGGTGGGTGGCGCGGCGCTGGGAAGCGTGCTTGGAGTCATGATCCCAAGCCAGTGATGAGGTGGACGCAGGGACTGGGAACCCATATGAATCGCCAAAAACGTTCTGTTGGTGAAACGCTTTACCTTTCACTACTGCATGCGGAGGTGGGCGCCACCAAAGAGTGCGCAATGACTCCTCAGCTCTTTAAAAGGCGATGAACTGAAGATCCCCCAAGAATTCCGCTCCCTCGGTAAGACCTTCGGTAAGACTTCCGTGAAAGGTGAAACAACCAACTCACGGTCCTCCGGGTCAGACAGGCGCTGTGATCCCTGTCATGGTCGTCCATGTCGGAGGCGATCTGAGTTGGTTCCACCAAGCTCCACCGGGATCCGAGTCCGGACCCAACATTCTGACCTTCGGGGTCGATTCGACCGGGGTTTGGGGCCCCGAACCAAACCCCTTGTTTTGAGGGTCTGGATCCTGAATGATGCCAGTTCTGTTGCCCACTTTGGCGCCTCCGAGGCCCGTTGTACAGCGAACTCCGCTTCGCCGGAGGCCAAGTGCGCCTGAGGCCAAGTGACCGGTGCAGGCCAGAATGCCCACCCAGCGCACCCGTTTGGCTGGTTTAGGTCGGCGAAAAACACCTGTCCCCCCTGGTTGGCCGTGATGCGCCGCGCAGAGTGAGTGACCATCATCTCATTCTTTCACCGGACCGCAGTGAACGGGTCTCGCTGGGACACACCGGTCGACAGCTCGCGTCGTCCGCGTTCCACCCGCTGTCGATCGATCGACCGATTCTCGGTAAGTTTCTCGAACGGTCCTGCTTCAAGGAGCGAGAAGAACCGAAACGTCACGTACGTTCGGAAGGCTTCAACACCAATCTCCCCAAGCAACTGGGAATCAAATCACTAGGACCAGCTCCTGGGAGAATTCCTGGCCGAAACATGTTGTGATTTTCTCAACCCCCACATGCTTTCTGAAGCAACACGAGGGAAGGTAAAGGTACCAAACATGTTATGACTTAAGATCTCAATGGATGAAACTAAACGGGCCTCCTTTTACGTTTCTCGTTGTTCTTCTTCCAAACCGGGTTTGACTGCAAGTTGCACGTCAACAAACCTCCTATCACGTGAGTCCTCACCTGAGCGGCTCTGAGAGCCTGCAGTAACTCCCTATGTCGTATCACCTCCGCTGGTGGGGCCCGCCATCCTTACGCGACCTTTTGGCGAACAGCGGGGGCTTGACAAGACCTTGATCTAAACACATAAAGCAAGGTTTTTAGAGTTGCTCACCTGGCGAAACGATCGATGGTTGGCTTTCGCACTGAGCTGGGATTCTCGTTTTCGGGTCCGTTCTTCACCTCCAAGACACGACCTGTCTGAGACTGGTCTGGGCATATTTGCATCCAAACCGACCTGCCCTCAGATGGACCGCTCTGGGCTGGAGACCAACACTGCCTGCCTGCTGGCTGACATCCTTTTGGACACTCACGCCTTCGTCCTGCAAGCTCCATGCCTACTCGTCCTTTAGCTTTTCGAGCGGGAGCTCCCATTTTGGGGTCGACTATAGTCATGAACTTGTAGGTTATATAATACAGATCCTTTCGAGTCCAGAAGTTCTAAGACCGAAAAACACCAATGTGACGCCGTCCCCTCGAAAACGGGCGAAAACGGTGATGAACACCTGAACGAAGCGCCGAAGCGCGCACCTCGGCGGCCAGCAACTTCCATGCCGCCTTGGCCTCAGCATCGCTGGTGACCTGCGAAGGAGCGCAAGGGGCACGGCGCACGAGATGAGTGGCGGAAGCAGGAAAGAAGCAGGAAGGAGCTACTACGGTGGATGTTGTGTTGAACTTCGCCGGGACCGGCAGCTCAGCCAAGGGCTTGAATTTGTTGAAGTTGGAGCTTGATATTTTGAGAGCCTTGCTTGCGTGCAGGATTCTTCCTACCGTAGGAAGGACAGTAATTCATCAGAAACCACACTTGTACTTGTCCACGGGTCTTCGCGGATCATGTTATTTATAGGTCAATTGTTCCGTGGTGCTGATTTTTAGTAGGAGAGGTGAAAAGAGGAGTCAAGCTTATGGAAACAAACATGCAGTAGAGCTGATCTTCTGCGCAAGTATGGTTAGACTCCGATGAACACATCCCATGGAAAATGGCTGGAAAACATGATAGCCTCCTACATATTATCCTACAAACAGTTAGTTTTACCACCAAGATCATGCGCATTGGTTGCATGCGACGGTGAGAAGCAAACAGAACGAACGCCGCCGATCGCGAACCCCCTGACCTCCCTCACTCCAGTGGCAGACACAACCGTTCCCACCCGCCCTATGTGGTCGTTTCTATGTCACCATGACCACCTGGAAAACGGCGAGGGATTTCACCGAAAACCCTAAGGGCCAAAAGAATCTCACAAACAACTCGTCTTCCACTCGACCGCGCCGCCAGCGGACGACCGCGCGATCTCCGTGCTGACGCGCGATCTCGCCGCGAGCGCGAGCGCGACGGGGGCGGCCGTTTTCCGCAGGTCGCCCAAGCGAAGAAGGGTCGGTCTAGGTCAGTTCGACTTCCGTGCTGCAACTGTTTGCAGTCGGCGTCCAGGCGCGAAGATCGCACACCACATGGGACATTCAGCAGAATGAGGCGAAGAATCTTGGGCAGCATGGCTATCTGTCGTGTTGAAGGAAGAGCAAAATAGTAGTCAGCTAGGATTCTATTTCAACCCCCTGGGGGGGGCCTCTTCAGAGGTGTCAAAGACATGTCTGAACCTGGGGTGTCCAATTCTTTCTTGATGATGGAGTGAGCTCGATCCATGATCCCTCTGGTGAACGGGGGATCGAACGGAGGGTCCCACGTCGGGCACGTCGAACGGAGGTTCTTTCGGTCCAAAACCCGGCAGTTTCTCAGGTGTTCCTTCGAGGCCTTTGGCGAACAAAAAGAAGAAGCTCGGGTTGGGTCTTCTGCTTCGTGGTGCATCAACCCCTTCGCAAAAGGCGTTTGAACATTTTTGAACTCTCAGGACTACAGTATAGGGTTTTGGACTGAAAGAACATCAAATGTGTAGCAGTCTTGTCGTTCGGGTCGACTTCGGAGTGATTTGATTCGGAACAGGTGTGGATCTAAGAGCTGGCTCATTTCATTCGGATCGATTCCAGGAAGCTTCACACGAAGTCGCTTCAGTCCCTCATCTCTCAGAAGGTGGTGATGTAAAAGAATGAATTCACACCCCAACGATGCAAGGGTTCTGATTTGGGTGAAGTTGGTTTTAGTTCGTGACAGGTGGTGCATGGTGCATGTGCTCCAACATGTTTCTTCCTCATTGATAGGACCTCCCCCAAAAGAAAACCAATTGGACTTGCCGTGCGTGCAACCGCAAGGCAGTCTTTCATGAGTGAAGCCTCCAATGTTTGATCCCCATTCACCAAAACGCTATGATCCAATTACTTTCGCACCATTTGGACCGGTTTGGACCTCTGGACCCTGCGCATACTCTCTGCAGTCCTCCATGTGGTGCACGTGTCGACACGAGACGAACCACCGTGGCACGGGACCGACGACAGCGGGTGCGTCGGCCAGTGTGGCGGCCCAGTGGGTCGTCGTCGGCTGTCGGTTCGCAGGGTCCTGCGACTTGGATTCTGCCCACTTCCCATCCGATTGAGGACCCGCTGCGAAGCCATGCAGGGGATGATTTTTGACGAATTATAGATGCACAGGTGACATGACTGACATGATGTGCTCTACTTCTTGGGGGTGGGGTAGAAACGAGTGCGTTTCGGGTGGTGAGATTCTGGTTTCGGTTGGAATGAGCGAAACGGCGTTCAGTTCAAACGACTCCTCAATCACTAAGGGGTTCATGGAATCGGACCGCCACCTGGAACCAGAATTGAAACACAGTACAAACAGTGATCAAAGAACGGCTCAAACTTCAAAGGAAACGGATAGAACAAAGGGAATATCTCCACTCCCCCCACGACTTTCCAGAACCTTGACAACTCCTGAAACCAAACTGGCCCATCCAATTTGGGCTTTGACAGAAGGGCAGTCCCCAAGTCCTCCCAGGCGGCTCACAGCCTGTCGGGTCTCAAAAGATCACGGGCCCGACAGGGCTTAGCGCGGCTCGGCGGCGCGTTGGAAGCGATTTTCGGGGGCGTCCCCTGGGACGACGAGGCCACGAGGCCGGTGCCATTTGTTTTAGTTGTTTTTTCAGATTTTTTCGGGCCGTGTGGGGGAGTAGCCCTTTCAAGCAGCTTTTGAGGGTGGAGATTCTATGAAACTGGACGGTTTTTGGCTCCCCGTTGAAAGGGTATGGACACCCCAGGCTCCACTAGCTCGTAGAAGATTTGACATATTGTTCTTGATTGATAGCCCGGATAGCCCCCTTCTTCGCTCTGTTTCTTGGAGAATGACGATCAATCTGTGCTTTTTGGATCCGTGGCACCATTATTTGAACCTCTTCCTGTAACACGTTGGCGCTATTCCTGGAAAAACGGCCGGACCAAGTGACCAAATCCAGAAACACACGCCGGACCCTGTAAAAGTCCGGCGCCGGACCCTGTAAAAGTGTCGGACTGACGATCTATAGGTATACGGATTCAGCTGAAAAAAGACAAACCTTTTCAGATCCGATTTCAGACCATATGTTGCTTGGCATGGACGCCATCGCCCCTGGGGATTCGCCGTCGCCCCGAGGTCCCTCGCATTGGATTGAACGGTCCGGGGGGGGGGCATATCGCTCCGGGGGTCCCCGGAGGGTCCGAACGTTGGCCTGCCTTTGGCAAGCACTTGGGAGGCCCAGAGAAAAGGATGAAGAGGCTCCAAAACCTTGGATCCTGCTATCCACGGTGATCGGCCGAGTTCGGAAGAAGTCAGGTCCCTCGTGGTTTGGCGTCCTATGTCTGACCAGGTCCGATCGCCGAAGGGTTCCGCAAAGGTGCGGACTCTCCAGGTCGAACATCTGGGTAGAAAGCTACTAGGAACAAGTGCGTAACAAGTGCCTTACTAGTAGTAACAATAAGAATTTAATTGGAATTGTAATTACTAGCAAAGGAATCTACCAAAAACAGCTGGTTCTATTGGACTCCCAAGGTCGACATCTGACTGGGCCACCTCTCTCATCCCTCTGGGCCTCCGGTCGAGGCTCCCGTCCCCGAGACGCATGGCAAGAGTGGCTCTAGGGAGTTCATGCGACTCGTGTGGCACCTGAAGCGAGTGTGGTCGCCGCCTATAGCAAGCACTACAGTAAGATCAGTAAGCGGATCTGTGGCATCTGTTTTTTTTTGCGAGTGGATCTTAATCAGCGAAGTTTGAAGCTATCACTGACGGTCCATAAGCGGCGTAGCGTCGGAACGGAAACCGCACCTTTTCTAGTCGCTTGATCCTTGAGCCAAAGTACATATGGTACATATATATGTACAAGTTGCACTGTACGTGTCGCTGCACTTCCATTCGCACCCCCCATGTGAACGGCAACAATATGTTCCGATCACACACGAAAATTTAGGGATGTAAGTGCTACAAAAGAAATTGTATGATTTGCCGCGAGACTCATATGAGGCTCTTACTACGAAACATGCTGGACTAAAGCGGACTTTTACATATAAAGTGTGCAACTATGGCTCAGAACCTATGAAAATCGAATTGAACAAGTGAGACAGTCACGAGGCCTCGCTCAGTATCCACTCAAAAGAGCATCGCTTTGATGTAGATCCGAACTGGTGACTTCCACGTAGATGTCACATCGGCAACTGACTTCACACTTCTCAAAAGATGTAGGTTTTGATTTGGATACACTTACAGAACGGCAAGTCGGAGAGACAGTCGGTGACTGTCTGCCTTCCATTATGCTCATGGTATCAAATCGTATTGATGATTTGCAATGATACACTTACAGCGTTTCAGGTCAGATAGACATCCGGTGAATGACTTCCTCCCTGGTTTGCATGGTATCCTCATAGTCGTTCAAAGAAATCACCACTGGCGATAACCTCTCCATCCACGATGATCCCAGCTGCCCTGAGCATCCCGCCGATCATCTTCTCCCTTCTTGGACTTTCCCTTGGACTTGCTCTTTCCCTTCCCCTTTTCAGAAGGTTGAGGTACTTCGCGACGTTCTTGCGTTAGCGCCGGCCTCCAAGATGTTCCAGATTGGCCTCCTCCTTTGGAATGTCTTCGGGATGATGAAGAAGTTGTACCTTCTGCTGCATGTGCGTTGGCGGCAAGATCTTCCTGCAAAGCTTGCTCAAACACATCGGTAGCACTGGATGGTGATTTATCATGTGGTCTGGCTTTTGGAGCAGCCTTCGCCTTGCTCTCCTCTGCTGATGAGGGCCCGAAACTCTTAGGTGCTGTTGAAGGTTTTGGCTCCTCACTTGGTGCTGACGACTGCTTGGCCTCGGTTCTGGGTGTAGATGCTGGCTTTGCCTCAGCTCTTGACGAAGATGCTGCTTTCGCTTCAGACTTAGTCGTTGATGTTGACTTAGCTGTTGCCTTGGCTGCCTGCTTCTTCTTGCCCTGAATCTCCTTGGCCCTATCTCCAAAGCCTAGACGATTGGTAAGAGCTTGAACATGCTTATGTTCTACCACGCTCATCCATCTCTCTGTATGTCCAACGTTGGGGTTTCTGGCCATTGACTCTATGACTTCCTGAGCTTGTGGGGGCAACCTGATCTCATGTTGATCAATGATCAACAGAATAGACTTCTCCCACTTGCTCTTCATTCTCGAGTACATGATGTTCAGAGGATCGATCACCTTGTGGTAGGGTGATGTAACGTCGGTTCTAAAGTAAGAATATGTCCGACACCCATAAATCGCATGGATGCACTTCTGTACCAATTCAGTCATTGCGCTGACTTTCTTCGCTTTCAACTCCTCAAGCTGGGCATCAGTCAAGTTGGTGGGGTATTCGAAGTTGCCATATTCCTTCTTGAAGGATTGCGGAGTATGACCAAATGATAGGATCACGAGTGCCACCTTGCAAATGAATTGCTCTCCTCTGAATCGGTGCCAGGCCTCCTCAGTTGTAATATTGTTGTCGTTGGCAAAGATTAACATCATATCATCTGTTGGATCCAATGGTCTCCCATCGTCATCGATTTCAGTGGAATCTCCTGTACCGAACTTGCTTATCACATCCAGACGCTTCCTTTTCCAATTTGCTTTGAAGTCGGTAAGGCTGGTGCAATAGTAGCTCTTGTACATCAGGGAGATCATGTTCAGCACACATTTGACCACATACCTATCCATCAAACCCGATGCATTCACGGAGACGTCCTGACAGTAGGCTCTCTCTTGATGCGCATAGATTCGAGGTTCCGGTACTCGACAGTAGATGGGGAGATCTTCGTTGTCTCTTCCTTCTTCGGGATTGAACTCGGTCGCTCCATGCTGTGCATAGTATCCCGGTTCATCACGATCTGTCGGTCGATTCGCCTCCGGATGTAAGTCGTCGGTGACGTCTTCATCCTCGGGCTCACCATCTTGACGTTTCTTCCCCTCATATTGTTGTGTGCTCCTCTGGATCTCGATGATCGCGTTTCGTTCGTCTTCATCTTCTAGATCAGAATCACGACCGTAGTCGATCTCGTCCTCATTGAAAGATGGGGTCTCGACATTGTCACTCTTGAAGTTTTCTGCACCATCAGACGGTTTGGAAGGATCTAGATTGTCCATGTCCTCGTCGTCATCAGCTGCTTCAGTTTGAGCGATGTCTTCTTCCCAAGCCTTTCTGATCTCGTCCATAGTGGCCTGGTCCAAGATATCTTGATCATCATCTTCAGGCTCCTTCTCTTCCTTCTTTTCCTCTTCATCGTCGCTCACAAGATCAACGGGTGAATCGGAAATGACAGTGTTGCGAATACCACACGAGAGTAGCCTGCCTTGACAAGATAGACACACGGACAAAGATGAAGAAGTCAAATGCATACATGATGGA
Organism: Durusdinium trenchii; assembly: GCA_963970005.1. Taxonomy (NCBI): domain Eukaryota; class Dinophyceae; order Suessiales; family Symbiodiniaceae; genus Durusdinium; species Durusdinium trenchii. Next base: position 537,263 of record CAXAMN010022317.1, on the reverse strand, counting down.
CACAAAATATTGCCATCCACGTTGCGATACCCTTCACATGTTCTGGAGATGATTTCGTCCCAAGTTTCCTCACTGATGGAATCCTCGATCAGCCCTCCATTGTCATCGAATTGTACTTCATCGATAAGGGACACGAGCTTTTGGACGTTGTCATCTGTCGCCGAGGCTGACTTCGTGACTTCGTCGGCTCTCTCGAGGATGGTATGCTTCTGAGCAACCCAAAGTCCATGACGTGCCGCTAGAACAACTTGCTCTCCAGTGCTTCCCAGCAGGAGTCTCCTCCATGCCTGAACGTAGTCGTCCCAATACCAAGCACCTCGTACACATCTCCATGGAACTTCTCTAAAAACAACAGTGTAGGAATTCTCCGAAATTCTCCCCCCAAGCTTCCTCAAAGTCATGATTGGAACATAAAGGCAAACGGGCATTCCCACTCTTGGCCATCTTGATCTCAGAATCTTTGATGATCGATCATCCCACGGCGCAAAGTGGTTGAAGAAAACACTACCTCTATATCCCTCCGTTCCACCAGGGACAATTCCTAGTTTCATGATTGACTCAATATTGGAAAGCGATGTCATGTGAAAGCTTCCTCCAAGCTGCATTGCCACATTCTCTGGAATGAGATGTGAAGTCCACGCAGGATATATTGACACATCCTCTTCAAGAACAGTCTCTCTTCCAGAATTGTGAGAGGCAACAGCTCGAATTGCACAAGGAACGATCCAACGTTCATGCTTCAGAAATGACGGTGCATCTGTGCTGTAATACATGAGGTTTGCCCAGTATTGCCTTTCCTCTTCGAGTGAGACATCCTCCCTTGAGATACGAATGGCGGCAATCTGATAGCGTACTCTGTTCTGCAACTTCTTTGCATGCCACATCGCTTTGCATAAATACTGGTATCGCTCTGTCTTGACATCTTGACGATGCCGATCACCTGATATAGTACTGATATCGACACCATCGTTGAAGACATGGTCATATTCCAGGATCTCATCGATGTTCACCCATCCACCCTCATTGCACTTCGGGGACACATGAGGTTTTCGACCGCGGTGCGATTGAATCCCATTATGCTTTCCCACTCCATGCCTGAGTAGTCTATTGAGTCTATGGCTAACCTCATTGACCCGCTGACTCTCCTCGCTGAACTTGTCGATGCGAGTTGCTGGGTTCATCTTTGGTGGATCCGTGAAAGTTGCATCTCTCTTCGGTCCATTCCAGTACTCCACATAGAATGTAACTCCATACTGTGGAATTATCTCGATGTTTCCTCTATCGCAAGTCACCTCAATCTGCCGATATCCAACCTTTTGAACTTGTGGGTCAGGAGCAAGGTCCTTCACTTTGGGCATCTTTATTCCGAGTGCTGCAGCCTCCTGAATAAGTGCATCAAGTTCCCACTTTCCATTAGGACCTGATCTATCAACCCTGTGATTTGCGACCCTGTACTCTCCTCCTTCTTTGTCATCGGCAATGTCAAAGAGGTCGACGGGCTCTTTGAATCTGGTGACGAAGCTGGCGTTCCCAAAGGCCTTCTTGGTTGCCTCGACCGCTTTCGCGTATTCCTCTTTTGCAGAGTCTGACGAGTGTGGTCTACCTTTGGCTCTCGGAGAGTGAGGTGGTACCTTACCTCCTAGTTCCGGCTCTTCTTCGGGAAGTTCAATATCTTCATCATCCACATCCATGTAGTCCTCGTCTTCGACGTCTTTGGATGACTTTGCTTTCCTCTTTCGGCTTTCAACATCACGTCGGATGATTGCCTTGTCGTCCTCGGTGAAGCACTTGCGCATAGTGTCCTCCATGTGAGAGAATGAGTTCATCAACTCGTCCTTCTTCTCAGTGTTGGGACAAATAGCCAGGTGATGTTGGTTTGAACCACAACAATAGCACACCTTTTGGCTCACTGCGCGTGCTCTGACCCTTCTGAGGTTGTCATAGGCGGTTTTCCAGTTGGAAGCGGTTGCTGTACCTTGCCCACTGCGCTTGGCAGCTCTTTTCCGTTCTTCAGTATCTGGATTCGATGTCGGGTAGTGCGACCATGTTTTCGTCGGGGATACTGAACGACCTTCCCCATCCTTGTAGTCTTGCGGATCAAGCTCAGGCGTAGGTGGTTCAGGCTCCTCGACTCCTGGAGTGGTACTCGCAGGGTCGGCTTCGCCATCCTTCATCTCTACATCAGGCTCTTCCGTAGACGTTCTTTTGGGCTCTGGGGCTATGGCCAGTCGTACCATTCTCCTGAACTCTGGTCTGGTAGCATACCTGGACATGACGGCATCGATACAGGCTTGTTCTTCAGCTGTAACATGGAGCCCTGAAGGTTTATTCCTCTTGGTGTTGTCATTGATTGATTTTCGGCTCGCTGCATAGAAGTGAAGAAAAGACATTTCTATACCTCTTCTGCATTCATTGATCTGAGCCCAATCCTCGAACAGCGTGTCTTTGAAGATGCCAGCCAGTTCGAGAACACCAGTCCAAAACTCCATGATATCGCCCGCAAGCTCAGAATTTGTAACAGTCCTATATTCATTCAACGAGAAGACGTCCTGGTACTCCTTGTGCGTGAAGAAATATTGGATGTAGTCGTGGTACGCCACATTCCCATAGTCCATATACGCTCGGAAGCCATAGTCTTCACTGTCTGGATCATAGTCTCGGTGGATGAAAAGAGTGGATCCCTTCCCTTGGGTACAGTACTGTTCCACAAGTTCCGACGGGGCTCTGATTCCACCATGATGCGAAATAGCTTTCAATGCTCCTTGAATCCAGGGCGGATTCTTCCTGGATAGCATCATCGCACCCTCGACCATGAATTCACGGAGATTCTGCGCTGGATACAAACGGTTCCATTCAGCATTCTTCTCCCAAAGGACTCTAACTCTCACTGCAGTTTCCCAAATGCTTTCTCTTTCTTGTTGAATCGTGGGAGTGCCGCTCTGAACACACCAAAAGTTGAAGTTGCAATTCACACAATGGCTTCTATTGTCTTTGTGTGTGTTCCAATCCTCGGATGCATCATGTTTGTTGCAATCTTCACAAAGATATGGTGCGGCATCTGCAGTGGCTTTGTAATTCTCAACTCTCCGATTTCCCGTCATCCAATATTCCATCCTGTCCCCCTCAGGCTCCGGATCTTTCAGAACGAATCTGATGTCCCTCCATTCGGTACCTTGACTGAAGCTCCCACCAACAGTATGCTTCGTGCTGGTCTTCTTCGGTTGCCCATCACTTGCCGACATAGCAACGTTCAAGTACCTGTCGAAGTTGTCCTGAGAAATTGGGACCTGGATCTCGTCCTCTGCCATGTTGTTCAAAGCACTGACATGAACTTTATTCATTGAACACAATAGGATGACCCTTTCTCTCGTGAGTTGTTTCTCCATCACAGCCCAAATCTTGTTCTTGTCGCCGCCTGTGATATAGTTCGCACTGGGAGCACCTGCAACTGAGTACATAGCTTTCCAGGCACGTGACGATTTGGTGGCCAAGGCACCACTTCGTCTCACTTGGTCTACAATGTCGGTGACAATGTGACTGTGATCATATCTTGCTGGCCCGAAGAACTTTGAATCTGGCTGGATGTTCACTAATACTGGAGTAGTCAGGAGCTGTCCGATCGAATGGACCTTCTCAGCCAACTTCCTTGAGAACTCTTTGAATGTCGCCTCGGTCAACCTCAGTGTGCTGCCGTTCGGAAACATACAATGAAGACACAGCCAGATGTGGACGGTTGTACCGTCCCCCTGATCTTGTCCATGTTCTTCCAAGAAAACGACTACTCTATCAAGAGTATCCAGGATGTCTTGATGCCTTTCTCCCTGAACTTGGAATACACAGCAATTTTCGAATGCCATCTCAGTTCGGATACCGTACTGCATCGTCGTGATTTTCTTTGACGAACTTGCTCTAGTCGCATAGTCAAGGTCTGTCACAAGAATGGTGTGTCCGGTACCGACTCCTCTAATCTGGCCACTCAAATGATCAACATCCATGACTCCTGTATCCCCGTCAATCATCACCTTGTCCTTCTCCTCGGTGTGGCACCCAACTTTGGATGAAAGGAACTTGATGTGATATGCGGCCCCCTCTGGCACATCGTTCAACTTCAAGATAAGTACCATGGCCCTTGCTGAGGGATACTGAAAACAACTTGTCAGATCGAACTCTTCAACCATCTCAACATAGAGCTTTGTCCAAAAACCATCGCTCTCGTTCACTTTTGTCCTCAAATGAGAATCGGTGAGAGGTTGAAGCCCCATTGATGAACTCGATCTATAATTTCCACCCAAAGTCACCCCGACATAATACGTGAGCCTTCTCACATACTGTCTCCAATCTCTTCCTGGCTCGGCTGTACGAGGACCAGCAAACGGAGCTGTAGCGTAAGCAGTGGTACTGCTTCGATAAGTCCAGAGATTGAATATGATGGGTTTGCCAAGGTAGTCCATACCGTTGCACCCGATAGTCGTCACACCTTCAGGAGGAAGCGTGACAAACCATTCTTTTGGCTGTGCAGGCTGTTTCGGCTTCGGCATGGGTTTGCACTTTGGCGGAGCTTTCGGTGGAGGTCGTGGAACATCATACGCTCCATGAGGTACATCGGATGACCAAGGATCCCATTGTTCATTGTTCCTTTCCCAAGGTGGCCTAGGACCTGAACTAGATGAAGTGTAAGGACCGCCCGGTGGCACCGAACTTCCTTTTCCTCCAAAAGTCTGGGTATAGTCATCACGATTCTTTGGTGCTCCACTTTGATCTCTTGCCCTTCTTGCTTCCTCCCTCATCCGTTTGGTGATTTCATCCTGACTAAGCCCTTTGTTCTTGGCATGATGGATCCGAAATTGACACAACCATTGAGGTTCCACCGCACTGAAATCTTTCAGATTGGGTGGTCCGATTGAGGGATTCTCGAAGGTTAAGTAGATCTTCTCCTTTGGCTTGCCCAAGGTCTCCAGATCTGGTTCTTCATCCAGGTTGGCTTCGGATAAATGGAGCTCTGCAATGTACTGATTCAAGATACTGATCGATGTGTCCCTTGCGAGAAGGTCTCGATGGACTCCTAGTTCAGCACCAAGAACATTGTAACCTGCTGTCCACACATCCGGTTTCACCTCTGGAAACCATTCTTTCAAATGCTGGAATGCAGCGAGCATCTGCGCATTCGTTTCAGATCTGAGGGAAATGGCAGAGTGCTCAATGACATGCCTATGAATGCATTGATACAACGCTTGGATGCACTGGAAATTGTTGATTGCGGCACATCTTTCCAAGGTTCCTCCCGATTGCCCTTTTGCAATGATCTGAATGAGGTCAGTCAAAGATGTGAGATCTTCGGGATGATTCTTGTTGTGAAACCTCAATGCAAATCCCAATGACGCACCCGCCAAGCTGATGTATCTGCAGCTGCGTTCCCAATGTTCGCCGGTCATTGCCATGTAGTTGCTGCTACGACCTTCAATGGGTATCCTGTGATGCAGATCATTCATGGAATCATAGAAGTACCCGTCCCTCGTGATGTCTAGAAGTGAATCTTTTGACATCGCAGTGGAATTGATACCTTTCATGCCTCGTTTGGCGACCTTCTCATTCAGGTCTGCCAACATCCCTTTGACTGGTGCTTCTTGGTTGAAGGGTTCCGGCATGAATAAAGCCAAGAGATTGTCTGCAAATAATTCCAACCTGTCCCAAACATCATTGGATGCAAACGCCTCATAGGGAAAGTGCTCCGGATTAGGAGGAGGTGGCGGCCCAAGAGGTTCGTGTTCTGGTCGTACCTGTCGCTCTTGACTCTTGACGATGCCGATCACCCTCTTTATTCCAGCAAAGAATGCCCTTGTTACCTCCTTGCCGTCGTCCGTCTCTGGGTCATACTTGCTGAGCAACACTCTGAGGGATCTCACGAGGCGCTCTTGGATGGTTCCACCCTTGGCTTCAACGGCACAATAACAAGCGCTGATAGAGTAGACGGGTGGTACCCCTCTCTCCATCCACTTCTCTGCCAATTGCAGAGCTTGTCCTGGGTCCATGTCTTCGACGAACTGTCTAGGAACAAGTGTAGGACTCTCCCCTCGTCTGTTATCCAATTTCTGGAGGTGTTCTTTCAGCTTCTTGGCTGAGGCCATGCTCCTCCCTGTGGCCCCATAAACAGTAGAACGGAACATGTTGACTACACAATCTCCACGATGTAGGGATGTTGTCAATCTCCAGAAATGGCTCACGAATGCTAATGAGTTCCCCCTTTGTGTTAGGGTTGCCGGTGACAGCCCAACAGTGATTGGATGGAACTCAGCGAACTTCTTCTTGGCAAATTGCTGGATCACGCCGGCACCAAAATGGCTAGCTTGGTTGATCTCAAAATCTTGCTCAAGATGATTGTGAAAGGTAATGACACTGGCGCATGAATCATGAGTGTCATGGTTGTTTTCACAAGTGAATTTCTTCTTCTTAGAATCGTGAACCGACTGAATGATCTTGTCAAATCTTTTATTGATATTGACTTCTGAACATGGGTTACCGTTTAACATGGAAGGATGCGGCGATCGCGACCAATCGTAAAGCACAGGAGCACGGCTGGTCACATGCTGCTTCTTCCACAATGACAATGCACGTTTGTTCAAAGTCTCTATCATATGCTGCGCAATTCTAAGAGTATACAATTGAGTTACTCTCGTTTCTCTTCCGGCACAAGGTGCATGCTGATGTTTATGATCACACTTCTTCATCAAACTTTGAAACTGCACCCCCCACGACACAATCCTCCACGGCTTCTTGATGGGTATATTTCTATGACCATAATGAGTTGCGAGGCCATACATACATCCGTCGAAGTCATGTACGTGTGATTCCGTGCCTTCTATCAGAGTTGTCATTCTATCATCTCTCCAATACTCGCAACTTCTAGGCAGCTCAGTAAGCGCACATGCTCCTATTGCGAATACATGGTCAAGTGCATGGGCAAAGCAATTTCACAACGACCAATACAACTCTTGATGTTTCTCAATCTGCATTTCGGCCTTTATACTTACAGTCCTATTCAAGCGATTCCATGCAGAACCACCAGTGCAAGGACCCGCAAAGAAGACACAATCAAGACTGGACCGGACACATGCTTTCACTTTATTGATGCCATAAGCAGAGCAGGCATCGTCGTCCTCTGTGATTGTCACGATGTTCATAAACTGCTTCTTCAAACAAGTCTGGAGAAAGGTAAACCAATTCTGTTCTTCAGCACACATGAGGACTAAACATGGGACATTTCTTTCGAGCTCTTGTAGCATGATGCATCTATCAAAGATATCTTGAGGACCCTTGACGTCTTGCTGATGGAGTTCGAACTGATATTTGTGTGACCGTCCTGATCTCCTTTGTAAGACCAAATGCAACACGGGTTTTCTTCCCGGAGGTGTGTCACTTGCAACATATTTTGCTGTTTGTGCAATGAACATGTGCTCGTGGGCAATGGTGTTCATCCCCACGCTTGTATGCCTGTTGCAATCGCCGTGACATCGCCCTTTTGCTTGTTATTGCTGTTGTCTGTCGTTTCATGTTGTGGGCTGTGTCCGTGACCGTTGGAAACGATCAGGAATGTTGTATTTCCTATCCATGGATCGTCCTTACCTACGGAATTACCCTTGAAACGCCAGGTATCAACTTTTGTGTCCTTACCGCTCTTGTAGTACTTCTCAGTCCTACGATAATCAGACAGATCCGACAGCCGGACAGGACAGTGTGAGTCTTCACTAGGGACAAACTCTTGTGTTCTCGGCACATTATGCACTCGGGTGAGTGTGTCGCCATCGCGTCGCCATTCATCTCGGTAATTTTTATTTGTTTTTGGGTTTTTTCCCCTTCGAATCCAGGCGCACAAAATGGTCTTGCACCGCACCGAAAGCGCGAATTGATGCACCGTCCTGCCCCCCACTCCCCCCATGAACAAGACGTAGAAGCGTGTTGATCACACGAAGGGTGGCAGGATGACAATTGTTGAGAGGAACCTCTTGTGACTGGAGCAGAGCTTGATCAGTCGACAAGGAGGCAATAGAAAACTGTAGCACAGCGTCTGGAGTCCAAGGAACATTGGCTAAGGCCAGGAACGGAGATTGAGATAAGCATGCGCCCGCCTCTGGAGATGAGGATGCCTTGGAGGCATGATACAGGAAGCATGCACGTTCGACCCAATGATCAAAGCGCAAGGCTTGCTGCAGTGGCGTAGCTTCTCGTTCCACACAATTCCAGGAACCATTAACAAGGACCCATGTACTCCGACACGTGTCTGACGGTATGTAGCGACCCGGTGGGAAGCGACGATAATAGACTGGGACTTTGACGACATAGATGCAATCTCCATTGGGGAGATCCTGGACACCTTCTTTTCCTGTCATTCCTTTTACAAAGACTGCACGAGGCAAGACCGGAGTCTGAGTGTATGGGAAATTAGGAATGTCATCCGTCTTAGTCTGAAAGATTTGATGATCGATTTTCTTATGATCGACTGATGGAGAGACCATGTCAGCCAACTCTTTGGAGCTCAAATCCTCTGGGTCAAGAAGGTTGATCAACATACAAGCCCGGCGCCACGCAAGTGGAGTCCGAAAGGCCTTTGTATGAATATCAGCACACATCTTGTGGGAGATCTCGTAGAGCAGCACGAAATGGTCCTGTTGAAAATGTTCATGCAATGAGACAATGGATATCCCATGAGTGCGTTCAAGATGACGCATGGTGGGATTCTTCCCGGTTCTGGCAACTCCAATCATACCTTGATTATCATCATGGAACAATATTTCAGGAGCTTTGCCCGAGAGCGTTTGCCAGAGGCCGATGGAGGGTATCCCAAAGTTGCGGAGAGTGGAATCCGCCGCGACTATTTCTGCTTCAGGTGTTGAATGGCTGATACATCCTTGACGCTTGCTCCCCCCAGCAATGGGAAATCGTGTATGCTTACCTTGTACGTGCATGTGAGAGCCCGACGTGGAACGAAGGGTCTCACCGCAACCAGCAAAATCAGCATCAGCGAAGATTCCGACTGAGAGAGTTGCGATCGGATCGCCAACCCATCCAATCATGCGCTTGTCTAGAGTGCTGTTGACATAGCACATGAGATGATGCAAACGAGCATCATCATTGCTGGTCCATTTATTCACATTCCTGGCCAGCATGTTGATTGATCTCAATAGATCGAATCGAGCAATTCTGGCAGCATACAACAACTTCATGAGTATACTCGCTGCATGTGGCGCCAAAGAACCACGGTTTCCATCGTCCGGAGTGACGTCAGATTCGGACTTGGAATGCAACTTACCAGAATACTTGGGGTCAAAGGTGTTAGCACACCATGGACACGTAACGGCCTCTTTCCCTGGAGCGGGTGCTCGTGCGGGATGAGATTTGGTTTCTTCTGGGACGCTTGGTGTCGTGACCTTCTTCAATTTTGTATCATGACCGACAATGTCTAAATACTTCTCGACGGACAGTTTCAACAATCCTTCCATGTTGTATGAGACGGTGTTGACTACTGTTCCATCGTGGAGTTTGGACTCTCCTCGTGTGAGCATGCAGCCGAGATAAAGTCCAAGATCAGTCTCGGGCTCAATCCTGAGTTTCGTTCGTAGCATAGACCATCCTTTGGTCATGTTCTCGGTTGGTCCGGCAAGTTTCAGGTCGTCCACATATATAACGAGAAGAAGTTTCAGGCCTTCATGAAAATACATTGATGGCCATTCATCACCAATTGGCTTGAAGCCAAGTTGGCGCACCTGCGTATCGCAGTGCTTCTCCCACATTGTACCTGCGTCCGGATGTCCATACAAGGCTTTGAGGAGGCGTACCACTGGTCGATGATACTTTGATACATCAACATCATCTGGCCACGCGTCTGACGGTAACTCGACCCAACAGGGCGGTCCCGTAAGAGAAGCCTGAATGTATGCCTGAATCGCATCAGCGAGCTTGACCGAATGTCCGGGAACACATCCATAGAAATCTGCCCATCTAGAAGATTCAAAGGATGCTGGTGAATTGCCCAAGTCTTGAAAGAAAGCTGCTTCCCAATTCTGATTCTTCACTTTGTTTCCTAGCAATACTCCTCTTCCCTTAAATTTTCGTCTCTCATCACTCATTGGCAACTGGTAGTTCTTTTCCACAATGATGCCATGGACCCTTGCAAAGTGCACGACCTGCTTCAGAGTGAGCGCTTCTTGTTTTACGTCGTGATACTCCCGAATCACAGAGAAGTCGAACACTCCTTGCTCATGAAGTCCCAACCATTCTTTTCTCATTGAGGCTTTGGCCTTGGGATTCTTCAGCATTTCTGCTCGACTAACAGGTCTGGAGACTGCTGCATTGAACAGGTTCCGATAAGCACTCATCGGGTTCGTTGTGTCGGCATATGTGTATCTTTCTCGATGTTTGGAGATCGAGTTGATGCAGGGCATTGACGGAAGTGACAAGTGATGATCTTTCAAGTTCTTTGTGAAATCTTCGGTTGTGCATCTATTGGATTCCGTTGGCATTGCATATGCTACTGCCATATCATTGAGGATTTCTCCACTGTTGACATCAATGATATTGAGTGGATCCCAAGTAGCACGTGGGCCGAACCCATTCTCCACACTCGTCCATTCCTCCCATTCGACTAAGTAATCGTCGTCGCTTGGGAGTTCTGTGGAAAGTGTAGATGCCGAAGATGGACTATAGCCCCCCATGTCATCGTCATCGGTGATCAGTGTCCGATCTTTCTTCAGATCGATGAAGATGTTGGGCGATACGTCCTTAGGATCATCATCCTTATCCTCCTTCTTTTTCTTCTTCCTTTTGTCCTTGCTGGATCCCGCACCTTTACTCTCTCTCTCTCTTTCATCTTTTCTTTCTCGAGAGCTTCTTTCTTCTCAGCGATAGCTCTATCAGATATAGACAACGCTTTCCATTCTTCTGGAGCTTGGTCTCGGTGATGACCTGAAGAACCTTCTTCCGTCTGATCCAACCTTATATGGATTCCCTTTTCTGTCCAGTTTCACGGTCTCACCATCATCATTCAAGTAGATGATACCATCACTTGCCTTTCCCACGGACATGTGTTCCATTGAAGGATCTCCAACTGGCGGGTGATCTTCCCTGCCGGTCGAAGGTGGTACCTTCGCCTTGGCAGGTTTGGACAATATTTTGGAGTGACCGCCATCAGGTTTTGGATCATCATCATCACCGGGATCATCTCGTTCTTCATCATCTGCTTCATGATCTCCAATGGCGTCTTCGTCGTCCTCATCCCTAATCTCCCTTTCCGCAAGCTCCTCAAAATCCATACCGGGCTCAGTTGGTTCGTAATCTCCATAGTCAATCATTTGACTAGGATCTCCGACCTCTGGCTCTCCATCTCTCCTGTCACGGATCTTCATGCCTTCCAACGTGTTGTTGATCTTCTCGTATCCTTCCTTCAACGGGAATTCGATGGGAGCGAGGAATACCAGGGTCTCTGTGAGCTGTGGTGTGAGTAGCTTTCTGATAGGGCGATTGGCATCAAATGCAAGGCTTTGATGTGCAAAAGTTTCAAGACTCCACACTCTGTATTGTCTCGACCAGTTCATCCCGGGCTTGATCTCATATCCGGCGAAAATACCTGGGATTCCCTTGGGATCAAACTTGTGCTTCTGCTCAATCCTTCCTTGACTGCTCGGCATGAAGAAGACCTTTGCACCAAAGGGGATCTTCTCTCCATGGAACTCTTTTCCATGTAGCTTGTACCAAGGGCTCACTCCGTCCTCTCCTTCCTCAATGTTCAAAAGATGGCTGACGCATTCTACTGCATAGCTCCAGAAACATGGTGGTAACCCCGCTTCCAAGAGACAAGTTGCGGTTGTCATCATAATGAACTGATTGTTCCTCTCCGCCAGAGAATTGTTCTGAGGATGATTCGGTAGAGAGTGATCGAATGGGATCTTCAGCTGCTTCATAGCCGTCTCAAACTCTGGGGCTTTGTCGGCATAAGCAATCTTGATCTTCTTCAATCCTTTGAAGTGGTTTATTGCATTGACCACGTCCTTGGTGAACCTCTCTTTCGACGGATAGGCCCATATGACGCCTGTGTACCTGTCACGAATGACGAAGATCTCTCGATCAGTACTGATCCCTTGATCAAGGATGTTCCTCGTATCGACAAAATCAAAGGTAACCAGATCTCCAAAAGCTTTGAGCTTTCTCTTGAACGCTCCTCGATGCGTCTTGAAGTGTTTCATCTTTGCTCTGATGCATGACTCACAGTAGGGATTCTTGTAACGATGTGTGAGTAGATGCTCGATTTTCCTGGCATCTGCTTTCAGAGTTCCTCTTCTCACCATTCTGCTTGCACCGTCAACAATATCCACCTCGATGTCATCTGCATCATCATCGTCAGCTTCTGGTTCACTGTCTCCGGCGACATCTGATCCTACCTCATCTTCTTCTCCAGGAGATGCCTTGAACTTCTTATTCCTCTTTCGCCTTTTGACTTTTGGAGGCTCAATCACAGGGAGGTCGTCATCATCACACATGATTCCTTGAGGATCCACATCACAGTTGATGAAAGTCGATTGGTAATCAGCTTCATCTTCTCCTAGGGTGAACCTTGCGATCATCTCCGCCCTTGTATCGTCGGTGGGAGTACAGAAGTCACTGCCCTTGACAATATATGGGATGTTTCCCTCTACTTCTAACATGATTTTCTTGTAGTTCGGGGAAACCATGTACGGGTTGCCGCAGGCTGGCCATATGAATGTGTATCCTTCCTCCATGCATTTCTTTCCAACAGACAGTACTGAAGGAGACTCATCTAAGACGAATGGGGAGTAGGTAGAGTCAAATTCGTCGAAATGAATGTCGGCGACTCCCTTTGTGGATGTCACTCCATTTGCGGTATAGAATGACATTGATTGGTCGCTTTCTCTCACTTCCAGACCTAATTTCTTGGCTCTGCCTTTCGATATCAAATCATACCCACATCCTGTGTCCATGATGAACTTTGTTCTTGACCCTTTGGCTGGAATAGACAATGTCTTTGTGTCTGCATGATCTTTCTTTCCCTCGCATACATGAGGAATGACTTTATGATGGAAAACTAGGCCGTCATCTTCGTCAAAAGACATAGTGACCGCTAGGTCACCCTTTGGTCCAACTGGTATTCGGACCCTCTTGATCTCAGTGTAGGGGACCATCAATATGCCTCTTGCCTCTGCGACCTTTTCTTCAAATCTGATTTGTTCTTTCCTCGTGTAGCAGGTGAGCTCTTTCTCATCGTATCGTTTGATGTCTGGACGTAGAGGTTTCCTTTCTACTACCTTCCATTTGTTCCTGACTGAGTAGATCGCTTCGTTCAACATGATATCACAAGTCTCTTCATCAAAGGATACTTTTGCACCTCCTTCTCTTGCCTTGGCGGATGCAGCAATCCCTTCATCTTCGGATTCGTCCATGAAGAGTTCACCGTCAATGGCTGGGGCTCCAGGCTTCGCCTTAGGCTTCGGTTTGGGTTTTGCCTTGGGCTTTGGCCTATCGTCTCCTGAGTCAGCTGGTGCAGATATCCCTTTCTTAGGAGAGGCTTTTGGGTCATGGTAGAACTTGCAATCCTTCCCTTTGTCACACGTTCCTCGAATCCACATCCAACATACTGGCTTGTCATTCTTTCCGACAGAAGATCCTCTGGATGGTGATCTGGGTTTCTTGTGACTGAATGGGCAATCTTTCCCCATAGTGCAGTTACCTTTCACGAAGTATTTGCACGGTATCTTCTTCTTGTCTGTACTCGGACTTCGGCTGCGATCCTTTCCATCACCTTTACCTTTCCCCTTTCCCTTTTTGTTCTTGTCTTCAGGATGCTTCTTGGGATTGGGCTTCGGCTTCACTGCAGCAGCGTCTTCTGAGACAACCTGTTCTTGTTGCCCTTTTGGTTTCTTCTTCGGATCAGCTGGTGCAGCTTTCAGTTTTGTAGCAGGTCCGCCTGGTTTGAGATTCTGAAAGATATTGGCCACATTCTTCACTGCCTTCTCCTTTTCCAGGATCATCCTGTCTTCAGTTTGCCGTTCGATGTGCCTTCTGATCATATCACGTAGATGTTTGTATGTCTTCTTGGCATCATCGTCGTTCATGCTGTTGTAGGCGCTGATGTCGTATGCCATGAGGTTTGAGTTCCTGATCTTTCTCCATAGGAGATCCCGAAGAGTTTCGTCGCTCGGGACGTCAACGGGCTTCATTCCTGCCAGAATCTCATCCCAAGGGTGGAAGAACAACGATAAGTTCTTGTCTCCTTGATATTCTAGTTGGTAGAGGTGCATTGAAGTATATAAGACTTCCACATTTGATGTTGTCTTGAAATTCATAAGGATCAGGGCTAGGACCTCTCTTCCCTTTATGAGGCTTGATGTTCTCCCTTTTGCATTGATCCTCGTCCTCAACTTCATAGCTACACCTGAACCATCATCTTTCGCATCCATGACGACCTTGGTAAGAGCTAGGCCGAGTTTGGCATCGATTGAATGGAATCTTTGGTCTCCTGAGTCGACAAACTTGTCCGGATCAGGATCGTCCATGGCTTCTTTGATCCAGTCGATCCAGGGCTCTTGATCTGAATCATTGGCCGCAATGATGATCGATTGAATGAGATTTGCCTTCCATAGTCCAAGATCATTGATCCTGGGCCATGACGGAACGTTTATCTTTGATTCTTCCTTCCTCGATACTTTCATGATTGTAGAGGTTGCCGGTGCAAGATGAGATGAAGAGGATGCTTCTGCCTCTGAAATCTTGTCCCTCAATGATTTGTTCGCCTCGGATAGCTCAATTGATTTCTCCCTTTCCTCGGCGTACTCATTGTGGGTTTCGGCATACCATTCATACATCTCATCTCGGCTCTCTGTCATTTCATTGTACCCGTCCTTGTAGTGCTTCGCCTCCTCTTTTGCGTTCCGAATCTCATCTTCCTCGGACACGTGGGTTGGTAACCCGCGGTCTCTGGAACTAGGACGCTTGCTGTACCGAGAGACTATGGGTGCCATTCGTGCTTCTGCTTTTAATTTCGCATTTTCCATAATGACATTCTTTGTCTCCTTCTGGCTTTCCAATAGTGCATTCTCCAGTTCTCTGATCTTCTGTTGAATTTCAGCACCATCATCGCCGAACATAGGAGCTCTCATCATATTCTCTCTTTTCAGCTGTGCGTTGGCTTCGGATAGAGCGAGGTTGGCGTCTTTCAACTGTTGTCGTTCACGGATGGAACCTTCTAGGACTTCGTTATTGAATATTTCTCCTTTTGCGATAACCTCCTTTGCGACGTTTGCTTCGTATTCATGGTGGCTCGCCTTCATTTCTGCCATTTCTTTAGCAGAGACTTCAGTCTGGCATACAAATATCTCCATCCTCATGCCCACTTCCATCTCTTCTATCTCCGCTCTCGCGTTGAGTTCAGCTCCACGTGCCATAGCTAGTTGACCTCGTAGATGATCAATAACCATAGCTTCCTGATTGCTCTGATCTTGAGATGAGTGAACACTGTGTTGAAGACGTCTTTCCCTGACCTCACTGTTCCATTGTTCTTCTCTCTGGTGTTGGATCACCTCGTGCATGTTGACATTCTCATCCTGTAGCGCAATCATTCTAGCTTGTATCTGGTCAGCTATTCCGACGAAGGCTGTGTTCTCATCCTGAATGGCTTTTGATCTTCTATTGATCGCCAATGAAGATTCATTCTGTTCTTGGATGTGTCCAATTGCTGCTTGAAGCTCTTGGGACATTCTGTCCTTCGTTGCTTTCACAGATTCAAGCTCTGAATGTTCTTGATGAGTTTCTTGTGCAAGCTCTTGATATCTCATGTAGATATGTTCAGCTGTCGATTCCGCCAAGCGTAGCTTGTGTTCGAGCTCTTCAATTCTTATTGTCGCTCCTTCATCTTCCTGTGTCATCTCTTGTAGATGTTCCTGCATCTTCCTGTTGTAGTCAGACATTTGCCTGAACTCCACTTCAGCCTCGTGGTGTAGTCGTGAGTATCCGGCTTGGATGCACTCATATTCTTCATGAAGAAAATTGTATGCGTTTCTCGCCGATCTCAATTCTTCACCCAGCTGAATCTCTCTTCTTTGCTCTTTTGTTCCTCTATCATCGTCACGTCTCTTCTCTATACTCCTTCTTGGGGATCTCGCGGTAGACGTTATAGGCGATGTAGATCTTGTTGTAGCTCTCATCGATCTTCTTGGTCCTACGGGTGCAAGATCGGTCAGATTCCGAGCCGGTGGCACGGATCTTTCCGAGATTTGTGACCCAGTAGGCATAGTGATAACGTCAGCATTTGCTGATGAATCAGTACCCATTGTAGAGTCTGGTGACGAAATGGTGTTGGGACCACCAGGAGCAGCGAATGAATAGGGTTCGCTTCCATTTCCTCCTGAGCTTGACATTGCAGGTTTCTGTAATGACTAGTCTTGTTCTTGGTCTCGTGTAGCTCGTACGGCTATAAAGAGCGCGTACGGCTGATAACCTGCGAGTGGATCTTAATCAGCGAAGTTTGAAGCTATCACTGACGGTCCATAAGCGGCGTAGCGTCGGAACGGAAACCGCACCTTTTCTAGTCGCTTGATCCTTGAGCCAAAGTACATATGGTACATATATATGTACAAGTTGCACTGTACGTGTCGCTGCACTTCCATTCGCATTTTTCGATTCTCACGGTCACATTTCCTGTTGTGTCCAGTTCCGGCAGCTCACTTGTTATAGACATGAGCAGACTTCAACGCGGCTCCATTGACGGGTGGTGAAGCGACTTTTCCAAAGAGAGCCATCCCACAGTTGTGCTACTTCAGTACCTTTCTCCGTCCTTGCAGCGCCAGGTGGCGGTGTGAAAACAAAGACTCCTGGAACATGTCAGACTTGCCAACCCTTACTGGGAGAGGGAGATCCCGATCGTCGGTGCATGGTGAAGCTTCAAAGGGTTGCTCTCTGCCCCAAAAGACTGATCCCAAAGACGAAAGACGGTCGCCTTGTGTCATTTGTTGCCGCTACCCGGTCGACGAGCTACTCTTCGACTCACCACCAAACACTGGTTCGACTCACCACCATCACAGCCAGGCAGCACACACACAGCATCTCGTCTTCTCGTCTTGCTTCGTGCGCCGAAGCCGCGGGACGAGCGGAGGAGAGAGACGAGAACTCCCCCCCGATCGGACGGGACGGGACCAGCGCCCATGCCGAGCAGATTCGGAAAATCCTCAGGTAGGGCGAGCTTTCTGGCTGGTCGGTTCGTCCAAGTCAAGAGAGGCTTTCTTTCTTCTTTTTTCTTTGTGTAGGAGCAATTCCCCGAAGCAAGCAGCGGTTTCCCTCTCTTCTTTCCATGGCTTGCAGTTGTATTTTTAGTCAATTTTTGCATGTTTTGCGAGGGTTGCAATGGTGTTTCATGCTTTGTGGCAGTTTCCTGAGTTCCTGTCAGATGTGTTATTTTTCCATGAACAATCCGTAGGCCAAAGAGTCTAGAATCTCCTGTTAGAATCAGGACGTCTCTGGTTTCGAATTTCATCGTTCGTTTCTCGTGTTTGCCAAACACTGGGTTACCACGTCGGACGATCCATGAACCGCCGCTTTTCAGAGCACCGGCAGACACCGGCGGTGCCGAAACCAGATGCCAGACCACGCGTCGACCGCTCCGGTCGTCTTGAGGATTTTGCGAAGCGCCGCTTTTGGTGGAAAACACAGCAAACGTCCAGCTCTTGAGATCATGAGCGGAAAAGGAAGAATCGCTTGCAGGTCGACCAGTTTTGTTTTTTTGGAATCTTGATGCTCTATAGGGATAGCTTCTTTTGATTTCCCGTGTTCTGACAGCGTGGCTAAGGCAAAGCCTTGCTCTTCAGCCGGGAACGGCCGCAAAAAATCCAAAGCCAGCAATGCATCTGCGGAACCCGAGTCACAAATGAAACCTGCCACTCTCCAAAGATCCTGAAGCAAACATGAGGGAAAGAACGGGAACACCACACTCTGTTGAGGTTCTTCCTATCCTGATATGCACAGCCATTCAGCAGTGATTCAACCGGCATGGCTGGTGGAAGTCTATGAGTCTTTCACCATGTTCAAGGGATCTTACCGATGTAAGGCAGCTAGGACCGACCCTTTTAGCCCCCAAACCAGCCGGTTTCCACCTTGTTTGAGGTGCCGTCAAATGGGCTGAGCAATTCTCAATCAAGTCGCTTCCAAACCCTGGAAGTGGACCAGAGGCAAGAAGCCATCGGGGTTGTGTGTACCATCATGAACCTGCTCATCTTGTAGACGGAGCCTTGCATGGTCATGGCATCAAAAAACACAAAAAAACTCCTGAGAGGTTCTCCTGCCCCCTCTTCAGCTCAAAAACTTCAGATTTTAAACCAAACAATCACTCCAAGACCTGAAAAACCACGTGTCCTTCATCGGATTCCACTCCACTCAGCACCGACATGGGGGGGAGCGACCCGACGTCGGTCGGCAGCTCAGGTCTCAGCCTGTGCCGCGTGGTTCGGCAGTCAGCGCCCCCATGCAGCGGCTGGAAGAGGGGCTCCAAGTGTCCGTCACTCCAAAGCACCGAAAACCAATACATACAGATACACATGGTTTAGGTGAATCCAAGACCTACAGTCTGTAAGAGGGTTTCAAGGCTTGTCATGGTATAGTTGTTTTCTTTATTTTGTGGCTAAGTTGCTTTGAGGGCGATACATGTCAAAACTTTACAAAATATGATCACTTCTGGCAAAACCTCAATCCATTTCTAGCAAAGCGACCCTCCAAACTCCACACGAAGATCGTCGGGTCGTCGGGTCGTGGCGATCCATTCGAAGATTCTTTCCTGCTTGTTGTCAACGTGCGCCCTGTGGTTTTCGTTTTCCTGGTCACCTGCGATGTTCAGCTCTCTGAAGCCCTGAAATGGTTGAAGTTTGATAGGTCTGGGAAACACACATCCCCTGAGCCCTACCAGTTTGTCAAGGGCGCCCTGAAATCATCGGTTTTCAGGTTGGTCCGGTGGTCCATTCATCCCACCAACAGCCACACACCTACTAGGATGCATATAACTGCTTTCACATGCTTTGACCCACCAGACGTTTGGTGGCCCCAGGATTGACTGTTGCAGTGGTTTCCGAGCAATTTGATGGCACGTATCTTCGATGTCCTGTGCTGAAAACATGGGGGTCCATCTGTTCACTACTGACATTGGGGTCTGTGCCGTCTATATATATCCACTATATAGTGATGAACACTCTCAATCACCAGAGTATATAGGTCAGTGGTTGAGAGTATATAGGTCATTGGGGTCTCTGGTTCACTCTCAATCCACTCTAGTTGTGTTGGCCCGCTTTCACGCGCTGCAGCGCCTGGGTACTGGGCGTGGCCGCCTGAGTGAAGAAATCGTTTGGCTCACACAGTCGAACCGGAGGATTTCTGGCATGTCAGCATCGTGGTGAGCTTTTGGCTTGCACATCTCATGAACAAACGAAACAAGTTCTTCGCAAGTCGTGGAGCCTGAGACCTTGAGGCTCCGGACCTCAAAAACTAAGGGTTTGGTTCGGGGCCCCCAGTCACCCCTGGTTCACAGCAGGATTCGACCCCAGTCGACCTTGGTGTCGGGTCCAAGGATCGTCCTAGACTAGAGAGTCCCCAGTCATGACTCCTTTAATCCCTTTTACTGGTGAATTATGACTGCCAGGTGTTGAGTCAAAACGGAAGTTCAGTTTCTTTTGACCCTATCTTCATTGAGAGCTGCAAGACAAACTGTGTCACCAACCACAAGTTGTTTTCCTCTTCTAAAATCTCTAAAAAGGTCTTTCAGGAATTCATGGATCGTTCATGCTGGAGTAAAGAACATATGGGAACACCACATCCTAAAAAAACAATGGGAGACAGCATCATCATCATGTTTTTTGAATGCATGCTGTATGTTCTTTTTGGATGGGTTCATCTATCGCATGTATATCGCATATAATGATATCATATATGAATCTGTCACCACCGGGCTTCTACACCCCCGAGTTTCTCACGAAACCCGACACGACGTGGCCTGGCTCTTGCGGTCATACGCAGCCACACCTCGGTGGGCCGATTTCGGACCAACTGGTGGCACCAACCTGGACCGAAAGGACCAACTGGGAGGCCAAGCAACCAGAAGTCGCTTCTCCTGAACAAGTGAACGAATTCCGAGAGGGTCTCAGTTTTGGCCACGGGTTTGGTGCCCCCCTGTGGGCCAGGTCTGCTGATCTGCTGATCTGTGGGAAACGCCGTGCAGGATGCGATCCGGGTTGCCACAAATACAGCGGAGTGGCGGGGTCCCTGGTGCCCACGATCCGAAGGTGTAGCAACTGGAAGGTGTAGCAACTGGAACTGAAATGCTCAAAGTATGACTTGGGCATACATGCAATTCCCTGTAACAATGGATCATGATCGTTAGTAAAGGCCTTTCTCATCCTTTCTCTAAATTAGTGATACAGGCAATGGATAGGTAATGGATGGTCATGGGACATCCCTAATGTACGACACTACATACATTCACCACTACACCCATCCAAATCCACCTGGTGATGTAACATGTGAGCCAATCTTATCTTCCTGCAGCATCCAGGCTAGCCTGGCAACCAGGGCCAGCCTTCCATTGCGGCCCTTTACTCTACAAGAACCAGACCCTAGCTGACCCTGCCAGATCTAGCGGCAACAAACAGACCCGCCCGCTCACTGAGGTTATTACCCATTCTTTTTTTGCCCGTTCCCTTCGATCCCGTTCACTTCCGATGCTTTCTCCAAAGCACGATAGTACCATGGCTTCGGCAGCGCGAAGCCGTTGAACTTGCAACCAGCCTAGGACCCGCCGTCCGACGCGTTGCACGCACGTCCACATCCAACCTGTTGGCCCGGACAACACGTGGTGGGTCGTCCAGTGGGTCGGTAGAGTAGAATCAAGTGTATGGACCATAAGGTTTGTTGGCTTGGTTGGTCTTCGGATTTGAGGACTGTGCTAGCTTAGGAAGCAACCTGGATCCAAGTGCTGAAAATCAAGTGGTCTCCGTCGCTTGCAAGCAACCTGCGACTTCACAGCATGAGATCCAGTGCGGAATGGGAAGACTTCACGACTTGAATGAATACTCCTGCGACTTGAGATCCTAAAGGATCATACTGAAAACGACTGGAATGAATCATAGCAAATAACAGGGACATACAGTGACAACACAACCTTTCAGGGGTTGCCAAGCTGGAACAAATCCAATCATCCCTTTGGCGCCAGAAAGGGCATTGCAGGGCCATCTTTGGTCCCAAAAACGCCTTTCATCCCACTCCGGTCCCCTGTGCCGCTTCCTGCCAGGGAACTGCAGAGGTGTAGGCGCCCATGTTCCGCCAGAGCACCCACTCACCCTCCTCCAACTCCGGCATCTCGTGCTTCTCCAAGACCACGTCGAAGCCTCAGAGGAGAATACTTTTGCATGACACACATGCAATCCAGAGTGAACAGCAACAGCGTACTTGGAAGGAATTCTCGGCCCTTGTCATTGGATTATACCTAAACATATCAATCCATAGACTACGAGAAACTTTGACATGCTTTGACTCGACTCCTAGTGAATGGCGGTCAGTTGACCTCCAAACGTTCTGTGCTTCACACCAGCTTAGCATAAGGATGCATCCGTAACCCTCTAGTAACCTCTAACTGCTTCGCTCCAATGCTTAGGCGCCGCGACACCTCTCTCAGAAGAATGGGTCTCTCCAGTTACCCATGTTATCCCACAGTCAAACACGTCCTGCGTCCGACGTGATCCTCGACGCAGAACGCTACGTGGAGCTACATCAGGAAGCGAGACCATGGCCCTTGGAAGGCCAAACTGCTACAAACAATACAGTGCATTCCACCTCCACCTCCACCAGCACCTCCAAACCAGCATCAGCGGTTCAAACGACTGTTGCCGAGATGCCATCACACGTGGGACCAAAGAGGGCACAAGGCACCTGTGGCCTCTGCTGGTCCTACGGGCCGTCGGTCATGGAGAGAGTGGGGGACTGTCCGAAGGGCAAATAATGACTGAGGATGTTTGCATGGAAGTTGAAATTGATAATCTTTTGGATCCGCCGTATGCTGCTCATATCTGTTCCTAGTAGCTACTTGCTCCTAGTAGTACTGCCAGGAGCCCCGTTTGTAGCGTCCTTGTTCCTAGTAGCGATGCCAGCAGCCCTAGTAGCTTCTTGTTACGCATGTCCAGTTTCGGTGCTTGGTGTTTGGAGCAACTCTTGCACCCTTGGTGTCCTCTTTTAAGTTGCGGTCATCACCATCCCACGGAACCAGCGGCAGAAACGTGGGCTTCTTCTGGGTGTCTAGGACTGACTTGGCGGAACACATATCCATGCGGTTTCCCTGGTGAGAGAACATCCAGAGCCAGACACCCACATTCCGTGGTAGGGGGGGCATCCCCTCCCATGTATGCTGAAGGCACTATGGATCGAATCTCTTCTCTTAGCTGGGTTTGGCAAGGAGGTCCGTTGTAGACACCTATGGTTCATACTGCTTTAGTGGCAAATAGTGGCAGTATGACGTGGCACAAAAGTCAGCAAGCTAAATGTTGCTTTGACCTTCCTTCCCCCCTTTCCAAGGCAACACGTTTTCAGGCAGCTGCCCAGCGCACCAAGCCTCAGAACCTCTACACAAACTTCTTCCCTTTTCACCCGCTTTTTGTGCCCTTTGTTTGCATCTGGGCAACCCCTTTTCCACCTCGAGAGGAAGCGGGGTGCAACATGGTGACCTGCTACCTGGTGATCTGCGCCCGGTAACGTGAGAGAGGTGCAAAACCCAAAGAACCGGCGTGCGTGGCAGGTGTGAGCCCCATCCGAAAAGTATAGGCTATAAGAGGAAGGTGAAACAACGAGAGTTTGAGGCAAATGACATAATACTGCCTCAACAAAGGTGGAACGAGGATTTGAGGTCGACATTCATTCGGGCAAAGGTGGTGATTTTTTTATGATTTTTCCCAACCACCACCAGCAATCACATACACTGCCTCTGTCTCGTTCTCTCCTTCATGGGTTCCGGCTGCACCGACACGTGGTCATAGATGATGCAGTTGAAGGAGCCGTAGAGCCTCAAAGGACAGGGCAAATCGACCGTTCTCTTGGAGACCACAAAGCCTCTCAACTAAGTCAACTGGACCTGAACCTGCAACTTCTGATTGCCCACTACGTGGTTTCTCAACACAAGTCCGAACGCACCCATGTTCAATATGTGTCACGGTATGTGTCAGGTATACCATTCAACTTGATCCCCCTTGCTCTTGAATCCCCAAATGTCAGGTGATTGTACTTCGATGGATTATACATTGATGGACCATTTTCTCAAACGCTCCCAACGCCACTTTCTGGTGGTTCGCTCCCAACGCACCACCACGCCGAACGCCGTCACGACCGGTCTGGGGTCCCAGGCCCATCGTTCAAGTAGTAGCCTTGGCCGCGCTCGAGCCGGTCCGTTGTCGTTGCTTGGTGAAGAGGGAGGCTGGTCGTTGCTGGGGAAGCCAGGGTGATTGGTCTGCGGTGGAACTGGACTTGGGGAACATGTTCTGGATGAAATAAAGACATCAAAAAACACGGGAATAGCCATGAAATGCTGAAAGTGGCGTCATGTCTTCTCACAACATGTCTATCATCTTTCTTCGGGATCTGTTGACTTACCAGGTCCGATCTCATCAACTCACCAGTCAGTGGATTGGTTTCTCTCATTACGCAGGCGTTCTCAGGGGTCCTTAGGTTCCTTCGGTGCTTGAGGTTGAGACCTCAGCCGAGACCTCTCTTTCTCCGGTGACTGTGTCTGAGCAATGTTCAAGTAATGCTTGTTCCAAACAAGGAAAAGAAACACAACAAAAGGTCGTCTGCTCAGCTATGTCCTATCACCTTGTCCAACCAGTTTCTTCCCGAAAGAGATCCCCCAGCTGGCTGACGGACTTTTTTCGTGGTCTCTCGTGGTCTTCCAACACGACCCGTCTGGGTGTGCCAGGACGGACTGCCGAGAAACGGCCAGGGTGGTGGTGACCGGGGGGGGTCGACCTCGCCAGGGCGGCAGTCCGTCCTGGCAGCCCCAGACAGCTCGTGTCTGGGTGAACATGTCTTCCACTGATCTCTTTCTTCGTCGAAACAGCCTCATCGTCGAGGGGCGGCACACTTGCTCGGAGGGGTCTTCCGTGGAGGGCAGCTTCGCCTTGGCGTAGACCTTCCTGGAGAGCGCATGCTCTTGCTGCGCTGTGGCGGATCTTGAGGGATCGAGGATGTGGCGGATCTGGAGGTTAGGCCAGTGTGCTCTTTTGTTTGTCTTAATTCGGTGGTGTTCGTGGCAGACTGAGCCAATTTTGTCCGTACTTGGTCGGGTTCGTTGGGTGCTTGGACCTTTGAGATGAATGGGAGCTTGAGCAACAAATATATCCAGCCACAAAAATGCAACCCAACCAAGAAACTCAAGTAATCTCAAGTATCTAACTGTTTAACCATATCTAACCAAAATCCGAAAATAGACAAAACAGTGATCAACGGTGCCCACGTCCACATCATCTACCAACCAATCCACCAATTTCAAGCACTGTACCCCTCAAGTCACCGGTGTTGCCGAGCCACGTGAGCAGGTGCGCTGACTCGGCAGCGAAGAAGCGGCCCGGCTCGGAGATCATCCGGAGCTGGCACGGTGTTGCGCGGGCGGAGTGGCTGGCGAAAAACAAGGCTACACATAGGAACAAGGTTCGCTACTAACGGGGCGAACCTGGCATTACTACTAGGAACAAAGGACGCTAGTTATACACTAGGAACAAAAGGCAAAGGTATGCCATGTTTTTGGGTGTCAACACATTCCACCGGAAGACTTTTGGGTGGGTTCACCCCGAAACACGCCACCTGTCAGGTGTTTTTTGCTCCTTTGGATTCAGTTTGGGACTTCCCAGCAACAGTTCAAGTCCACGGTCATGGTCTGACAATTGTGGATGTCAACAGATCTGCTGGTCGTGAAGATCTGATCTCTGGTCGCCAGCTTCGCCCGGGCCTCAGGGTACTCGGCCTGAGGGAAGAGCCGCCCCAACTTCTCCGCGATGCCCGGCGCGATCCTGGCGACCCGACGAAACCGCCACAACGTCCAGGGAGACGGATGGCCGCGGTGGAAACGGGTCCAACCAGTTTGGGTTGAGGGTTCCGCAAGCGTTGAATCACGTCCGGAGGGTTTGGGAAGGCAACTATTGCAACATCCTTTTCAACCTACGGCCCGTTTGCTTTCCTCCTCAAAACTGACAAAACTTTGGGAACATCCCCAACAGGTATGGATTATCTCTAAGGGCCTAAGGGTGTGCAGGAGAACTCGTCCACCATAGAGGAGGACAAAAGGCACAAATCGTATAAACAATTTACACGTCCCCACGGACCACCATCACTGTCAGTCAAGATCCAAATCTCAATCGTGTAGCATGTAGCTTCGTCGGGTAAATCGCGTAACAGCTCAGTGATAGCAAGGCCATGAGGTGCCAGATTCGGGGCCACCTACTCATCCGAATAAAGAGCTCTCCAGAGGTCACTCTGAAGACGGATTTCCTCCCAAATTCCGCACCGCCCCAGCTGAACGATGTTGAATCGTGGGATGTTCGTGCGCTCAAATGCGACTGGGTCATCCCGGCCGCTCGAAGCCCTGCACGTCACCCGGGTAGCCACCACCGATGTCCAGCACGCGCAAGGTCTGGCAGATTGGGCGGATGCGTGGCCAGTGGACTTTGGGTGTCTGAACACGTGTAATTCAATTCCAATAGCTGTGGTGGTTAAACACAGACCCATGCAAAGGGAGTGGATGTTGTGGGGTTGCCACAACCCTCCCAGAACCAGCCTGATATGGAACAGCTGGCCTTTTTGAAGATTTTGTTTTGGTGATGTTCTTAAATGCAAGAACTTGCCGCTTGCTGCGGGCTTTGGGATTGCAGCTTGAGACGATTCCAAGAATCTTGGATGAACGGGTACTTGCCAGGGTTTAAATTGCTATACAGGGTGGGCTTGATTGGGAACCTTTAGAGATGGACATGGTTCAAATTGGCTCAAAGAAAAGGTCGGCCTGCAGTCTGTCACTGTACAGTACCTGTCCTCCTTGAGCACATGAGATATTGAGCTCAACGGAGGTCATTTGAATGGCATTTGAGACAAATGGATCCCTACACGAAAAAAGACTACAATACATCCTAAATGGAAGGAAGATGATTGAACTCTCCAGTCAAGGGAGACCTCCCAAATGGGTCCAAATCAACTCCCGTCTACATAATGTCCAAACGGGTGTGTATTAAAACAGGGAGACCTCCCATTTTCGACCTTGGGACGGCCGAGCCAAAGGGTATCCCTACTTGAACAACACCCAGATCTTCTAGTTGAGAGTGCCAAATAGGGACACCCTAGAGTTTGAGAGTGGCACTCCAAAGGGTATCTTCCCATTTGATCTTCTATTTGAGAGTGCCCTTGCATCAGCACACTCACCTGGAGTTTCAGTCACCGAGTCTCCCAAAAATTCAATGACTCGGAGCGGAGCTTCGCCTGCATGCCTCGTTCTTTAGCCAGTCCTCAGTGACGCGAAGCTGAACCAGTCCCCGAGATATGCTGACCATTTCACCTGAACTCAAGGCTCATGCTTTTACCAAAAACTCCAGATCGGTTCCGTCGACTTGATGTGGACAGTCTTCGGAGCAACTGCAGACTTTTGAACTGAGCCAATGCTGATCCAAGCGACCCCGGCTTTTGCGGGGATCCCGAGGTCTTTAGCCATCCTATGTAAGGGTCCGCCACCGGATTTACGTCTACTACGTAAACAGGACTTTTTCACAAACATACCTCATATTAACCACAACCATGCCTTTTTCTTGAGGTCATCGCGCTCCTTCGTCATGTCATCTGCCTTCTTCTTGAGGTCATCGCGCTCCTTCGTCATGTCATCTGCCTTCTTCTTGAGGTCATCGCGCTCCTTCGTCATGTCATCTGCC